>JABXJD010000340.1:477500-505000 GCA_013375575.1 Percina caprodes
CAGCATAATGTCTCAGCATAATGTCTCAGCATAATGTCTCAGCATAATGTCTCAGCATAATGTCTCAGCATAATGTCTCAGCATAATGTCTCTCCTCTGTTTTCATTTCAGTCAATGCTGAGAGCAACAGCGCGTGCATGTTGTAGCGTGGTCCCTTTTGCAGTCCTCTCCTTTTCATACAACTCGTGTATTTTTCTTGTGATGGTGGTCTTGAGGGATCTCAGACCTGCGTCATTGTTGCGATTCTCAGTACTGGAAGTACTCCGGTGATAAGAAAATTAAACTTTGCAGTATTTACAAAGCCTGTGAGCAACAAACTTTTACAATAATAAAGAAATAATAAAAACTGCGTTAACGCACGATAAAAAAATTCACCTCCACCTATCAGCTCCCCCTGTCTGAGCCCTTAGTCCCGCCCCCTGTGCCCTATTGGCTGGTCTGTTTCCCATCTCTACTGCTACATTTTGGATTGAAAACACATTAACTGATGTTTGAATCTGATTGGCAGCTGAGCTCTCTGGCTCCGCCCCCCCTGGCACCGTGTGGCTGCTGACGGACCAATCAACCGTGGAGTTCACCTCTGATGATGTCATCAACCTGTCGGGCTTCAGCGCCACCTACAGCACCGCCAACCTGTCCCAACTCTCCAGTAACCAATCATCTTCTTACACCTGTCCTCAGGAACCAATCACTTTCTTAAACCTGTCCTCAGTAACCAATCACTTTCTTAAACCTGTCCTCAGTAACCAATCACCTTCTTACACCTGTCCACAGGAGCCAATCACCTTCTTACACTTGTCTCCAGTAACCAATGTATGTGTGTGTGTGTGTGTGTGTGTGTGTGTGTGTGTGTGTGTGTGTGTGTGTGTGTGTGTGTGTGTGTGTGTGTGTAGATGAAGAGAAGCTGACCTGTACCTTTGAGCAGGGCATGTGTTTCTGGAGGCAGTGTTACCAGGACGACGGAGGCTGGAGTCGAACCCGCGGCTCCACGTTTCCTCCGCTGAGCGGCCCAAGTGTCGACCACACACTGAACACCAGCGCCGGTCAGCGCTATGTCGCCACGGCAATGCACTGCTAATGATCACCATGGCAACTGCTAATGATGCTACGCTTGTTAGAAATAAATTAAGACCATGTTGCGTTTGTGTCCATCAGGATTTTACATCGTCACCCCTCTGAGTCCCGGCCAATGGCTGAAGAGCTTCAGGATGTCCAGCCTCCCTTTGGCCCCGCCCACTCCGCCCGCCGCCTGCCTCAGCTTCTGGTAATCCAACAAAATAATCAGCTAATAATCAGCTAATAACCCGTAAACAGGAAGTAGTGTCCAGGTAAACAGGAAGTAGTGTCCAGGTAAACAGGAAGTAGTGTCCAGGCAAACAGGAAGTAGCACCCAGGTAAACAGGAAGTTGTGTCCAGGTACCACATGTTGGGAGAGGACGTTTACTGTCTCCGAGTGCTGCTGTACGACCCAGCTGTTACCGTGGTGTTCCAGAGAGACGGTAACTATGGGGACCGGTGGAACTATGGCCAGGTGGAGCTGAACCTGACGACAGAGAGCACGGTCAGTGACATCACCCAGTGACATCACCCAGTGACATCACCCAGTGACATCACCCAGGAAGTCAGCTGATTTCTTGCAGGTGGTGTTCGAGGCGCTGAAGAACGGAGGGATGCTGAACGACATCGCTCTGGATGACATCACGCTGACCTCTGAACCCTGTGGCCCCGCCCCCCCTGACCCAACCAATGTCCCGCCTACAACGACGCCCCCCCTAATCCCAGGTAAGACTCACCTTCATCACCCGCCCCCTCTGCTCTGATTGGTCTGACTCCGTGTTGTAGGTAGATGTTGCCAGCGGCCGCTGACTGGTGAGTACCAGGAAGGATGAATCAACAGTTGAGTTTTTGAATTAAGATGTTTTATTCTCCCAAAATAAGACCATAAGGCAAAAATACAAAATGCACAAAAATATCGAAAAGAGTAATAAAAATCAAATACTTTAAGAGTCAAAAAGACAAAAGTAAAATAAACTAAATACAGCTGTTTACGAATTGCCTTTCAGCTCCAATTCACTTGGCTTTCTCCAGACTTACGTCTCTCTACCTTCACTTAATCCTGCGCCGCTTCCGGTAACCCCGGAAGTCCGCCCGTCTTTAAAAGCCCCGGTGTAAACCGCAAACTCCCTTTGACTCCAGCAGCAGAAGCCGCCGGTAGATGTGCTGTATGAATGACTGGATTACCTTTAAGTTAAAGAAACAGATGTCAGGTTAACAAGGAACTGATTAGGGGGGGGGGTGTTGTAACTAAGAAATGTTTATGAGATAACATCTGGTGAACAGTGGAAAGAACTACTACAAACTACTATTTTTGTGACTGTTAGTGCCACTCTTCATTCTAACCCCAACCGGTCGTTAGACACCGCCTACCAAGAGCCTGGGTCTGGGTCTGGGTCTGGGTCTGGGTCTGGGTCTGGGTCTGGGTCTGTCCCAGGTTTCTGCCTAAGAGGAAGTTTTTCCTCACCACTGTCACACTGTTGCTTGCCCTGGAGGAAACTACTAGAACTGTTGGGTCCTTGTAAATTATGGATTGTGGTCTAGACCTGCTCTATCTGGTCTAGACCTGCTCTATCTGTAAAGTGTCTCGAGATAACTCTTGTTATGAATTGATACTATAAATAAAATTGAATTAGATGAAGATGATAAACAGATTGGTGGATTAATGTATTTAGCGTTAGCTGCATATCACCGTAGTTTCAGCTGTTAAATGTGCGCACTAGAAAGCTCCGTGATGACTGTGTGTTGATGGAGATGATGGAGTAACGGGGACATTTAACCCCAACCAAAGGGAACACAACAAACACGTGTCACATACACACAACAAACACGTGTCACATACACACAACAAACACGTGTCACATACACACAACAAACACGTGTCACATACACGAGCATATCACAATACTTAGAGGCTCAGAAAGTCAGTGTTCAGTCACACAAGGTTCAAGTAGCGCATCGCTACCGTGACAGTCGCCATGCGCCCTGTCACACACACACACACACACACACACACACACACACACACACACACACACACACACACACACACACACACAGTGTGACGGTCGCCATGAGCCCTGTCACACTCTGCCTCCTCTGCTCTGATTGGTCTGACTCCGCCTCCTCTGCTCTGATTGGTCCAGCTGACTGCGGAGGACCTTTTGATCTCTGGGAGCCAAACTCCACCTTCAGCTCCCCAAATTACCCACAATCCTACGGGAACGAGGCCACATGTGAGTACACTGTACACTGTACACTGTAAATGTGTTATGCCAGTAATCATCTGCGTTACATATCAAACATGGACCAATTAAAATCGAGATGTTACTGGTCCTTTGCGTAGCTAACGTCATTACACCAGCAACGTTCAAAGTCAAAATGACAGCAGCGGTGTCCGCCAATATCACAGTGTTGAGAAATTTCTCTAAACTCGATTTTTAATTCAAAAAAAGAACTAATAGCAAGATGGAGGTCTACGCCCTCCTTAGATGGACTACTGCAGCTTGTCCGATCGTTTCAAACTGACTGGTATGGAAGAAAAGATGTGGCTACGTGGCTGTGCTAACAGTCAGCGGCTGGACCTCTACGGGGTCCTGGGATCTGAACAACCTGCCCGCAGCTTTAACCAAGCATGAAAAATCGTCAGCTCATATAATTCCGGCAACTACAGCTTTGGTGGATCGCACATTTTCCACCCTGGAACGGATCAAAACATGCAATCAGAACCGGACCGGGCTAGCACGTCTTTCAGCCCTCGCCATTCTGTCCATTGAGAGTCAGAGACTATGCAAACCGAAGGCCCGTAAAGACGAGTTTTACCACGCTGTGATCGCCGTCTTCACGAGGAAAGAGCGTCGAATGGATTTTATGTACCAATAAACTACCGATTGGTGAGTCAGAAACTATTTTGGGCTTAGTGCCATTTGCCTTCATATTCAGTTGAGCAGTGTGTGTTTTCATTGTTGCTGACTATGACTGACAAACATAATTGGCCGCTGTGCAATAAACAGAACAAAGATGGTTTCATATTGCATTCTGATGCTGGACATTAACGTGTGTGTGTGTTGTGGGGGAATCAGGCTTTTGCGGTTGCTGGCCCGAGACTCTGGAACCCCCCTCCCGATATTCGCACTGTTACAGATGTCGCTCTTTTTAGGTCCAAAATCAAAACATATCTGAGTCTGGCTTTTAATACGTAGCAGTGGTGGGACAATTTAATTCTTTTGTTTCTTTGTGTCCTTTTCTGACTCTTTTACTGTTTTCTGTGTTCTATGTTTTCTATTGTATGATGTGATTTTACTCATTCTGTTAAGCACTTTGGACCGTGCTGGTTGCTGTAAAGTGTTATATAAATAAATTTTGATTGATTGGAAATGTCTTGCTATCAACCGTGCGTGTGTGCCGCGCTTGTGCGTAACGCGTAGCGTACTGTTTTGATTGAGTATTCACCTAAACAATAAATTAGGTAATCTGACTTTCATAACTCAGTGCCTAGCCTCTTACTGACATCACCGCACGTCACTGCTAACAGCTGATTGGTTGAAGCCTCTGTCCTAACAGCTGATTGGTTGAAGTCTTTTATACAGGAACTGTACAGTAAATGTCACCTCCTGTTATTACCCATGATCCTCTGCTGCAGGCCTGTGGATGCTGCACGCCGCCGAGGGGTGGAGCCTGCAGCTCCACTTCCTGGACTTTGATATTGAAGCGACCTATGACGTGGTGGAGGTCCGGGACGGGGCGGGGCCACACTCCACACTACTGGGTGAGCAGGTTACCCAGAATCCTTTTCACCAGAGAGAGTAGCATTCAGCGGGTTACCCACAATCCTTTTCAACAGCGTTTAAGACGTGGTCAGATGACCTCATCACTGATGACCTCATCATTCCTCTTGTCTCTCAGCTGTTCTCTCTGGCAGCGATGGCCCCCCCCACGACTTGTTCTCAACAACCAATCAGATGTCAGTGTGGCTGTTGACCGACAGCTCGGGGCACGGCCGAGGATTCAGAGCCAACTTCACATCAGGGGTCAACCTGGGGTCCCCGGGTCAGTTCAGGGTCTGATGATTACTGTTTACTGATGATTACTGATTATTGATTACTGATTGCTGATTGTTGTGAACAGCTGCGTGTGCTGCCGGTGAGTTCCAGTGTCAGACAGGAAGTTGTATCCATGGTAACGGTCAGTGTGACGGCCATGTTGACTGTCCTGACGCCTCTGATGAAGCCGACTGTGGTGAGTCAACTTCATTCAACCGGCACCCTGTTAATAACAATCAGCATGAAATAATCAGGGGGTGTCTCTGTGTGTGTGTGTGTGTGTGTGTGTGTGTGTGTGTGTGTATTTTCTATTTCAGTTGTGTTGCCCAGCAACAGTTCCAGTGCCCTACAGTATAAACTAGTTTCCTCTCTGTTGACCGTGTGTTCTGACACCTGGACGTCTCACCTGTCTGACTTCACCTGTCAGTACCTTGGCTACAGGTAATCTTTAATTCATTTAGGGACACACCTGGGCTACAGGTAACCTATAATTAATTTAAGGACACACCTGGGCTACAGGTAACCTTTAATTCATTTAGGGAGTACCTGGGCTACAGGTAACCTTTAATTCATTTAGGGACACACCTGGGCTACAGGTAACCTTAAATTCATTTAGGGACACACCTGGGCTACAGGCAACCTTTAATTCATTTAGGGAGTACCTGGGCTACAGGCAACCTTTAATTCATTTAGGGAGTACCTGGGCTACAGGTAATCTTTAATTAATTTAGGGAGTACCTTGGCTACAGGTAATCTTTAATTCATTTAGGGAGTACCTGGGCTACAGGTAACCCTTTAAACACCTTCTGCCTGCAGGTCTGGGGAAACCACTCTGCTGCCGGCTCGGCCACAAGATTCACCGTTTACATCTTTCACCGTAACCAACGGAGTGCTGCAGACCAGCGTCAGGTACTGGACCCAGACCAGAAACAGACCACACCCAGACACCGAGACACCAAGACACTGAGACACCCATACCCAGACCCAGACCCAGACACTGAGAAAACAGCCAAACACCCAGACCAGAACAGACCCAGACCCAGACAATCAGACCCAGAACAGAACAGAACCAGAACCAGACATCCAGACCCAGACGCAGACACCTAGACCCGGACCAAGACCCAGACCCAAACCCAGACATCCAGATAAGACCCAGACCAGACAAGACCCAGACCCAGACACCCCGACCCAGACCAGACCCAGGCCACACCCAGATACCCAGACCCAGATACCCAAACCCATCCTATAAATGGCGTTGACCGTTGGTCACGTGAAAGTTATTACAACATTTATCTTAATATTTAATATTTATTTTATCTATTTCCAGGGAAACGTGCCCCAGTGAGGAAGTGGTTTCTCTGAGATGTGACAACCAACGTGAGTTGTTCATGCGTTCATAGACACATTAGAGTGAAATCATGTGATCATACAGGTGTTATTAACTGTTAACAATGATTCTTTCAGCCTGTGGGGATAGGAACGTCACTAATGCACCGAGGGAGACGGACCAATCAGCAGAGAGGGAACCTGGTGATGTCATGGGGGAGATGGACCAATCAGCAGAGAGGAAACCTGGTGATGTCATGGGGGAGATGGACCAATGAACAGTCTGACTCTGAATATTTCATTTTTTCTAAAATATTTTTGGTGTGCAGACAGGTAGGGGTGCAGACAGACAGGTACGGGTGCAGACAGAAAGACAGGTACGGGTGCAGACAGACAGACAGGTACGGGTACAGACAGACAGGTAGTGCTGCAGACAGACAGGTAGCTGTGAGATAGACAGGTAAATGTGAGAAAGACAGGTAGCGATGGAACTAGACAGGTAGCTGTGAGACAGACAGGTAAATGTGAGAAAGACAGGTAGCGATGGAACTAGACAGGTAGCTGTGAGACAGACAGGTAGCAATGCAAAAAGACAGGTAGCAATGCAGAAAGACAGGTAGCCGTGAGACAGACAGGTAGCGATGCAGATAGATGAGCAGCGATGCAGATAGACAGGTAGCAGTGCAGATAGACATGTAGCTGTCTGACTGCAGTTTCCTGCTTCCTGTCAGGTGACAGAGTGGTGGGCGGGGCTAACGCTGTGAAGGGGGCGTGGCCATGGATTGTGTCTCTCCATTGGCGAGGACGTCACGTGTGTGGAGCGTCTCTGATTGGTCGAGACTGGCTGCTGACCGCCGCACACTGCATCTACGGGTCAGAGCACAATTAAACTTTATTTAACAACAAGAACAGTGTGTCTGAAACAGTGAACAGTTAACGGGCCAAACACCAGAGAGTGTAACACCTAATGATAATGCTAATCCTAATGCTAACCACAAGCCAAACACCAGAGACTGTAACCCAACAGGACGTCAGTCATACCCTAACCCAACAGGACGTCAGTCATACCCTAACCCAACAGGATGTCTTACCCTAACCCAACAGGACGTCAGTCATACCTTAACCCTAACCCTAACCCCTAACCCTAACCCCCTAACCCTAACCCAACAGGACGTCAGTCATACCCTAACCCAACAGGACGTCAGTCATACCTTAACCCAACAGGACGTCAGTCATACCCTAACCCAACAGGACGTCAGTCATACCCTAACCCAACAGGATGTCTTACCTTAACCCAACAGAACGTCAGTCATACCCTAACCCAACAGGATGTCTTACCCTAACCCAACAGGACGTCATACCTGTTGGGTCTTACCCTAACCCAACAGGATGTCTTACCCTAACCCAACAGGACGTCAGTCTTACCCTAACCCAACAGGACGTCAGTCATACCCTAACCCAACAGGACGTCAGTCATACCCTAACCCAGTGGTTCTCAAACTTTTTTGGTCATTCCCCACTTTGGAAGAGGGGGAATTTTCAAGCCCCACCTGCCCCATCACAATGCTAATCAAATACGCAACAAGCTTAAAATGTTCCAATTTATTGAAGTAACAAGTAGTATCACTATAGTAACAAGTTGTTTCTAAATACAAACTATTCACATCTTACCCTAACCTAACAGGACATCAGTCATACCATAACCCAACAGGACATCAGTCATACCCTAACCCAACAGGACGTCATACCCTAACCCAACAGGACATCAGTCATACCCTAACCCAACAGGACATCAGTCATACCCTAACCCAACAGGACGTCATACCATAACCCAACAGGACATCAGTCATACCCTAACCCAACAGGACGTCATACCCTAACCCAACAGGACATCAGTCATACCCTAACCCAACAGGACGTCATACCCTAACCCAACAGGACATCAGTCATACCCTAACCCAACAGGACATCTTACCCTAACCCAACAGGACATCATACCCTAACCCAACAGGACATCAGTCATACCCTAACCCAACAGGACATCATACCCTAACCCAACAGGACATCAGTCATACCCTAACCCAACAGGACGTCATACCCTAACCCAACAGGACATCAGTCATACCCTAACCCAACAGGACATCTTACCATAACCCAACAGGACATCTTACCATAACCCAACAGGACATCTTACCCTAACCCAACAGGACGTCATACCCTAACCCAACAGGACATCAGTCATACCCTAACCCAACAGGACGTCATACCCTAACCCAAAAGGACATCAGTCATACCCTAACCCAACAGGACATCAGTCATACCCTAACCCAACAGGACATCTTACCCTAACCCAACAGGACGTCATACCCTAACCCAACAGGACATCAGTCATACCCTAACCCAACAGGACATCATACCCTAACCCAACAGGACATCAGTCATACCCTAACCCAACAGGACGTCATACCCTAACTCAACAGGACATCAGTCATACCCTAACCCAACAGGACATCAGTCATACCCTAACCCAACAGGACATCTTACCATAACCCAACAGGACATCTTACCCTAACCCAACAGGACATCAGTCATACCCTAACCCAACAGGACATCAGTCATACCCTAACCCAACAGGACATCAGTCATACCCTAACCCAACAGGACGTCATACCCTAACCCAACAGGACATCAGTCATACCCTAACCCAACAGGACATCTTACCATAACCCAACAGGACATCAGTCATACCCTAACCCAACAGGACATCAGTCATACCCTAACCCAACAGGACATCAGTCATACCCTAACCCAACAGGACATCAGTCATACCCTAACCCAACAGGACATCAGTCATACCCTAACCCAACAGGACGTCATACCCTAACCCAACAGGACATCAGTCATACCCTAACCCAACAGGACGTCTTACCCTAACCCAACAGGACGTCATACCCTAACCCAACAGGACATCAGTCATACCCTAACCCAACAGGACGTCTTACCCTAACCCAACAGGACGTCATACCCTAACCCAACAGGACATCTTACCCTAACCCAACAGGACGTCTTACCCTAACCCAACAGGACGTCTTACCCTAACCCAACAGGACATCAGTCATACCCTAACCCAACAGGACATCTTACCCTAACCCAACAGGACGTCTTACCCTAACCCAACAGGACGTCTTACCCTAACCCAACAGGACATCAGTCATACCCTAACCCAACAGGACGTCTTACCCTAACCCAACAGGACATCAGTCATACCCTAACCCAACAGGACATCATACCCTAACCCAACAGGACGTCTTACCCTAACCCAACAAGACGTCTTACCCTAACCCAATAGGACGTTATACCCTAACCCAACAAGACGTCTTACCCTAACCCAACAAGACGTCTTACCCTAACCCAATAGGACGTCTTACCCTAACCCAACAAGACGTCTTACCCTAACCCAATAGGACGTTATACCCTAACCCAACAAGACGTCTTACCCTAACCCAACAAGACGTCTTACCCTAACCCAATAGGACGTCTTACCCTAACCCAACCCATATCTCTATGTCTCTATATTTATGTTGTTGTTGTTATTCTATCTATATGTCTCTATATTTACAGTGTTCTTGTTGTTGTGCTATCTCTATATTTATGTTGTTGTTCTATCCATATATCTCTATATTTACAGTGGTGTTGTTGTTGTTGTTATTCTGTGTATATGTCTGTATATTTATCAGTAAATGTGTTGTCGTTGTTTTTGTTGTGCAGGAAGAACATGCACCTGCAGTGGTGGGCGGCGCTGCTCGGCCTCCATGCTCAGAGCGACGTCACCACCGACGTCCAGACCCGAGCAATCGATCGCATCGTCATCAACCCGCTGTACAACAGACAGACCAAAGAGGCCGACATAGCCATGATGCATCTGCAGCAGCCAATCAGCTTCTCCCGTCAGTAATAGCCCTATCTGTGACTTCATCGCAGCAGAAACACACGCAATCATTCATAACTCATGAAAACATTCAAACAGCAACCTATTTTTAAAGAAAACAGTTTTATTGTTGTGAATTATTAATATTTTATGTATATAAGCTGCTGCCCCCGCGACCCGATACCGGATAAGTGGGTGAAGATGGATGGATGGATGGATGGATGGATGGACATATGTATCATAATTTAATAAAAAGCAGCTTTTAAACACAGTAGGTTTCAGCGAGTAAACATAACAATCTGTACATTAACAGTGGATATATGATTATTATACGTTATGTTATTTCTGTTATATGTTATGTTGTTTCTTATTATAGCTCGATATGTCTCTATCAGCTGTAACATGAGCTCTATGTAGCCTGTCCCATAGGGATCATGTGATGTTGTCCCATAGTGATCATGTGATGTTGTCCCATAGTGATCATGTGATGTTGTCCCATAGTGATCATGTGATGGTAGACATCTGTTGTGTGATTCAGTGTAAATGAATGGAAACACCTTAAAATGTCTCCAACCAATCAGATGTCCCAGTTTGTCCCTAAAACAGCGTGTGATGTCATCACCACAGGTTCTTATTGGCTGTAAAGCCGTTGGATGGAAACACACTTTCACCAGATTTATTCTCAGGAGGTTTTATCAACTTCAGATAATTAGATGGACACGTGCATGAAAACATAGCTTCTGGTTGGATGATGACATGTTTAAGTAATTAATTTGAGTTAATGGACGTTAATTAAAGTTCTGTTTGTAGAGCTTGTCCAGCCGGTGTGTTTACCTGCCGCCGGGCAGGACGTCACCGCTGGAGCCAGGGTTTGGATTGCTGGCTGGGGACGGATGGGGGAGCAAGGTGAGGTAGGGGGTGGGACACCGCTCAGTCTAGTGGTGGGGGGGGCGGTGATGTTTTGAACAAGATGAAATCTTGAAGTTTCTGTTTCCATACTCTCTATGTGAAGTCTTTCTGGGCCATTGGGGGGCGGGGAAGTCTGCTACCCCTGGGGGGGTTGTGCATGCACAGGTTCATGGTCTTGGGGGTTTCTGTGGGTAACTTTTTATCCCCCCCAGGTTCCCTCCCAGACGTGCTGCAGGAGGTGGAGCTTCCTCTGGTGCCCCACCCTGAGTGTGAGCTCCAGCTCCCGGAGTACACCATCACCTCCAGCATGGTCTGCGCCGGCCGCCCCGAGGGGGGGGTCGACGCCTGTCAGGTAAACATGGCAACAGGCAGACTTGATATCAGGCAGACTTGATATCAGCTTGTTGAATGTCCAGCCTGTGATCTGATTGGTCGGTTTGTCTTTCTCTCAGGGCGACTCTGGAGGTCCACTGATGTGTCTGGAGGATGGACACTGGACTCTGATTGGTCAGACACACACACACACGCACTCACAGGCACACATGCACTCACGCACGCACGCATACACACACACACACACACACACACAGACCCCCCTCCCCCCAGTATAATCTGAAGTGTTCTGTGTTCTGATTGGCTGTTGCAGGTGTGACCTCATTTGGTTACGGCTGCGGTCGTCCCCAGAAACCCGGTGTCTACGCCCGCGTCTCGGCCTTCACGGCCTGGATCGCCCGGACCAGACGCAGCCCCCTAGACCCCTCCCAGCAGCTAACCCTAACCCCAGCCCCCAGCAGCTAACCCTAACCCCAGCCATTGATGCAGATGTTGAGATCAACTTCAAAAGTATTTTTCAGTCAATAATTAAAGACATTATTTGAATCTTTTAAAATATTCTGCCTGATTTATGTTCTGTTGTTACATTATCAAATTAAATAAAGTAAAGTAGAAAACTGTTTTGCATTAATTGTCTTATTTTCAAATATTTAGATTTGTTATTTTATTGTATTAAACAGTTTTCTTTAAAATAATAAATAATATTAAATGTTACAAATATAATATATACAAATTTATATATGTTATATAATATATAAATAAATATATAATACATAAATATATAATATGAAACATTTTATAATAAATAAAATATTATTTTTATTATTATTATTATAATTTCATATATAATACAAAAATAAATAATTTAACATATTATTTATGACGTATTTAGATAACATCCGGTTTGAGCCTTTACAGAAGAAGAAGAAAAGGATGCGTGTCATAGTCCCGGAAGTGATGTCAGCGTGATTCTTCTGCAGGCTAACTGGTGTTAGCAGCTACGAGAATAAATCAGCTGTTTTTTTAAGTGTTTTATTATTTTAATTTCCCGCAAACCGCCACACTGGTGACATCATTCTGATCTATGACGTCATGGATTGTTGACAACATGATTACGGCCCGAATTTAGCTGTTAGCTACAATTAGCGCCGTCACACTGCCGGTCCGTTCAGAAGTCCTATCGGAAATCTGCCGTTTTAACATCTGGCGTCCTCTGCCTCTCAGAAGGTAAGACTGAACATAGACTATGTACAGATATGTTAGGCTGAGTCATGGTTTACATCCGGCAAGGGCTGCATATGGTTAAATATGACATAAATATGGATTTATCTATTCTTTATTCAGTTTCTGGCCGCAGAGGAGTGGCCGTCCTGTGTTTTTAAGTGTCTGAATACTGGCTGCGGATTGGTGGGAAGATTACTGCAATACTTTGAAAACAAGTACGAATATTTGGGGGAAAATACGTTTTTTTCTCAGATTTCTGAGAGTATTTTGGTTTGATCAGATGTGAAGGTGAAGTCTCTGTAACAGTCAACAATTTATGAGTTATGAACTAGAGAAGAAAACGCAGAGTTTGGATGGTAATTCAAACGTATTTTGGGTTGCAGAGCTTCGTCATGAGCAGCCGAGTGGCCGGAAAACCCAGAGAGACGGAGGAGGAGGAGATGAAGGAGAAGGAGGAGAAAGAGGAGGAGATGGAAGAGAAGATACAGGAGGAGAAGGAGGACTTTTACGACTGCCAGGAGTCTCTGGAGCCTCCAGACTTTCACAATAAAACCAACAGACCGACTGACAGAAGAGAGAGAGAGGAGCAGGGAGACAGGCTGCAGGAAGACAGGCTGCAGGAGGAACAGGGAGACAGGCTGCAGGAGGAGCAAGGAGACAGGCTGCAGGAGGAGCAAGGAGACAGGCTGCAGGAGGAGCAAGGAGACAGGCTGCAGGAGGAGCAAGGAGACAGGCTGCAGGAGGAGCAAGGAGACAGGCTGCAGGAGGAGCAGGGAGACAGGCTGCAGGAGGAGCAAGGAGACAGGCTGCAAGAGGAGCAGGGAGACAGGCTGCAGGAGGAGCAAGGAGACAGGCTGCAAGAGGAGCAGGAAGACAGGCTGCAGGAAGACAGGCTGCAGGAGGAGCAGGAAGACAGGTAAGACCCTGAGAGACACAGAGAAAGACACACACACACACACACACACATACATATATATATATATATATATATATATATATATATGTGTATGTATGTATGTGTGTGTGAGAGTATATATTTAAGAGATGATAACTTATCCATTAACCTTTGCAGCTGTAGTGACCGGCTGCAGGAGGACTCAGACTCAGACATGAAGGAGGACACTCAGCAGGAGGAATTTGACGATGATTACTTGAGGGAGGTGGAGAAGGAGCTGACAGAGGAGGAGAAAGAGGTAACACTGGTTTACCTGGACTCCATCTGTGTCTCTTTCTCTGATGGAACAACATTCTCTGAAACTGGTCCAGTATTGTGATTATTTACATGGAGTCTGGTGGAGATATGCTGCTCTATACACACTAAAAGTAGTGATTATTTACATGGAGTCTGGTGGAGATATGCTGCTCTATACACACTAAAAGTAGTGATTATTTACATGGAGTCGGGTGGAGATATGCTGCTCTATACACACCAACCCTGGAGTGTTGAAAGAGGCATTGAGGTGTCAGGTGTGATGTTGTAAACCAGAGATATTAAAACCTTCCATTCTGTTTTAGAGTCGCCGGCAGCAGAGTTTAACTCTAAAGGAGAAGGGGAACAGCCAGTTCAAAGCTGGAGGTGAGTGACATCATCACACTGTCCCGTGTGTGTGTGTGTGTGTGTGTGTGTGTGTGTGTGTGTGTGTGTGTGTGTGTGTGTGTGTGTGTGTGTGTGTGTGTGTGTGTGTGTGTGTGTGTGTGTGTGTGTGTGTGTGTGTGTGTGTGTGTGTGTGTGTGTGTGTGTGTGTGTATACACTCACCGGCCACTTTATTAGGTACCCCATGCTAGTAACGGGTTGGACCCCCTTTTGCCTTCAGAACTGCCTCAATTCTTCGTGGCATAGATTCAACAAGGTGCTGGAAGCATTCCTCAGGGAGTTTGGTCCATATTGACATGATGGCATCACACAGTTGCCGCAGATTTGTCGGCTGCACATCCATGATGCGAATCTCCCGTTCCACCACATCCCAAAGATGCTCTATTGGATTGAGATCTGGTGACTGTGGAGGCCATTTGAGTACAGCGAACTCATTGTCATGTTCAAGAAACCAGTCTGTGATGATTCCAGCTTTATGACATGGCGCATTATCCTGCTGAAAGTAGCCATCAGAAGTTGGGTACATTATGGTCATAAAGGGATGGACATGGTCAGCAACAATACTCAGGTAGGCTGTGGCGTTGCAACGATGCTCAATTGGTACCAAGGGGCCCAAAGAGTGCCAAGAAAATATTCCCACACCATGACACCACCACCACCAGCCTGAACCGTTGATACAAGGCAGGATGGATCCATGCTTTCATGTTGTAGACGCCAAATTCTGACCCTACCATCCGACTGTCGCAGCAGAAATCGAGACTCATCAGACCAGGCAACGTTTTTCCAATCTTCTATTGTCCAATTTCGATGAGCTTGTGCAAATTGTAGTCTCAGTTTCCTGTTCTTAGCTGAAAGGAGTGGCACCCGATGTGGTCTTCTGCTGCTGTAGCCCATCTGCCTCAAAGTTCGACGTACTGTGCGTTCAGAGATGCTCTTCTGCCCACCTTGGTTGTAACGGTGGTTATTTGAGTCACTGTTGCCCTTCTATCAGCTCGAACCAGTCTGGCCATTCTCCTCTGACCTCTGGCATCAACAAGGCATTTCCGCCCACAGAACTGCCGCTCACTGGATGTTTTTCTTTTCGGACCATTCTCTGTAAACCCTAGAGATGGTTGTGCGTGAAAATCCCAGTAGATTAGCAGTTTCTGAAATACTCAGACCAGCCCTTCTGGCACCAACAATCATGCCACGTTCAAAGTCACTCAAATCACCTTTCTTCCCCATACTGATGCTCGGTTTGAACTGCAGGAGATTCTCTTGACCATGTCTACATGCCTAAATGCACTGAGTTGCTGCCATGTGATTGGCTGCTTAGAAATTAAGTGTTAACGAGCAGTTGGACAGGTGTACCTAATAAAGTGGCCGGTGAGTGTATATACAGTATGTCTGACCCGGGTTCTCCTGCAGACTGGGCGGCGGCGGCGCGGAGCTACACGGAGGCCTTGGGTTTCTGTCCGGTCTGCTTCAGCCCAGAGAGATCGGTGCTGTTCTCCAACAGAGCTGCTGCCAGACTGCACTTGGTAACAAGCTACATGCTAACTAGGAGGCTAACATGCTAGCAACACGCTAACACAAAGGCTATCAACATTCTAGCAACACGCTAACACAGAGGCTATCAACATGCTACAACACGCTAACACAGAGGCTAACAACTCAAAGGCCATCAACATGTTAACACAGAGGCTAACATGCTAACAACATGCTAGTAACGGGTTGTTTCCTTCCTGCCAGGAGCTGAAGGAAGCTGCGATCTCCGACTGCTCCAGAGGTGAGTGATGATGTCATCGTTAGAGGGATGATGTTATCGTTAGAGTCCAGTTAATGCGTAGTGATTGGTTGTGTGTGGTTGCTGTAGCGATAGAGCTTAACCCAGACTACGTGAGGGCGCTGCTGAGGAGGGCAGAGCTGTACGAGCAGACGGAGAAGCTAGACGAGGCTCTGGAGGACTACAAGAAGGTCCTGGACCTGGACCGGAACCAGACCAGTGCCAGACAGGCCTGCATGGTGAGTTTACCTGCTAACAATATGTTAACAATATGCTAACAACATGCTAACAATATGGTAATAACATGCTAACAATATGGTAACCATATACTGACAATATGCTAACAATATGCTAACAATATGCTAACAACATGCTAACCACATGATAACAACACGATAACAACATACTAACAACGTTCTGACAACATGCTGACATGATGACAACTCTACATGCTAAAAGTAGTAATTATTTCCATTGAGTCTAGTGGAGATATGCTGCTCTATACACGCTAAAAGTAGTAATTATTTACATGGAGTCTGGTGGAGATATGCTGCTCTATACACGCTAAAAGTAGTAATTATTTACATGGAGTCTGGTGGAGATATGCTGCTTTATACACACTAAAAGTAGTGATTATTTACATGGAGTCTGGTGGAGATATGCTGCTCTATAAACGCTAAAAGTAGTGATTATTTACATGGAGTCTGGTGGGTTTGGTGACAATCGTTCTTTCCACCTGTCTGTCTCTCTCTCCCCTATCTGTCTCCTTTCCTGTCTCTCTCTCTCCTGTCTCCCTTCCTGTCTGTCTCCCTTACTGTCTCTCAGAGGCTGCCTCAGCAGATTCAGGAGAGAAATGAGAAGCTGAAGGAGGAGATGCTGAGTACGTACTGCACCTGAACACACCATTTATCATTAACTCAATAAGTCCTCGTCAGATTTATTCATAAAGCTTTTCACAATAAAAGCCTGCAGTCATTAGAGAGGTGAACCCATGTATAAAGAGACATGGATACGGCATGCGGCGGATGCCCCACACCGCCCAATGAGAGAGCTCAAAGCGCATAAAGCAAGATGATGTCGCTAATCATTATGTCATGCTACTAGCTAGCTACAAGCTAGCGCTAGTACCACCCTTATCCGCTAAGCCCATGGAGTCACTGTCTGTACACAATCTGTTCTGCGCATGATGTTCACGCATGAATAAATGATTATTATGATGAACGAGGGTTTATGACACTGCACCATCTGTTCCGCAGTAGCATTCTGCCGTTAGCCTCCACTGGAAAGCTAACGCTAGTTTAGCTAACAGCTAATTTGGCTAACCGCTAGCTGACAGCTTGATTCAGTCTAAAATAACGTTACTCAAACTAAGCAACTACAGCTAAATGAAGACTTTACAGTAATAATAAAGACAAGTATTGAGCGATTATATTTTAAATGCGCACAAGTAGAACTGACGTAACAGCAGTTATAACGTCTGGTGGAGATATGCTGCTCTATACACACTGAAAGTAGTAATTATTTACATGGAGTCTGGTGGAGATATGCTGCTCTATACACACTGAAAGTAGTGATTATTTACATGGAGTCTGGTGGAGATATGCTGCTCTATACACACTAAAAGTAGTGATTATTTACATGGAGTCTGGTGGAGATATGCTGCTCTATACACACTAAAAGTAGTGATTATTTACATGGAGTCTGGTGGAGTATATTTTAACGGTTATTTTCAGCTTTGAGGGTCTGTTACATGCTGTCCCAGCTAGCGGTTAGCCGAAATAGCTGTTAGCTAAGCTAGCGTTAGCATCCCGGTGGAGACTACCGACAGACAGTGTCGTAAACCCTTGTTAATTGTGACATCATCTGGATGACACAGGATGGATCGTGTCCCAATACGCGCTCAGATGTCCTGAAGCATTTCCTGTGTGTCTGACCTCTGACCCCTGTGCCCTCCCCAGGTAAGCTGAAGGATCTGGGCAACATGGTGCTGAGACCGTTCGGCCTCTCCACCAACAACTTCCAGGTGAACCAGGACGCGGCACCGCTCGTACTCCATCAACTTCGTCCAGAACCCCAACAACAACAACAGATGACATCACACAGCCAGTGATGACATCACAGCCCTGCCGGCAACCCCATCGCTGATTGATTAGCTCCCTGTTTGTGTTGAGTCAACCACAGAGATTTGTTTTTGTATTGAAGCTGTGTGAATAAAGTTAGTTTGAATCCTGACATCCTCGTCCTGTCTGAATGTCCAAGGTAACGCGGGCGAGGCCCTGAACCCGCCCCTCTCCATTATAAGGTCAGTGGGGGGGGGGGTGTCCTTCCTCTAATAATATATGGAAGGGTTGTGACTCACTTCAATGTTATTTATATTATGGTTACGTTTGCTATATTATTTATTTACATATTATTCAGTTTAATTTCACGTCACATTACATGTTTTGTACTATGTGTTCATGCTGTATATTTTGGTACTATGGCAACCTCACGTTACTTTAATAATTTTTATATAATTAACGCCACTTTACATTCATTCAGTACTTTGTACACATTATCTGTTTGCTTTTACTGTGTAAAACTGAGGTGTAAAACCCTACATAACCCTAACTAACCCCTAACTAACCCTAACCCGTACCTAACCCTAACTAACCCGTACATAACTAATCTGACATATTTCACTTATTCCACTTTCAGGTCAACATATCAATGTATGAAGCCCGTAAATATTGTGCAATATATATAATATAATATAATATATTTATTATAATATAATAAATATAATATTGTAAATAGTATAATATATTTATTATAATATAATATATTATAATATAGTAAATATAATATAGTAAATATAATATATATTTTTATAATATAATAAATATAATATTGTAAATATTATAATATATTTATTATAATATAATATATTATAATATTGTAAATATAATATAGTAAATATATATTTTTATAATATAATAAATATAATATTGTGCAGTTGTAGAACACAATGTGAGAACTTTCAGAACAAAAAATATTAAGTTTTATATTTAATTTATATTTTCTACAAGTGCCAATTTCAACGTGAAAAATATGAACTTGGATGTTATAATTTGCACTAACAGAGATTGTAAAAAAAATTTGATTCAAATTACAACTTAATATTTTGTGTTCTACAAGTTCTCACCTGTTGCACCATATTTACCTTCATTTCAATAATATTCACATAAAAAATTAACATCAAGGGTTTAAAAGGAACTTAAACATTCAATTAAAAATAAGGAAATGCTTTAGATTAGACTTCAAGAACCAAATAACTCCTCCCCCACTCTCTCTCTCTCTCACACACACACACACACACACACACACACACACACACACATATATATATATATATATATATATATATATATATATATATATATATATATATATATATACATATACACACTCACCGGCCACTTTATTAGGTACCCCATGCTAGTAACGGGTTGGACCCCCTTTTGCCTTCAGAACTGCCTCAATTCTTCGTGGCATAGATTCAACAAGGTGCTGGAAGCATTCCTCAGAGAGTTTGGTCCATATTGACATGATGGCATCACACAGTTGCCGCAGATTTGTCGGCTGCACATCCATGATGCGAATCTCCCGTTCCACCACATCCCAAAGATGCTCTATTGGATTGAGATCTGGTGACTGTGGAGGCCATTTGAGTACAGCAAACTCATTGTCATGTTCAAGAAACCAGTCTGTGATGATTCCAGCTTTATGACATGGCGCATTATCCTGCTGAAAGTAGCCATCAGAAGTTGGGTACATTATGGTCATAAAGGGATGGACATGGTCAGCAACAATACTCAGGTAGGCTGTGGCGTTGCAACGATGCTCAATTGGTACCAAGGGGCCCAAAGAGTGCCAAGAAAATATTCCCCACACCATGACACCACCACCACCAGCCTGAACCGTTGATACAAGGCAGGATGGATCCATGCTTTCATGTTGTAGACGCCAAATTCTGACCCTACCATCCGACTGTCGCAGCAGAAATCGAGACTCATCAGACCAGGCAACGTTTTTCCAATCTTCTATTGTCCAATTTCGATGAGCTTGTGCAAATTGTAGTCTCAGTTTCCTGTTCTTAGCTGAAAGGAGTGGCACCCGATGTGGTCTTCTGCTGCTGTAGCCCATCTGCCTCAAAGTTCGACGTACTGTGCGTTCAGAGATGCTCTTCTGCCCACCTTGGTTGTAACGGGTGGTTATTTGAGTCACTGTTGCCCTTCTATCAGCTCGAACCAGTCTGGCCATTCTCCTCTGACCTCTGGCATCAACAAGGCATTTCCGCCCACAGAACTGCCGCTCACTGGATGTTTTTCTTTTCGGACCATTCTCTGTAAACCCTAGAGATGGTTGTGCGTGAAATCCCAGTAGATTAGCAGTTTCTGAAATACTCAGACCAGCCCTTCTGGCACCAACAATCATGCCACGTTCAAAGTCACTCAAATCACCTTTCTTCCCCATACTGATGCTCGGTTTGAACTGCAGGAGATTCTCTTGACCATGTCTACATGCCTAAATGCACTGAGTTGCCGCCATGTGATTGGCTATATATATATATATATATATATATATATATATATATATATATATATATTAGGGCTGGGCATGTTAACGCGTTAACTATTTAATTACTTAACGCCGACAATTTTTTTATCGCGTGTTAACGCATTTTTTTATTATTTCTTTATTATTGTAAAAGTTTGTTGTTCACAGGCTTTGTAAATACTGCAAAGTTTAATTTTCTTATCACCGGAGTACTTCCAGTACTGAGAATCGCAACAATGACGCAGGTCTGAGATCCCTCAAGACCACCATCACAAGAAAAATACACGAGTTGTATGAAAAGGAGAGGACTGCAAAAGGGACTCACTGGGGACTACTGGACTCACTGGGGACTACTGGACTCACTGAGGACTACTGGACTCACTGGGGACTACTAGACTCACTGAGGACTACTGGACTCACTGGGGACTACTGGACTCACTGGGGACTACTGGACTCACTGGGTAACCAGAATTATCTCGGGGTTACAGTGCATTATACTGATGAAAGTGGGCGCTGCGTTCGCGTGCTCTGACTGGAATGAAAACAGAGGAGAGACATTATGCTGAGACATTCTGCTGACACATTATGCTGAGACATTATGCTGAGACATTATGCTGAGACATGCGCAGGACACTTTATTGAAGTTGCAGCAGTGGAATGTGTCAAACAAAGTCACTGCAGTTAGCACAGAGAGTACGAATAGATACGAGATCTGATCGCTGCTGCAGCTCTCTGCCTTCTGATCATGTCCCTGCTTTGGTCTCCAGCGTTCTGTCACAGTGTCTCTGCTTTACAGGGCGTTGGACAGTGTCCCTCAGTGTCTCTGCTTAACAGCGTGTTGGACAGTGTCCCTCAGTGTCTCTGCTTTACAGCGACAACAGATGAACGTGGACATAAGAAGGTGTTGCTTAGCAACACGTTCCAACCAGATAAATCAAACTCTGGATTCACTACTTTTGAATTCATTATTTCATTTTGCGATTGATCGCAATTAATCGGGGAAATTATGCGATTAATCGCGATTAAAAATTGTAATCGTTGCCCAGCTAACACATATATATATATATATATATATATATATATGAACAAATTAAACTACGGCAAGAACAACGGTATCGCACATGCGCAGTGTGTGTTTCTGCTTCTGTTGTGAAGGAGATGGCAGCGCCTATAGACCTGGAGCTGAAGAAGGTAACTATGATACAGTCCGGCGTTACCCGGGCCTACCCGGGCCAACCCGGTCCTACACAGGCCTACCCGGACTATGTGTTACCCGCTGCGTGGACAGTTGGTTAATAATCCGCCGATTAGCAGCATAGTTATCAACACTGCAGCTAACACCGGAGCTAACTGGTAGCTTAACCCACGCTACACACACGCGTACGCGCTGTGTACCAGCTACACATTTTGGGTCAACGATCAATTATTCAGATATTTATTGACCAGACTACGTGTTTAAACGTTAATTTTGCTATTTTACAACCATGTTTTAGTGAATCAAAGGAATACCATCACCAAACCCACCAGACTCCATGTAAATAATCAGGACTTTTATCATCGTAAAACACACTTCATTCAAAGTGGACCGAAACTAAATAAAACTACCAAAAGCCGTCTTGGTTCATCTTTCCACTGTTCCAACAATCAGCACTCTGGTCTGGTTGGAATAAACTCTTAATTCACCCATTTACATGTGGAGATATGCTGCTCTATACACGCTAAAAGTAGTGATTATTTACATGGAGTCTGGTGGAGATATGCTGCTCTATACACGCTAAAAGTAGTGATTATTTACATGGAGTCTGGTGGAGATATGCTGCTCTATACACGCTAAAAGTAGTGATTATTTACATGGAGTCTGGTGGAGATATGCTGCTCTATACACGCTAAAAGTAGTGATTATTTACATGGAGTCTGGTGGAGATATGCTACTCTATACACGCTAAAAGTAGTGATTATTTACATGGAGTCTGGTGGAGATATGCTGCTCTATACACGCTAAAAGTAGTGATTATTTACATGGAGTCTGGTGGAGATATGCTGCTCTATACACGCTAAAAGTAGTGATTATTTACATGGAGTCTGGTGGAGATATGCTGCTCTATACACGCTAAAAGTAGTGATTATTTACATGGAGTCTGGTGGAGATATGCTGCTCTATACACGCTAAAAGTAGTGATTATTTACATGGAGTCTGGTGGAGATATGCTACTCTATACACGCTAAAAGTAGTGATTATTTACATGGAGTCTGGTGGAGATATGCTGCTCTATACACACTAAAAGTAGTGATTATTTACATGGAGTCTGGTGGAGATATGCTGCTCTATACATGCTAAAAGTAGTGCTGGTATACGGTGTGTGTTGCAGGCGTTCTCGGAGCTGCAGGTGAAGATGATTGACACGCAGCAGAAGGTGAAGCTGGCTGACCTGCAGATTGATCAGCTGACCCGCGTCCAGAAACATGCTAAGCTAACGCACGCGGAGGTCGCCGTGCTGGCGGACAACACGCGGCTCTACGAGGGCGTCGGACGCATGTGAGTCTCCATGGCAACCACCTTCTGTATTTAAATAGACACACATAGAGAACCCATAGAAACAATTTCTTCTGTTACACATGGAATACATGTGAACCGGGACACACTGTATGACATCACAGTGACATCATCGAGCCAGGGAAAACACTCAGAAAGAGTTGTAGATGTGGTTGAAAACGACATTATTTAAAAAGAACCATTAACAAAACCAAAATTAAAGTGTGTGTGTGTGTGTGTGTGTGTGTGTGTGTCAGGTTTATTCTTCAGTCGAAGGAAGACATCAACAACCAGCTGATGGACAAACAGAAAACAGCTGAGGAGAAAATCAAAGAGCTTGAGGTAAATAAATATATAAATACACACACAGAGACACACAGACACACGCACAGACACACACACACACACGCACAGACAGACACGCACGCACGCACAGAGACACACACACACACACACGCACAGAGACACACACGCACAGACAGACACGCACGCACAGAGACACACACACACACACGCACAGACAGACACGCACAGAGACACACACACACACACAAATACACACACAGACACAGACAGACACACACGCTCACTGCTGTCTGACTGTGTGATTGTGTTTTTTCCAGCAGAAGAAGGTGTACCTTGAACGCAGCGTGAAAGAAGCTGAAGACAACATCCGAGAGATGCTGCTGTCCCGGAGAGCTCACTGATCAATAACCAATAATAAATCATCTGGATTGAGCTTTAGTATTGAGCAGTTAGGGGAGATTTGCTGAGTCAGGATTATGAAAGTTGTGCTGAGTCATGTTGTTCTTAATAAACTGTTGGACCTTCAGTCTGTTTCTTTTTAGCGTGTATAGAGCAGCATATCTCCACCAGACCCCATTTAAATAATCCCTACTTTTAGCGTGTATAGAGCCGCATATCTCTACCAGACTCCATGTAAATAATCACTACTTTTAGTGTGTATAGAGCAGCATATCTCCACCAGACTCCATTTAAATAATCCCTACTTTTAGCGTGTATAGAGCCGCATATCTCTACCAGACTCCATGTAAATAATCACTACTTTTAGCGTGTATAGAGCAGCATATCTCCACCAGACTCAATGTAAATAATCACTACTTTTAGCGTGTACAGAGCAGCATATCTCCACCAGACTCCATGTAAATAATCACTACTTTTAGTGTGTATAGAGCAGCATATCTCCACCAGATTCCATGTAAATAATCACTACTTTTAGCGTGTATAGAGCAGCATATCTCCACCAGACTCCATGTAAATAATCACTACTTTTAGCGTGTACAGAGCAGCATATCTCCACCAGACTCCATGTAAATAATCACTACTTTTAGCATGTATAGAGCAGCATATCTCCACCAGACTCCATGTAAATAATCACTACTTTTAGCGTGTACAGAGCAGCATATCTCCACCAGATTCCATGTAAATAATCACTACTTTTAGTGTGTATAGAGCAGCATATCTCCACCAGACTCCATGTAAATAATCACTACTTTTAGCGTGTATAGAGCAGCATATCTCCACCAGACTCCATGTAAATAATCACTACTTTTAGCGTGTATAGAGCAGCATATCTCCACCAGACTCCATGTTAATAATCACTACTTTTAGCGTGTATAGAGCAGCATATCTCCACCAGACTCCATGTTAATAATCACTACTTTCAGTGTGTATAGAGCAGCATATCTCCACCAGACTCCATGTAAATAATCACTACTTTTAGTGTGTATAGAGCAGCATATCTCCACCAGACTCCATGTAAATAATCACTACTTTTAGCGTGTATAGAGCAGCATATCTCCACCAGACTCCATGTAAATAATCACTACTTTTAGTGTGTATAGAGCAGCATATCTCCACCAGACTCCATGTAAATAATCACTACTTTTAGTGTGTATAGAGCAGCATATCTCCACAAGTGACATCCTCTCAGTTGAGTGGAAACAAAACATCTCTGTTACCGTTTAGTCCCGCCCCCGGAAACGGAAACTTGGCAGCGCGGGATTCATTTCATTTTAGAAGCAGCTCGGGCTCAAAAGTCCCCGCGGACAGTAAACAGCACTGAAGAAAAAAAGAGACAGAGAGAAGACTGACAGGTTAAAACATGGCGACTCCACCGAAAAGACTGAGCCGTTTTACCGCCAGTCCCTCCGGCAGCGTCTCGCGCAGAGAGAAGAAGATCTCCATCGAGGGAAACATCGGTGAGTTAAGGAACAGTAATATATATATTTTATATACGGAGCTGATTGGTGCCAAAACGAAATCACTAATCAATAATACTACTTCCTGTTGGTTCAGACCAAGTAAAATAATCTTAATATCATCACAGAAGTGTAATTACAGTAAGAAAGTAAAAGTACTCAGAGTGAGAAACTCATTGTGAAGTACTCGGTGTGAAGTACTCAGGATGAAGTACTCAGAGTGAAGTACCCATGATTAAGTATATTAATTAAGGAAGTATAACGTGATGCTGCAATGAAACAATCTAAATAATAAAGAAATCATCCCATTTACATATTCATGGTTTTAACTTTCTGATTTACAAAGATGATGCACATACACAACAAATACACCTGTCTGTCTCTCGTTCACCTGTCTCTCTCTGTCTCTCTCTGTCTGTCTGCCTGTCTCTGTCGCTCTCTCTGCCTGTCTGTCTGTCTCTGTCGCTCTCTCTGCCTGTCTGTCTGTCTCTGTCGCTCTCTCTGCCTGTCTGTCTGTCTCTGTCGCTCTCTCTGCCTGTCTGTCTGTCTCTGTCGCTCTCTCTGCCTGTCTGTCTGTCTCTGTCGCTCTCTCTGCCTGTCTGTCTGTCTCTGTCGCTCTCTCTGCCTGTCTGTCTCTCTCTGTCGCTCTCTCTGCCTGTCTGTCTGTCTCTGTCGCTCTCTCTGCCTGTCTGTCTGTCTCTGTCGCTCTCTCTGCCTGTCTGTCTGTCTCTGTCGCTCTCTCTGCCTGTCTGTCTCTCTCTGTCGCTCTCTCTGCCTGTCTGTCTCTCTCTGTCGCTCTGTCTGCCTGCCTGTCTGTCTGCCAATCTGTCTGTCTGTCTCTCAGCTGCAGGGAAGTCTACCTTTGTGCGTCTCCTGGACGCGGCAGGTGAGGACTGGGAGGTTGTCCCTGAACCCATCGGGAAATGGTGCAACGTCCACAACAACACTGGCGACATTTACCAGGTGAACCTGCACGAAGACACCTGCACCCCCATAGCCTGCACCCCCATAGCCTGCACCCCCATAGCCTGCACCCCCATAGCCTGCACCCCCATAGCCTGCACCCACATCGCCTGCATCCACATCGCCTGCACCCCCATAGCCTGCACCCACATCGCCTGCACCCCCATTGCCTGTACCCCCATCGCCCCAAATAGAGTAGGATATATACATATCTGAGAAAGCTCCTCTGTCATGTGACAGAGGTCAGATTTGTGGGGGTGTTTTGGGGCTGTTGTTTATTTTAAACATCAAACTGTGTGTGTGTGTGTGTGTGTGTGTTTGTGTGTAGGAGTTGAGTTCCTCCCAGAAGAGCGGGGGAAACCTGCTGCAGATGTTGTACGACAAACCCAACCGCTGGTCCTACACCTTCCAGGTAAATAACTGGGGGCGTGTGAGTGTGTGTGTGTGTGTGTGTATGTATGTGTGTATATATATATATATATATATATATATATATATATATATATATATATATATATATATATATATATATATATATATATATATATATATATATATACAGTAGGGCTGCACGATTATTTTGATCAATATTGTGATCACGATTATTCTCATGATTATTTGTTGATTTTAACCAAAACAGATTTTATTGTCACATAGTCTGTTTATAACTGCTTTCACATCCATAATATGCTACATTCTTCTTATGATGAAGTTGTATGTTTTATAGACAACAAGCTGCAACACACGGAAATGAAAATTAGCTATCTGAAATAAATAGAGTAGGATATATATATATTTTTAAATGTATCTCTGAGAAAGCTCCTTCACTTGTTTTCAAAAATAACTGATTAACAGAGCTAGGGGAGGGGGGGGGGGTGATGGACGTATGCTACTCACAGAGAGACAGCGGGTCATTATGAATGGGTCTGTAGACAAATGTCAGAAGTGTGGACCGGCGCTGTGTGGGGGGGCTGCACGGAGAGTGAGAGAGAGTAGAGGAGAGAGAG
>JABXJD010000340.1:515000-545000 GCA_013375575.1 Percina caprodes
CTATAATATACGTGTGTCTGTGTGTGAGAGACAGACATTGTGAATGTATATATATACACGTGTGTTTGTGTGTGAGAGTGTGTGAGTGTATATGTCTATACGTGTGTGTGTGTGTTTGTATATGTCTGTGTGTGTGTGTTACATTACATAACGTGTCATTCTACAGCGGACTAACAGCTGTTCTATGTGTCAGAGGTCCCACTCCTCTGGGGTAACTAGGGGTTAATGCCTGGCTCAGGGACTCGGGTTGATGAATCGCAGTGGGAATCGAACCCTGGTCATGTGTCATATCCACTGCGCCATCACCACCCCATACGTGTGTTTGCGCGTATGTGTGTGTGCGTGAATATATATGTCTATACGTGTGTGTGTATGTCTGTGCGTGAGTGCAAATGTCTACGTGGGTGTGTGTGTATGTCTGTGTGTGTGCGTGTTTGTTTCTATGCGTGTTTGTGTGTGTGTTTGTTTCTGTGCCTGTGTGTGTGTGTGTGTGTTTGTGTGTGTGTTCTTCAGCTGGTCCGCTGCCCGCTGAGTCGTTTGTTGTTTGAATCTGAAGCGACTCAGCGAGCAGTTAGGACACAAAAACACACGGGACGAGTTCATCACGAGTCACTACCTGCACGCCGTCTCCACGCCGTCTGCACTATGCCTGCAGGCCGTCTTCACGCCGTCTGCAGGCCGTCTCCACGCCGTCTGCACGCCGTCTGCACGCCCTCAGCAGGCCGTCTGCACGCCGTCTGCACGCCATCTGCACGCCGTCTCCACGCCGTCTCCACGCCGTCTGCAGGCCGTCTCCACGCCGTCTGCACGCCGTCTGCATGCCGTCTCCACGCCGTCAGCAGGCCGTCTGCACGCCGCCTGCAGGCCGTCTGCACGCCGTCTGCACTCCATCAGCAGGCCGTCTGCACGCCGCCTGCACGCCGTCTGCAGGCCGTCTGCACACCATCAGCATGCCATCAGCACGCCGTCTGCACTCCATCAGCAGGCCGTCTGCACTCCATCAGCAGGCTGTCTGCGCCGTCTGCAGGCCGTCTGCACACCATCAGCATGCCATCAGCAGGCCGTCTGCACACCATCAGCGGGTCGTCTGTACGCCGACTCCACGCCGTCTGCACACTGTGGGTTATGGTTAGGGTATGTTGGGGTATGTCGGGGTATGTTAACATTTAACAACACCGTGTCAACATGCTATTAAAGCCTCTCAGAAATAAAAAGAGAAAGTGAGCGAGAGAGAAAGAGGAGACAGAGAGAGAGAAAGAGAGGGAGAGAGAGAGGGTGAGAGAGAGAGGGAAAGAGAGAGAAGGAGAGAGAGCGAGGGAGAGAGAAAGAAAAGGAGTGAGAGAGAGAGGAGAGAAGGAGAGAGAGAAGGAGAGAGAGAGAGAAGGAGAGAGAGAGAGATTACGTTTAACCATTAACTGAAAACAAGCGATTGTTAAGCAGTAAAGCAGAGTCAGTCTCTCCACCACTCAGCGACGGTCAGCCATCTGTTTCTGCTGCTCCACACTTTGGTCTCTCCGTCCATCCGTCCATCTCCATCCGTCCATCTCTCCATCCATCCATCCGTCCATCTCCATCCACTTGTCCGTCCGTCTGACTGTAAGTATGTTTTCTAACATTTTACAAAGAACATCCTGTTCGTTGTGTTTCATTCAGCTGCTGTAATCCTTTAAGAGCTCTCACCAGACTCCATGCAAACTTTTCACCTTTTTACAGTTCACATTTAAACCACGGCCCAACACTTCTGCATCATAGTAATAATAAATATTGTTATTATTTATTAACTAAATTTATACATATTATATCAACATGTGTATATTGATGTTTCATTTTTTACAGTTCACATTTAAACCACTTCTGTGTTATGATCGTATGTGAAATAAACGTGTCAATGTTTCAGTGAGGGCTGGCACAACAGGACGTCCTGTTGGACAGTTGATGGGAATATTATGTTACTTATGAATACTTTAGAGCACGCACGCACGCACACACACACACACACACACACACACACACACACACACACGCGCACAGGCACACACACAAACACACACACACGCGCCCACACACGTGCACACAAACACACGTGCACACAAACACACACGCGCACACATGCACACACAAGCACACACAAGCACACACACACACGCTTGCACACACACACACAAATGCGCACACACGCACGCACACACACGTGCACACACACGTGCACACAAACAAACACGCACACACACACACATACACACACGCACACACACACACACACACATATACACAGAGACGCACACACTCACACGCACACACATGCACACACATACACACGCACACACACACATACACAAAGACACGCACGCACAGAATTTTTAGAGTTTTAGAGTTGGGAATAGTTTTAGAGTAGAGAATAGTTTTAGAGTCTGGAATAGTTTTAGAGTCTGGAATAGTTTTAGAGTAGAGAATAGTTTTAGAGTCTGGAATAGTTTTAGAGTTGGGAATAGTTTTAGAGTCTGGAATAGTTTTAGAGTCTGGAATAGTTTTAGAGTCTGGAATAGTTTTAGAGTAGAGAATAGTTTTAGAGTCTGGAATAGTTTTAGAGTAGAGAATAGTTTTAGAGTCTGGAATAGTTTTAGAGTCTGGAATAGTTTTAGAGTCTGGAATAGTTTTAGAGTAGAGAATAGTTTTAGAGTCTGGAATAGTTTTAGAGTCTGGAATAGTTTTAGAGTCTGGAATAGTTTTAGAGTAGAGAATAGTTTTAGAGTCTGGAATAGTTTTAGAGTCTGGAATAGTTTTAGAGTCTGGGATAGTTTTAGAGTCTGGGATAGTTTTAGAGTCTGGGATAGTTTTAGAGTCTGGGATAGTTTTAGAGTCTGGAATAGTTTTAGAGTTGGGAAAAGTTTTAGAGTTGGGAAAAGTTTTAGAGTTGGGAATAGTTTTAGAGTCGGGAATAGTTTTAGAGTCGAGAATAGTTTTAGAGTAGAGAATAGTTTTAGAGTCTGGAATAGTTTTAGAGTTGGGAATAGTTTTAGAGTCTGGAATAGTTTTAGAGTCTGGAATAGTTTTAGAGTCTGGAATAGTTTTAGAGTAGAGAATAGTTTTAGAGTCTGGAATAGTTTTAGAGTAGAGAATAGTTTTAGAGTCTGGAATAGTTTTAGAGTCTGGAATAGTTTTAGAGTCTGGAATAGTTTTAGAGTAGAGAATAGTTTTAGAGTCTGGAATAGTTTTAGAGTCTGGAATAGTTTTAGAGTCTGGAATAGTTTTAGAGTAGAGAATAGTTTTAGAGTCTGGAATAGTTTTAGAGTCTGGAATAGTTTTAGAGTCTGGGATAGTTTTAGAGTCTGGGATAGTTTTAGAGTCTGGGATAGTTTTAGAGTCTGGGATAGTTTTAGAGTCTGGAATAGTTTTAGAGTTGGGAAAAGTTTTAGAGTTGGGAAAAGTTTTAGAGTTGGGAATAGTTTTAGAGTCGGGAATAGTTTTAGAGTCGAGAATAGTTTTAGAGTCTGGAATAGTTTTAGAGTTGGGAATAGTTTTAGAGTTGGGAATAGTCTTAGAGTTGGGAATAGTCTTAGAGTTGGGAATAGTTTTAGAGTCTGGAATAGGTTTAGAGTTGGAAATAGTTTTAGAGTCTGGAATAATTTTAGAGTTGGGAATAGTTTTAGAGTTGGGAATAGTTTTAGAGTCTGGAATAGTTTTAGAGTCTGGAATAGTTTTAGAGTCTGGAATAGTTTTAGAGTTGGGAATAGTTTTAGAGTCGGGAATAGTTTTAGAGTAGAGAATAGTTTTACAGTTGGGAATAGTTTTAGAGTCTGGAATAGTTTTAGAGTTGGGAATAGTCTTAGAGTTGGGAATAGTTTTAGAGTTGGGAATAGTTTTAGAGTTGGGAATAGTCTTAGAGTTGGGAATAGTTTTAGAGTTGGGAATAGTCTTAGAGTTGGGAATAGTCTTAGAGTTGGGAATAGTTTTAGAGTCTGGAATAGGTTTAGAGTTGGAAATAGTTTTAGAGTCTGGAATAGTTTTAGAGTCTGGAATAGGTTTAGAGTCTGGAATATTAAAATTCTAATGTAATTCTTTTTGTTCTCAGGTTCTTTCTGATGGAAATCATTATTAGATATGATTAATAATAATAATAATAATAATAGATATTGTTAATAATAATAATAATAATAATAATAATAATAATAATAATAATCCACCTGTGGATGGATCATCTCATTGGAGGAGGAGGAGCTGAGAAGAAGAACTCTACGCTAAAATTTGTTAAAGTTTAAGTTTTAAAACAAAAATATCAAAACAAAATAAAAAATAAGAAATCAGACTGAAGAGAAGATGGGCTTCGCTGACCTGCTGGAGGAGGTACTAGTACTCTATGTACTCTGATTACTGTCTCATGTACTCTGATTACTGTCCAATGTACTCTGATTACTCTGATTTCTGTCTCATGTACTCTGATTACTGTCTCATGTCCTCTGATTACTCTGATTACTGACTCATGTACTCTAATTACTTTCTCATGTATCACGCTGGTAGTTGCTGGTGTCTGTTAATGATGTTCTCCCCCCTCCCCCCCCAGGTGGGGGGGTTCGGCAGGTACCAGTGGCTTCACGTGACTCTGATCAGTTTACCGGGGCTGTTGATGGCGAGTCAGAACTTACTCAACAACTTTGTCTCAGGAATCCCCGCCCACCACTGCCGCCTGTCGGCCAATCACAGCCTCTACAATCTGCCTGCCAATCACAGCCTATACAGCCTGCCGGCCAATCACAGCCTCTACAACTTGTCGCTCCACCAGGTAACCTTTCATATTTAATGTCCTCGCAGACCGAGTCCAACATGTACATCTGTAACGTTAAAAACACAAAACATTAAATATGACGCTGCGCTTCGTCACGTTTACACACTGGTCAGCATCAGTTGGTGTTCCCCTGGTTGGTGTTCCCCTGCTTGGTGTTCCTCTGGTTGGTAGTCCCCTGCTGGTGTACTCTAGTTGGTGTTCCCCTGGTTGGTGTTCCCCTGGTTGGTGTTCCTCTGGTTGGTGGTCCCCTGCTGGTGTACTCTAGTTGGTGTTCCCCTGGTTGGTGTTACCTTGGTTGGTGTTCCTCTGGTTGGTGTTCCTCTGGTCAGCATTGGTTGGTGTTCGTCTGGTTGGTGTTCCCCTGGTTGGTATTCCTCTGGTCAGCATCAGTTGGTGTTCCTCTGGTTGGTGTTCCTCTGGTCAGCATTGGTTGGTGTTCCCCTGGTTGGTGTTCCTCTGGTTGGTGTTCCCCTGGTTGGTATTCCTCTGGTCAGCATCGGTTGGTGTTCCTCTGGTTGGTGTTCTTCTGGTCAGCATTGGTTATTGTTCCTCTGGTTAGTGTTCCTCTGCTTGATGTTCCCCTGGTTGGTGTTCCTCTGGTTGGTGTTCCCCTGGTTGGTGTTCCTCTGGTTGGTGTTCCCCTGGTTGGTATACTTTGGTTGGTGTTCCCCTGGTTAGTGTTCCCCTGGTTGGTGTTCCTCTGGTTGGTGTTCCCCTGGTTGGTGTTCCTCTGGTTGGTGTTCCCCTAGTTGGTATACTCTGGTTGTTGTTCCCCTGGTTGGTGTTCCTCTGGTTAGTGTTCCCCTGGTTGGTGTTCCTCTGGTTGGTGTTCCCCTGGTTGGTGTTCCTTAGGTTGGTGTTCCCCTGGTTGGTGTTCCTCTTGTTGGTGTTACCCTGGTTGGTGTTCCCTTGGTTGGTGATCCTCTGGTCAGCATCAGTTGGTGTTCCCCTGGTTGCTGTTCCCCTGGTCAGCATCAGTTGGTTGGTGTTCCTATGGTCAGAATCAGTTGGTGTTCCTCTGGTTGGTGTTCCTCTGGTCAGCATCGGTTGGTGTTCCTCTGGTTAGTGTTCCTCTGCTTGATGTTCCCCTGGTTGGTGTTCCCCTGGTTGGTGTTCCTCTTGTTGGCGTTCCCCTGGTTGGTGTTCCTCTTGTTGGTGTTACCCTGGTTGGTGTTCCCCTGGTTGGCGTTGCTCTGATCAGCATTGGTTGGTGTTCCCTTGGTTGGTGTTGCTCTGATCAGCATTGGTTAGTGTTCCTCTGGTTGGTGTTCCTCTGGTCAGTATTGGTTCTTCTGATCAACATTGGTTGGTGTTCCTCTGGTTGGTGTTCCCCTGCTGGGTTTTCCTCTGGCTGGTGTTACCCTGGTTGGTGTTCCTCTGGTCTGTTTGGGTGAATGAACCTGAGTGGTCTGTAAAAACAATGAACCTTATTGGTCTGTAAGATGGATGAACCTGATTGGTTGTTGCAGGTGGATGAGAAGCAGCTGCTGAAAGCATTCATCCCTATGGACTCTTCAGGAATTAGACTGGACCGCTGCAGGAGGTAACCTGGCTTTGTGTTGATGATGTAACTTCCTGTGACTCACTTCCTGCTTGTGTTGTTGTTGTCCAGGTACGTGGAGAGACTCACTTCCTGTTTGTGTTGTTGTCCAGGTTTGTGGAGCCCCAGTGGCGGCTGCTAGATGCTAACAGCTCCGCTAACGTTAGCGCGCTGCAGACCGAGGGATGTTTAGATGGATGGACGTTTGACACCTCTGAGTTCCTCGCCACCACCGTCTCTGAGGTAACCACGACACAGGTTTTGGTGACTGTCTTTCTCCCTGTTTGTCTCTCTCCTTTCTTTTGTCTGTCTCTCTGAATCTGTCTCTCTGAACCTTCGGTCTCTCTCTGTCTGTTGTCTGTCTCTCTGAATCTGTCTCTCTAAACCTGTCTGTCTCCCTGTCCATCTCTGTCCGTCAGATGAGACCAGACAAGTTAAAATGACAATTCATTGTTCATTGTAAAGTAAATCAGAGAAGGAGGAGTCAATGGTATCAGCCAGGTGTCCACCAACCAACTAAGGAACCCAGGTGTCCACCAACCAATAAGGAACCCAGGTGTCCACCAACCAATAAGGAACCCAGGTGTCCACCAACCAACTAAAAACCCACGTGTCCACAAACCAACTAAGGAACCCAGGTGTCTACCAACAAACTTACGAACCCAGGTGTTCACCAACCAACTAAGGAACCCAGATGTCCACCAACCAATAAGGAACCCAGGTGTCCACCAACCAACTAAGGAACCCAGGTGTCCCCCAACCAATAAGGAACCCAGGTGTCCACCAACCAACTAAGGAACCCAAGTGTCCACCAACCAATTAAGGAACCCAGGTGTCCACCAACCAACTAAGGAACCCAGGTGTCCACCAACCAACTGAGGAACCCAGGTGTCCACCAACCAACTTACAAACCCAGGTGTTCACCAACCAACTAAGGAACCCAGGTGTCCACCAACCAATAAGGAACCCAGGTGTCCACCAACCAACAAAGGAACCCAGGTGTCCACCAACCAACTAACGAACCCAGGTGTCCACCAACCAACTAAGGAACCCAGATGTCCACTAATCTGTTTGTCTCCCTGTCTATTTGTGGCTGGTCCGCCGCTTGGCTCTCCTGACTGTTACAAGTTTTATACTGTTTTTATTCAGTGTCTTCAGGACCACTGACTATCTGCGGACGTATGATCGTACAGAGCTCTTACATATCAAAGTTATGCTAGATTCTTGTGCTGAATATAACAATAATGGATCTTCAAAGTTGCGTCCCTCTTACCCGGCTGACATACCAGAGCACCTGCTCCCCCTGAAGGCCCTGCTTCCTAGGAAACACTGGCGCAGAGGAGTGCGCAGCGGCAGGCTAGTCAGGCTGAAGTTAAATCTTTCAGGCAGATGCTTCTTTGTTAAAATGGGGGACTCTACCTCATCAACTGTGCCTCTTAACTGTGGAGTCCCCCAGGGATCTATTCTTGGTCCTATTCTTTTTGCACTGTACCTCAATCCACTTGGAATAGTCTTTAAAAAGCCTGGCATCTCCTATCATCTTTATGCTGATGATTGTCACATTTATATACCAATCAGAAAGCAGGAAGGCAGCACCCTGACACCCCTACTTGACTGTTTAAATGACGTCAAAGCATGGTTAGCCCAACATTTTTTTAAACTAAATGAGAGTAAAACAGAAATCATGCCATTTGGCCCCACTAACTCCATGATAGACTTGGGCCCCCTCAATTATTTTGTGCATCCTGGAGTAACTAACCTAGGGGTAAAAATAGACAGTGAATTTAAACTTGACAAACAAATAAATGCAGTTGTGAAAGCTAGTTTTTATCATCTTTGCCTTTTAGCTAAGGTTAAACCGTTTTTGTCTGTTAACAATTTTGAACAAGCTACACATGCTTTTATTTCTTCTCGTTTAGACTACTGTAATGCACTTTATATCGGTATTAATCACAAAGCACTTTCACGCTTACAGTTAGTCCAAAATTCAGCAGCACGTCTTTTAACTGGAACCAAAAAGCGCGTGCATATAACTTCATATAACTTCACATAACTTCATATAACTTCATATAACTCTATATAACTTCATAACGCCATATAACTTCATATAACTTCATATAGCTTCATATAACTCCATATAACTTCATATAACTTCATATAACTCCATAAAACTCCATATAACTTCATATAACTTCATATAACTCCATATGACTCCATATAACTCCATACAGCTTCATATAATTCCATATAACTTCATATAACTCCATATAACTCCATATAACTTCACATAACTCCATATAACCATATAACTCCATATAACTTCATATAACTTCATATAACTTCATATAACTCCAATTCTTGCCTCATTGCACTGGCTTCCTGTACGTTTTAGGTTTGATTTTAAGATGTTATTGTTTTTAAAGCTGTGAATGGACTGGCCCCAACATATATCTCGGACCTCATCCTAATTTATAGGCCAGCGCGGTCACTGAGGTCAGAGAGCCAGCTCCAGCTTGCGGTCCCCAAGTCAAGACTTAAAACTTGGGGGGACAGAGCCTTTTCTGCGGTTGGACCTAGACTCTGGAACGCTCTGCCCCTCCATGTCCAAGCAGCCCCAACAGTTGAGTGTTTTAAGTCTCGTCTAAAGACACATTTTTATTCTTTGGCTTTTAACTCCATGTGAGTTGTGTGGTCCTCTGATGTCTCTTATTGTTTTACTGTATTTTAGTATTGATTCATTTTATCTACTTTTTTTATTTTTTAAACCCAATGCTCTTATTTTGTTTTTACAATATTTTATATTAATTGTTTTGTATGTTTGAGTTTTCTGTGCAGCACTTTGGTAACTTTGTGTTTGTAAAATGTGCTATAGAAATAAAGTGGATTGGATTGAATATCTCCCTGTCTGTCTCTCTGTCTGTTGTCTGTCTCTCTCCCTGTTTGTGTCTCTGAACCTGTCTGTCTCTCACTCTCACCTGCCTGTTGTCTGTCTCTCTGAACCTGTCACTCTCCCTGTCTGTCTCTCTGAACCGGTCTGTCTCTCAGTGGGAGCTGGTGTGTTCTCTGCGTCCTCTGAAGCAGATGATTCAGACCATCTACATGGGCGGCGTGTTGTCCGGCGCCGTCATCTATGGCGGCCTCTCAGACAGGTGAGAGGTCTCATGTCCTAGTGGTATCTTCATGTCCTAGTGGTGTCTTCATTTCCTAGTGGCTTCTTCATGTCCTAGTGGCGTCTTCATGTCCTAGTGGTGTCTTCATGTCTGCATGTCCTAGTGACGTCTTCATGTCCTAGTGACGTCTTTATTTCCTAGTGGCGTCTTCATGTCCTAGTGGCGTCTTTATTTCCTAGTGGCGTCTTCATGTCCAAGTGGCGTCTTCATGTCCTAGTGGTGTTTTTAATGTCCTAGTGGTGTCTTCATGTCTTCATGTCCTAGTGGCGTCTTCATGTCCTAGTGGTGTCTTCATGTCCTTTTGCTTCAGGTCATTTTATTTCACAAGGGGATAGAGTTAATGAAAAAAAAACCAGTTTAAAACAGCCAGAGTTAGCTTAGAGCTGTCCCCTGTCCCTCTCACCCTGTCCCTCTCTGTCTGACCCTCTCTGTCTGTCCCTCTCTGTCAAGTTAGGTAAGAGCTGTCCCCTGTCCCTCTCTGTCTGTCCCTCTTGGTCTCTGTCACAACAGAGCAGAATGACAGTGTGAAAGACACAGGTTAGAAAAGACACATGAGACATGTTGTAGGTGTGAACTAAAACCAGGCCAATCAGATCTGTCTCTCCCTCTGTCTGCCTCTCTGGCTGCCCCTGTTTGTCTCTCTCTGTCTGTCTCTCTCTCTGCCTGCCTGTCTCTCTGTCTGTGTCTCTGCCGTCCTGTCTGTACCTCTCTGTCTGTCTCTCTGCCTGCCTGTCTGTCTGTCTCCCTCTCTGTCTGTCCTTCTCTGTCTCCCTCTCTGTCTCTCGGTCTGTGTCCCTCTCTGCCTGCCTGCCTTTCTCTCTGTCTCTCAGGTTTGGGAGGCGGTCTATCCTGATCTGGTCCTACCTGCAGCTGGGGATTCTGGGTTGTAGCTCTGCCCTCTCCCCATCCTACACGGTCTACTGCGTCTTCAGGTTCCTGAGTGGGATGGCGGTGTCTGGCATCATCCTGAATGCAGTCTCACTAAGTACCTGCCTGTCTGTCTCTCTGCCTGTCTGTCTGTCTGTCTGTCTGTCTGTCTGTCTGTCTGTCTGTCTGTATGTCTGTCTGTCTGCCTGCCTGCCTGTCTCTCTGTCTGTCTCTCTGTCTGCCTGTATCTCTTTCTGTCTTCCAACCTGTCTGTCTGCCCACTTGTCTTTCTGTCTGCCTGTCTGCCAACCTGTCTTTCTGCCCCCCTGTCGGTCTGTCTGCCAACCTTCTGTCTGCCCACCTGTCTGTCTGCCAACCTGTCGGTCTGCCCTCCTGTCGGTCTGTCTGCCAACCTGTCTTTCTGCCCACCTGTCTGTCTGTCTGTCTGCCAATGTTCTGTCTGCCCACCTGTCTGTCTGTCTGTCTGCCAATGTTCTGTCTGCCCACCTGTCTGTCTGCCAACCTTCTGTCTGCCCACCTGTCTGTCTGCCAACCTTCTGTCTGCAAACCTGTCTGTCTGCCCACCTGTCTGTCTGTCTGCCAACCTGTCTGTCTGCCCACCTGTCTGTCTGTCTGCCAACCTGTCTGTCTGCCCACTTGTCGGTCTGTTTGCCAACCTGTCTGTCTGCCCACCTGTCTGTCTGCAGAGGTGGAGTGGATCCCGACCAGAGAGAGGACGCTAGTGGGCACGCTCACCTCCTTCTTCTTCACCTTTGGTCAGGTGATCCTGGCGGGGCTTGCCTATTGGCTGAGAGACTGGAGGAAGCTGCAGGTGGTCGTCTGCGCCCCCCAGTTCCTGTTCTTTGCCTACAGCTGGTCAGTAAAGGTCATGTGATCTTCTGATGCTCATATACACAGGAGCATCATGGGAGTTCAGACACATAACATGGCAATAATAATCAAAATAGTTGTTGAAATTCTGTGTTGCAGTTGCACAAATTGTACAAATATCAAGTAGAAATACACTACCGTTCAAAAGTTTGGGGTCACCCAAACAATTTTGTGTTTTCCTGAAAAGTCACACTTATTCACCACCATACGTTGTGAAATGAATAGAAAATAGAATCAAGACATTGACAAGGTTAGAAATAATGATTTGTATTTGAAATAAGATTTTTTTTACATCAAACTTTGCTTTCGTCAAAGAATCCTCCATTTGCAGCAATTACAGCATTGCAGACCTTTGGCATTCTAGCTGTTAATTTGTTGAGGTAATCTGGAGAAATTGCACCCCACGCTTCCAGAAGCAGCTCCCACAAGTTGGATTGGTTGGATGGGCACTTCTTGCGTACCATACGGTCAAGCTGCTCCCACAACAGCTCAATGGGGTTCAGATCTGGTGACTGCGCTGGCCACTCCATTACCGATAGAATACCAGCTGCCTGCTTCTGCTCTAAATAGTTCTTGCACAATTTGGAGGTGTGTTTAGGGTCATTGTCCTGTTGTAGAATGAAACTGGCTCCAATCAAGCGCTGTCCACTGGGTATGGCATGGCGTTGCAAAATGGAGTGATAGCCTTCCTTATTCAGAATCCCTTTTACCCTGTACAAATCTCCCACCTTACCAGCACCAAAGCAACCCCAGACCATCATATTACCTCCACCATGCTTAACAGATGGCGTCAGGCATTCTTCCAGCATCTTTTCATTTGTTCTGCGTCTCACAAACGTTCTTCTTTGTGATCCAAACACCTCAAACTTGGATTCATCCGTCCACAACACTTTTTTCCAGTCTTCCTCTGTCCAATGTCTGTGTTCTTTTGCCCATCTTAATCTTTTTCTTTTATTGGCCAGTCTCAGATATGGCTTTTCTTTGCCACTCTGCCCTGAAGCCCAGAATCCCGCAGCCGCCTCTTCACTGTACATGTTGACACTGGTGTTTTGCGGGTACTATTTAATGAAGATGCCAGTTGGGGACCTGTGAGGCGTCTGTTTCTCAAACTAGAGACTCTAATGTACTTATCTTCTTGCTCAGTTGTGCAACGTGGCCTCCCACTTCTTTTTCTACTCTGGTTAGAGCCTGTTTGTGCTGTCCTCTGAAGGGAGTAGTACACACCGTTGTAGGAAATCTTCAATTTCTTAGCAATGTCTCGCATGGAATAGCCTTCATTTCTAAGGACAAGAATAGACTGTCGAGTTTCAGATGAAAGTTCTCTTTTTCTGGCCATTTTGAGCGTTTAATTGACCCCACAAATGTGATGCTCCAGAAACTCAATCTGCTCAAAGGAAGGTCAGTTTTGTAGCTTCTGTAACGACCTAAACTGTTTTCAGATGTGTGAACATGATTGCACAAGGGTTTTCTAATCATCAATTAGCCTTCTGAGCCAATGAGCAAACACATTGTACCATTAGAACACTGGAGTGATAGTTGCTGGAAATGGGCCTCTATACACTTATGTACATATTGCACCAAAAACCAGACATTTACAGCTAGAATAGTCATTTACCACATTAGCAATGTATAGAGTGTATTTCTTCAAAGTTAATACTAGTTTAAAGTTATCTTCATTGAAAAGTACAGTGCTTTTCCTTCAAAAATAAGGACATTTCAATGTTACCCCAAATTTTTGAACGGTAGTGTATATATAAAGAAATATAAGGCGTGTGACCTTGTGGATCAGTTTGAGTCTGTTGGCATTCGCCACCCTCACCCTGCTGAGACTCCTGAAACATCCTCAGTATCATCCTGCAAGTGTTGAAGGACCTCAGCCTCCTCAGAAAATAGAGACACTTCGGTCCTTTCTGTAGAGGGCTGGAGTGTTCCTGGTCCTTCCTGTAGAGGGCTGGAGTGTTCCTGGTCCTTCCTGTAGAGGGCTTGAGTGTTCCTGGTCCTTCCTGTAGAGGGCTAGAGTGTTCTTGGCCCTTCTTGTAGAGGCCTGGAGTGTTCCTGGTCCTTCCTGTAGAGGGCTGGAGTGTTCCTGGTCCTTTCTGTAGAGGGCTGGAGTGTTCCTGGTCCTTCCTGTAGAGGGCTGGAGTGTTCTTGCTCCTTCCTGTAGAGGGCTGGAGTGTTCCTTGCCCTTCCTGTAGAGGGTTGGAGTGTTCTTGGTCCTTCCTGTAGAGAGCTGGCGTGTTCCTGGTCCTTCCTGTAAAGGGCTGGAGTGTTCTTGGTCCTTCCTGTGTTCTTGCTCCTCCACCATGTCCACACTGACCCCCTGGATGGAAACAAGGCTCACTGGTGCCTTGGGTCCGGTGAGGCTGAGTCGTCTGCTCTCTGATTGGGTGGCTGGTCCTGATATTTCTGTACTGTGATTGGTCATGTACTTCTCTGAGTGTTCGGCTCTCTGATTGGTCAGGTGTTTTTCTGAGTCTGCTCTGTGATTGGTCAGGTGGTTCTCTGAGTGTTCGGCTCTCTGATTGGTCAGGTGGTCTTCTGAGTGTTCTGCTCTCTGATTGGTCAGGTGGTTCTCTGAGTCTGCTCTGTGATTGGTCAGGTGGTTCTCTGAGTCTGCCCGCTGGTTGGTCCTAAACCGCCGGTCTGATGAGGCGTTGAAGAGTCTTCACCGAGTTGCTCGAATCAACGGAAAACCAGAGATGGTCAACAAGCTAACCCTGGAGGTAACCTGTCTGTCTTTCACCTGTCTTTCCGTCTGTCTCTCAACTGTCTTTCCGTCTATCTCTCACCTGTCTATCTGTCTGTGTCTCTGTCTGTCTATCTCTCACCTTCCTGCCTGCCTGCCTGCCTGCCTGTCTGTCTGTCTGTCTGTCTCTCACGTGTCTGTCTCTCACCTGTCTTTCCGTCTGTCTCTCAACTGTCTTTCTGTCTCTCTTACATGTCTGTCTGTCAGTCTCTCTGTCTGTCAATCTCTCACCTGCCTACCTGCCTGTCTGTCTGTCTCTCATGTGTCTGTCTCTCACCTGTCTGTCTGTCTGTCTCTCACCTGCCTGCCTGTCTGTCTGCTGTCTGTTTCTCACCTGTCTGTCTGCCTGTCTGCCTGCCTGCCTGCCTGCCTGCCTGTCCGTCTCTTACCGGTCTGTCTGCCTGTCTGTCTGCCTGCCTGCCTGTCTGTCAGTCTGTCTGTGTGTCTGTCGTCCAATCAGAGGCTGAGCTGTGTACCATGTGACCTGCAGGTCCTGACCTCCCACATGAGGAAGGAGATTGAGTCAAGTCGTTCTTCGTTGACGGCGTTCGACCTGCTGAGGACGCGAGGGATGAGACGCATCTCAGTGTGCCTTATCTTTGTCTGGTACCTGCTCATTTACATAACTATTTACATATGGACAGCCTCATTTACATATTAATTTACATATGGATCGACTAATTTACATATGGACTTGCTTATTTATATATTAATTTACAAATGTACCTGCTCATTTACATATGTACCTACTAATTTACATATGTACCTGCTCATTTACATATTTATTTACATATGTACATCCTCATTTAAATATTCATTACATATGTACCTGCTCATTTACACACACCTCTTTGTAAGACACAGTCTTAACAGATTCAGGTCAAAGACAGAAATAGGATAAACACAGAAGCTATAATAATGAATGTGATAATAATAATAATAATAATAATAATTATTATTATTATTATTATTATTATTATTATTATTATTATTATTATTATAAGGTTCAGATCCCGTTTCCTTTGTGATTGAAGATCGTCCTGATCCAGTGCAGGTTGGATGTTAACGCTCCGTCTTCCGCTGCAGGTTCTCCACCAGTTTTGCTTACTACGGTTTGGCGATGGACCTGCAGAAGTTTGGGGTGAGTCACATGATTAGCATCAATGCTAAATGAGAGCTAACCACACATCGGGGATCAGCACCCTTGGGTGCCTGGTCTTTGGTGCCCACCGCGATCAGAGCGGCTCCGAGAACCAACTTCTTCTAGCCTGGAGCCCGTTACTGCAACACAGTCCACAATTTTACCAAATCTTGGACGTGCTCGGCAATCAGACCCCCGCTCACAGTCCCCCAGTCCCCCAGTCCCCCAGACCCTCCACACACAGTTCCCCTGTCCTACCCGCATACAGTCCCCCAGTCCCCTAGATCCCCCGCACACAGACCCCCAAACCCCCAGTCCCCTCTGCACAGAGTCCCTCAGTCCTCCAGACCCTCCGTACACAGTCCCCCAGTCCCCCTCACAGTCCCCCAGTCGTACAGTCCCACAGTCCCCCAGATCCCCCGCACACAGTCCCCCAGTCCGTGTGTGATTCATATCATGGTAAGCACCGCATGGAGAAGTTAGAGAAGGGTCAAAGGTCAAAGGTTAACACCTATAACCCTTCTTGTCCTACTATTGGCTGTTGTCTTTTCCAGGTTAGTATCTACCTGATGCAGATCATCTTTGGAGCCGTCGATATTCCCGCCAAATTGTTGGCTCTGGGCATGCTCAGTTACCTGGGGAGGAGGGTCTCCCAGGCAACCTGTCTCTTCCTGTCGGCACTTATCATCTTTGCCAACATCTTTGTCCCCGCAGGTAACACTTACCCACAGGCAACACACACACACACACACACATAACACTTACACACAGGTAATACACACAGGTAACATTACACACAGGTTACACTTACACACAGGTAATACACACAGGTAACATTACACACAGGTAACACTTACACACAGGTAACACTTAGACACCGGTAATACACACAGGTAACACTACACACAGGTAACACTTACACACAGGTAACACTTAGACACCGGTAATACACACAGGTAACACTACACACAGGTAACACTTACAGATAATACACACATGTAACACTTACACACAGGTAGTACACACAGGTAACACTTACACAAAGGTAACAATTAGATACAGCCAACACTTGCACACAGGTAATTCACATGGATACTACTTACACATAGGTAACACTACACACAGTTAATACACACAGGTAACACTTACACACAGGTAATACACACAGGTAACTCTTACACACAAGTAACAATTACACACAGGTAATACACACAGGTAACTCTTACAAAACTCGTACTCAGTTTCTTGACAAGCTTTAATACACTTAAGGAATGGGCTTTAACACACACATTAGTAGTATTAGTACTAGTTCTAGTACCTCTCAGTACCCCCCCTTCCCCCTTCGCCCCCCAGACCTGCAGACAGTCAGGACGGTGTTGGCGTGTCTCGGTAAAGGTTTTACCTCTGCATCTTTCACCACCGTGTACCTCTACACCGGCGAGCTGTACCCCACAGTCATCAGGTGAGATTCTTCTTCTTTTTTTTCTTCTTCTTCTAATGATGATTAGTCAGTGTTTGTTGCTGAGAGACACTGACATAGAGTCAGTATCTGTTGGATATTACCAAGCGGGAATATGTACTGTGTGTGTATATATATATATATACACTCACCGGCCACTTTATTAGGTACACCTGTCCAACTGCTCGTTAACACTTAATTTCTAAGCAGCCAATCACATGGCGGCAACTCAGTGCATTTAGGCATGTAGACATGGTCAAGAGAATCTCCTGCAGTTCAAACCGAGCATCAGTATGGGGAAGAAAGGTGATTTGAGTGACTTTGAACGTGGCATGATTGTTGGTGCCAGAAGGGCTGGTCTGAGTATTTCAGAAACTGCTAATCTACTGGGATTTTCACGCACAACCATCTCTAGGGTTTACAGAGAATGGTCCGAAAAGAAAAACATCCAGTGAGCGGCAGTTCTGTGGGCGGAAATGCCTTGTTGATGCCAGAGGTCAGAGGAGAATGGCCAGACTGGTTCGAGCTGATAGAAGGGCAACAGTGACTCAAATAACCACCCGTTACAACCAAGGTGGGCAGAAGAGCATCTCTGAACGCACAGTACGTCGAACTTTGAGGCAGATGGGCTACAGCAGCAGAAGACCACATTGGGTGCCACTCCTTTCAGCTAAGAACAGGAAACTGAGACTACAATTTGCACAAGCTCATCGAAATTGGACAATAGAAGATTGGAAAAACGTTGCCTGGTCTGATGAGTCTCGATTTCTGCTGCGACAGTCGGATGGTAGGGTCAGAATTTGGCGTCTACAACATGAAAGCATGGATCCATCCTGCCTTGTATCAACGGTTCAGGCTGGTGGTGGTGGTGTCATGGTGTGGGGAATATTTTCTTGGCACTCTTTGGGCCCCTTGGTACCGATTGAGCATCGTTGCAACGCCACAGCCTACCTGAGTATTGTTGCTGACCATGTCCATCCCTTTATGACCATAATGTACCCAACTTCTGATGGCTACTTTCAGCAGGATAATGCGCCATGTCATAAAGCTGGAATCATCACAGACTGGTTTCTTGAACATGACAATGAGTTCTCTGTACTCAAATGGCCTCCACAGTCACCAGATCTCAATCCAATAGAGCATCTTTGGGATGTGGTGGAACGGGAGATTCGCATCATGGATGTGCAGCCGACAAATCTGCGGCAACTGTGTGATGCCATCATGTCAATATGGACCAAACTCCCTGAGGAATGCTTCCAGCACCTTGTTGAATCTATGCCACGAAGAATTGAGGCAGTTCTGAAGGCAAAAGGGGGTCCAACCCGTTACTAGCATGGGGTACCTAATAAAGTGGCCGGTGAGTGTATATCTCCATCCATCCATCTATCTATCTATCTTCGACCGCTTATCCGGTATCGGGTCGCGGGGGCAGCAGCTCCAGCAGGGGACCCCAAACTTCCCTTTCCCGAGCCACATCAACCAGCTCCGACTGGGGGATCCCGAGGCGTTCCCAGGCCAGGTTGGAGATATAATCTCTCCACCTAGTCCTATATATATATATATATATATATATATATATATATATATATATATATATATGATGAAATGGATTTGTGGGAAATTGTTGGAAAAGGGAAACAAACCATTTGTGGTTTCAAATGAACAATAAACTAAATTGGACTGCACCCATGCTCTATACAAGTAGGGCCAGAGTCGCCTCCATCTGCTGAGGAGACTCAGGTCCTTTGGAGTGTGCAGGACTCTCCTCAGGACTTTTTATGACTCTGTGGTGGCCTCTGCCATCCTTTATGCTGTGGTCTGCTGGAGGGGGGGCAGCTCGGACCGGCACAGGACCAGACTCAATAGACTGATCAGGAGAGCGAGCTCTGTCCTGGACTGTCCTCTGGACCCCGTAGAGAAAGTAGGGGAGAGAAGGATGTTAGCCAAGCTGACATCAATCATGGACAACACCTCCCACCCCCTAACCCTAACCCCCTACATGACACTGGGGGGTCCCTGAGCAGCTCCTTCAGCAGCAGACTGATACACCCCCCCCCCCCTACATGACACTGGGGGGTCCCTGAGCAGCTCCTTCAGCAGCAGACTGATACCCCCCCCCCCTACATGACACTGGGGGGTCCCTGAGCAGCTCCTTCAGCAGCAGACTGATACACCTACAGTGTAAGAAGGAGAGGTACCGCAGGTCCTTCATCCCGGCCGCTGTCAGACTCCACAACACCTGCTCTACCTGATAATGTTGTAGTTTCTGTTCCTTCTTTTTCTTTTCTCTCCCATCTACACCACACACTTTCTGTTTATATTTATTATCGGTATTTATATTATTTTTTTACAAGTACTTCCTTTTCAATATTTATGGTCACAGGTTAATATAATTTATATTGTGCTACCGACTCTTGCTTTATTACTCTAATTACACATTCAATTTAATTTTAACGTCACTTACACTGCAATGTTTCTTGTATCATGGCAACCGCACTTTAAAATACCTTTATTTGACGCCATTTTGCTTACTTTTAGTCTACCATATAATTATTGTCTATTGTTTGCCTGTATTTCTTGTGTGTTTACTTGTTTGTGTGTTTTTGTTTTTTGCTGTATAGAAGAAAATGCTGCTGCTGTAATAAGGAAATTTCCCCGTTGTGGCATGAATTAAGTATAATCTAATCTAATCTAATCTATGCATTATATGTGTGTGTGTGTGTGTGTGTGTGTGTGTGTGTGTGTGTGTGTGTGTGTGTGTGTGTGTGTGTGTGTGTGTGTGTGTGTGTGTGTGTGTGCAGGCAGACCGGGATGGGCTTTGTGTCCACCATGTCAAGAGCCGGCAGCATGGCAGCGCCCGCCGTCCTCATCCTGGACGAGGTAACAATATAACTATAATACATCATAGTATAACTGTACTGTACAGGAGTTTGTGTAAAAGCCTTCTTCTTCAGTCATGATTAAACTAAACTGAGCTAAAGCTTTGTTCTTGCTGCTAACGCCAACGCCTACATTTCCCAGGTACTCCCTGCTCTGCCCAGCGTGGTGTACGGCGGCGCGGCGGTGATAGCTGCCGGCTTTGCTTGCTTCCTGCCGGAGACTCTGAACATGCCCCTGCCCGACACCATCGAGGATGTGGAGCACAAATGGTGAACTAACGGCTAAGAGCTAACGGCTAGCGGCTAACGCCTAACGGCTGACGTCCAACAGCTGACGGCTAATGGCTAACCTATAACAGCTAAGGGCCAAGAGTTAACGGCTAGCGGTTAACAGCTAATGACTAACGGCTAACAGCTAGCAGCTAACAGCTACCCCTTTTTATATATATATATATATATATATATATATATATATATATATATTTCTTGAGCTTTTAAGCTTTTAGTGTTATGTATGGCGTTGGTTGGGAACTATATTGGGTGTTTAGAGGGTTTAAATCTATAATTAGATAATCGTTAATTGATAATAAGATAATTATCTGTCTGCTGTGTGAAGGTCTGGAAGAAGCCCCGCCCCCCCACCAGAAGAGAACATGGTTCTAAAAGAGCTAAAGGAAGCAGAAGGAATTGGACTCAACGTCCTCTGACCAATCAGACGCCTGGACTCCCTCAACTAATCAGACGCCTGGACTGTCCCTCGGCCAATCAGACGCCTGGACTCTCCCTCAACCAATCAGATGCCTGGACTGACCCCCTGACCAATCAGATGCCTGGACTCTCCCTTGACCAATCAGAAGCCTGGACTCTCCCTTGACCAATCAGACTATTGGACCGTCCCTCGAACAATCAGACGCCTGAACTCTCTCTCGACCAATCAGACTCTTGGACCGTCCCTCGACCAATCAGATGCCTGAACTCTCCTACGATCAATCCGACGCCTGGACCGTCCCTCGGCCAATCAGACGCCTGGACTCTCCCATGACCAATCAGGCGCTTGAACTCTCCCTCGACCAATCAGACGCCTGGACTCTCCCTCGACCAATCAGAAGCCTAAACTCTCCCTTGACCAGTCAGACTCTTGGACCGACCCTCGACCAATCAGATGCCTGGACCGACCCTTGACCAATCAAAAATGTGCTAATTTAGAACATTTACAATATTTTAAATGAGTTTCAGTGATTAGATTCAGATGAGTGATGATAGATTTATTGGTGATAGATTTATTGATTAGAGATTTATTGTTGATAGATTCATTGATTAGATGAGTGATAATGTGTAATCGAAGCGTGTTCAGCTGTAGACGGATGGATCCCTACAGAGAGACAACATTATGGGATTGATCCCTACAGAGAGACAACATTATGGGATGGATCCTTACAGAGAGACAACATCATGGGATGGATCCTTACAGAGAGACAACATTATGGGATGGATCCCTACAGAGAGACAACATTATGGGATGGATCCCTATAGAGAGAGCCCTTTTAGGTAAAGTGGAAGATCCTTTTAGTTTAACATGAAACAGCCCCAAAATCACCATCGCCAAACCCACCAGACTCCATGTAAATAATCGCTACTTTTATCACCGTATAACACACTTCATTCAAAGTGGACAGAAACTAAATAAAACTACCAAAAGCCATCTTGGTTCATCTTTTCACTGTTCCAACAATCACCACTCTGGTCTGGTTGGAATCAACTCTTAATTCCATGTGTTTTTCCATTGTGGAGATTTGCTGCTCTATACATGCTAAATGTAGTGATTATTTACATGGAGTCTGGTGGAGATATGCTGCTCTATACACACTAAAAGTACTGATTATTAACATGGAGTCTGGTGGAGATATGCTGCTCTATACAAACTAAAAGTAGTGATTATTTACATGGAGTCTGGTGGGTTTGGTGATGTTCGAATGTAGATCACAGCTGAATACTGGTCTCTGTGACAGAATCCTTTTCAAGTAATTAATTAGCTTTAACAACTGCATTTTATATGAATGTTAACTCGTTTATTACTGTTTTTATTATGAGATGTAGGTGAGCTTTGTAGGAGCCTTTATGTATTATTATAATTAATCCATAATCAATAAGAGTAACACTAATAAATCTGTGATTAATATCAGAGTGCTGTTTTTTTCTGGTACTCCAGTAAAAGTATCATTTATAATTTATTAACATTATAACTCCAAATATCGGGGTTTATATCATTTATTGGGTTTACATCATTTATTGACATTATAACCCCAAACATCAGGGTTTATATAATTTATTGACATTATAACCCAAATATCAGGGTTTACATCATTTATTGACATTGTATTATATTAAATTACATTACATTACATTATATTATAACCAAAATATCAGGGTTACGTCCCAGTTTTTAGATTAAATATGAACCCGGATCAGAAACAATTTCGCCCCTGGCGGTGGCCTGACGCATCACACCCTCTCCCACAGCCATCCAATCAGAGAGCACGCTCCGCAGCGTCGCATTGGAGTGGCAGGACTCCCAGCCAACGGCAGTGCGCCTGCGCAGCTGGCAGCGTCGTGGGGGCGGGGCAAGCGGCGCCAGGAGAACACAGCGGAAGAAAATGGCGGCCGTGGCTGCAGAGCCAGGAGCTGCAGCGGTTCCGACAACAACAATAACCGCGGCGACGGACGACGAGGGCTCGGCGGAACCGGGCCAAGCCGAGCCGGGCCACCCCGCCGTGGGAGGGGGCGAGCTGGACGGGGCAGCAGCGGAGATCCCCGGGGAGGGTGAAGTAGACGCGGAGCAGCGCCGCCATGTCAGGCCGGAGTCCGCGGCGGGAAAACACACCGAGGACCTGATGCAGGACCTGATCCAGACCTTCCCCCCGGAGCTGGTCAGCCTGGACCGGTTCTCCCCCGGTGTCCCGGCTGATCCCCAGCTGCACAGCCCGCAGTCCCCCGCCGTGTTCCTGCACTCGCTCCCGGCCGCGGAGCCCGCCGCGGAGGCCGGGCACCCGGAGCCGAGGCCCGGGACGGGGCTGTCCCTGCAGGAACCGGCGGGGCCGACGGACACCCCGGTGCACCCGGAGCCCTGTAACCTTGACTCTGAGAACCCGAACCCGGAGCTCGGGCTGCAGGATCTGAGTCCCGGCTCAGAGGTCCGGGTCTCCCTGGATCACGTCATCGATGACGCGCTGGTGGTGTCGTTCCGGAGGGGGGAGAAGGTGTTTTCCGGAGTCCTGATGGACGTCTCCAGGAGGTAGTTATTATTATTATTATTATTATTACTATTATTATTATTATTACTATTATTATTATTATTATTGTTAGGAATGTTGTAAGAAACCCTAACCCAGGGGAGACGTGTCCCATTAAGACATATATATATTTAGCTCTGGTGTTGAAAGATCCATTTAGACGGGTATGGCTGCAGCCTGGAGCGTCCCATGTCATCCGTCCCGTCTCATGCCGAGGTGTGTCCAACAGTAAATTCAAACGGTCAAAAATACGAAATCGCGAATAATTTTCCAGATGGAGTCACGGGTAAATTTGTGACCACATTTTTTGCAATCAATTGAAAAACGTTAAAAGCTGTTAAAGTAACAATTTTTCCATACACATAGTTTGCTCATTTCTGAATGTTATGGTTGTGTTGTTCCATATAAACGTAGCCTACATTTGATGAAACATGCATCAGCGACGCAGCCATTTCTGCCGACTAACGGCAGGATTTCCTGATGAGGGATAACAAAGATCTGATTCTGCACACAACAAGAACCAGAATACAAAAAATAAACATGTTACACTCTTTCCAAGACTCTTTCTAATTTTATATTCTATATTGTTTTCACACGTCACTGGGACATTGCTGCAAATACAACTGCTTATCAGCATGGCGAGAGCATTCGACTGTATAGCTCTACTGGCGCTGCCTCGGCAGTCGGGTCTCTGGGACCCGGGGCAGAATGCTATTGGGTCTCTGGGAACCGGGGAAGAATGCTGTTGGGTCTCTGAGACCCGGGGAAGAATGCTGTCGGGTCTCTGGGACCCGGGACAGAATGCTGTCGGCTCTCTGGGACCAGGGGCAGAATGCTATCGGCTCTCTGGGACAAGGGGCAGAATGCTGTCTGCTCTCTGGGATTTGGGGCAGAATGCTGTCGGCTCTCTGGGACAAGGGGCAGAATGCTGTCTGCTCTCTGGGATTTGGGGCAGAATGCTGTCGGCTCTCTGGGACCCTGGGCAGAATGCTGTTGGGTCTCTGAGACCCGGGGCAGAATGCTGTTGGGTCTCCGGGACCCGGGACAGAATGCTGTTGGGTCTCTGAGACCCGGGGCAGAATGCTGTCGGCTCTCTGGGACCTGGGACCTGGGACCGTCAGCGGTTCTGTTGTATTTTTTGTGTTGTATTGCATGAAAGGAAAAAAAAATTAAAACCAAAACCAAATGCTTGACCTCTGTCGGGAGAGAAATTGCTTCTATGGCTGCAACTTTGATCAAAGTTGCAGCCATAGAAGGACATTTTTTGTTTGCCTATAATCTGCATTTATTTTAGAGAAGGACATATATTTTTTTAAATATAAAAAAAAAGCATGATAGTTGATGCAAGCTTTTACTTTGAAAAATAAGAGAGATTGTATTTTATTCCAGATGCAAGCTTTTATTTTGAAAAGTAGAAGCTCGGGGATGGCAGAAGGATTTTTTTTAGTTTGCCTATAATCTGCATTTATTTTATAGACGGACATATATTTAAGTGTTTTATTCATCAGTATGATAGTCTGCATTTATCTTGTAAACATATTTTTTGATGTCTACAAGATAAATATTTCATATTTTGTAGAAGTATTTTATTCATTTGTATGATTGCCGTTACTGTTTAGTTAAAAAAAAGTATAAGTATTTTATTCATTAGCATAATAGTGGACGCAGGCTTATTTTATTCCAGACAATAGTCGGCATTTATCTTGTCAACACAACCATAACATTCAGAAATCAGCAAACCACATGTATGGGGACATTGTTACTTTAACAGTTTTCAAGTCATTGCAACAAATGTGATCAATAAATTACCCGTAACTCCATCTGTAAAACTATTCGCGATTTCGTATTTTTGACCCTCTGAATTTACCGTTGGACACACCTCGACATGAGACGGGACGGATGACATGGGACGCTCCAGGCTGCAGCCATACACTCTTGGATCCATCAGGAAAATGTCTGTATATGTCACAGAGAGACATAGAGATATGTCACAAAGAGACATGTTTCTATTTGACGTGTTTCTATTTGACATGTCTCTATGTGACGTGTCTCTATGTGACGTGTCTCTATGTGACATGTCTCTATGGGACGTGTCTCTATGTGACGTGTCTCTATGTGACGTGTCTCTATGTGACGTGTCTCTATGTGACATGTCTCTTTGTGACATGTCTCTATGTGACGTGTCTCTATGGGACATGTCTCTATGTGACGTGTCTCTTTGTGACATGTCTCTATGTGACGTGTCTCTATGGGACATGTCTCTATGTGACGTGTCTCTATGGGACATGTCTTTATGGGATATGTCTCTATGTTACGTTTCTCTTTGTGACATGTCTCTATGGTACATGTCTCTATGTTACGTTTCTCTTTGTGACATGTCTCTATGGTACATGTCTCTATGTTACGTTTCTCTTTGTGACATGTCTCTATGGGACATCTCTCTATGTGACATGTGTCTATGTGACGTGTCTCTATGGCTTATTATGTTTTATACTGTACATTTTATATATCTTAGCTGCCCTGTTTGTAGATGTTAGTTAAACAGCACCAACATGTTGCCTGGCAACAGGAAGGGGGGGGGGTTGACCCATGATGGGGGAGTCTGGGGTAAGTTTTGAGCTTTAACCACATTGTTTCTATACTTATACTGCAGTAACGCTTTCAGGCATTCTGCATTGCTTTCATCTATTTATTATACTGCAGTAATGCTCTCAGGCATTCTGCATAGCTTTCATCTATTTCTTATACTGCAGTAATGCTTTCAGCCATTCTGCATTGCTTCCATCTATTTATTGTATTGCAGTAATGCTCTCAGTCATTCTGCATTGCTTTCATCTATTTATTATACTGCACTAATGGTAACATTAGACTAGTTTACTGTAGAATGAAAGAAATACGTGACTAACTGTGTGTGTGTGTGTGTGTGTGTGTCTGTCTCTCTCTGTGTGTGTGTGTGTGTGTGTGTGTGTGTGTGTGTGTGTCTCTCTCTTTGTCTCTCTGTCTGAATGTGTGTGTGTGTGTCTGTGTGTAGGTTTGGACCGTACGGTATCCCCATCACCGTGTTTCCCAGGCGTGATGACGGGCGCTGCCCACCGATGGCGCTGCCTCCGCTCGCCGACGTCGACCCATCCATCAAAAAGGAAGTGGTCAGCGCGTCCCCGCCCCCGCAGCCCTGGACGTCCAAACCTCCGCCGCTGTTCCAGGAGGGGGCGCCCTACCCTCCCCCCCTGTTCCTGCGGGACACGTACCACCAGGCTGTCCCGCAGCCGCTGCCGCGCAAGATCAAGCGTCCAAAGCGGCGCTACCGCTGCGAGGAGCCGACCTCCATTATGAACGCCATCAAGCTCCGCCCCCGCCAGGTGCTCTGCGACAAGTGCAAGGCCGCGGTGGCGCCTGGCGCCCACCGGGAGGCACGGCGAGGATGATGCGCTGCGGCGCCGAGCGGCCGAGGTGCCGCTGAACTCTGAGCTCAAACGGTTGAGAAGTGACGACCGGGGTGGGCGTCCGGCGGTAGACAGACGCCCGTCAGGGATACGTGTGACATCATCGTCCTCCCCCCGCCGCGTCCTGAGGGGCGTGGCCTCGTCCTCGCCGGCGCCAGCAGGCCGACTCTGTTTGAAGCTCGGTGCCCAGAAGGTTCTGGAGAACCAGCGCTCCAACACTCGCCACCGCCTCAGCAAGCTGCCGGCCGCCGCCCCAACGATACCGCCGCCGCCACGCCGGCCCAGGGACCCGGCCCAGACCCAGACTCCAGGTCCTGATGGCGGTCGGGCGGTGACCCGCGCCGCGGCGCAGAGCCGCCACCAGAAGGTCCACTTCACTCGCCGCCTGCAGGCGGCGGCGCCCACCGGCTCGCCGCTGCCTCCTCGAATGCGCCTGAAACCTCAAAGGTATCGAACCGACGACAGCCAGGCGCCCCCTCACCCTCCCCTCCCTCCCCCAAACACAGCGCCGCAGCTCGCCTTCCAAACCTGCTGTAAGCCCTGCCCCCTCAGCCACTTTGAACCCTGACCCCCACAATCCCACCTGCTCCTCTGAGAACCACCTCCTGTGTTGCCGTGGAGACACAGGAGGGCCCGCACCCTCAGGACGATGCGGAGCGAGAGGCGGAGTCTCCTCCTCCGTGCTCCGTCCAATCAGAGAGCAGCTCAGAGACATTTGGCCCCGCCCCTCCTGGAGACCAACCCTCGCCCACCGCCCCGCCCCCCTCCTCCCCACCCCCGACCGGCGAGGATGAGGAGGAGGAGAAGGAGGAGAAGCGGCGCCGTAAGTCTTCTTCCTCCTCATCCTCCTCCTCCTCCTCGTCCTCCCGGTCCTCCGTGTTCTCCAAGTCGGTGTCGAAGGCGGCGCTGCCAGACGGCCGCACCGTGTGCGCCGGCGACATCGTGTGGGCCAAGATCTACGGCTTCCCGTGGTGGCCGGCGCGCGTGCTGGGCATCACGGTGTCACGGCGCGGCACGGCGGCGTTGGCGGTGCAGGAGGCGCGGGTGTCGTGGTTTGGCTCGCCCACCACGTCCTTCCTGCCGCTCGCCCAGCTGGCGCCGTTCCTGGAGAGCTTCCAGTCGCGCTTCGACCGCAAGAGAAAGGGGCCGTACCGCCGCGCCATCGCCGAGGCCGCCAGCGCCGCCAAGCAGCTCACGCCCGAGGTCCGAGCGCTGCTCACGCAGTTTGAGACGTAGCACTGGCCCCTCAGACCCCCGAACAGACCACGCCCCTACAGATGCCCCGCCCTCAGAACAGACCACACCAAGCAGATTCCCTCTCCCCAGAACCCTTCAAACAGACCATGCCCCCAGCAGATGCCCCGCCCTATCAGATCCCTCTCAACAGACCATGCACCCAGTATATGCCCCGCCCCTTTAGACTGGTTCCTGTCTGAGACTGACACAGACAAACGCTGTTTTCTGTTTTACTTGTTTAGACTGTGGGCGGGGCTTCATATGGGAAGCGGGGCTTCATATGGGAAGCGGGGCTTCTATTTGCAGGCCCCTCCCCCTGTCTTCACAGAGGTCCTCAGTTTCAGTGTCACACCCTGATGACCCCGCCATGACGGCGTCTGCCGTCGCCACGGCGGTGTGATCTCCGCCGGCGGTTGGCATTTCAAGGGGTAAATGATGTCACAGTGATGTCATCAGACTACAGTGTGTATCAGGCAGGGAGGCTCTCTCCTGGTGCATCATGGGAAATGTAGGATCAGACCAGCGTTTCTGGACTAAAAGTTTGTTCTGTTTCTTTGAGAGTAAGATCTAGCCTGCTGATTGGCTGACTAATACATCACGATGATGAAACACTAATTAAGATCCAGAAGCTAAGCTAACCGTTGCTGTAGCGATCCGTTCTCAGCGCCCCGGCAGCGGTGGCGTGAAACGCGTGTCACTTCCTGTTGCGCTGCCTCCTCCTAGTTCCACTGACAGTTTAGTTTCCGTTCACGAAACTGTGAAACAAAATGTTGTCCAAACTGAGGCCGGGGTTCCAAACATGGGCCAGAGCAGAGCCGCAGGGGGCCACAGTGGATCAGCTGATGCGTCACGTGTTCCCTGATTGGTCCCTGTAGTTCGATCCTCAGAGCGAATCACATCTGATCCAGAATAAAAATGTATTATTAATTTTAACCCTTGTGTCGTCCTCCCAGGTTAAAATGAAAATTAACAATTCGTCGACACTTTTTTTTCTTCATTTTTGTACCTCTACCATCAGTCTGCGTCCCTCTAACACGACACATCACCACAGGTTTACATGGTCTCTACCGTCAGTCTGCGTCCCTCTAACACGACACATCACCACAGGTTTACATGGTCTCTACCGTCAGTCTGCGTCCCTCTAACACGACACATCATCACGGGTTTACATGGTCTCTACCGTCAGTCTGCGTCCCTCTAACACGACACATCACCACGGTTTACATGGTCTCTACCGTCAGTCTGCGTCCCTCTAACACGACACATCACCACAGGTTTACATGGTCTCTACCGTCAGTCTGCGTCCTCTGACACATCACCACAGGTTTACATGGTCTCTACCGTCAGTCTGCGTCCCTCTAACACGACACATCACCACGGGTTTACATGGTCTCTACCGTCAGTCTGCGTCCCTCTAACACGACACATCACCACAGGTTTACATGGTCTCTACAGTCAGTCTGCGTCCCTCTAACACGACACATCACCACGGGTTTACATGGTCTCTACCGTCAGTCTGCGTCCCTCTAACACGACACATCACCACGGGTTTACATGGTCTCTACAGTCAGTCTGCGTCCCTCTAACACGACACATCACCACGGGTTTACATGGTCTCTACCGTCAGTCTGCGTCCCTCTAACACGACACATCACCACGGGTTTACATGGTCTCTACCGTCAGTCTGCGTCCCTCTAACACGACACATCACCACAGCTTTACACTGTTATCTTTTCGAATTCATGGTCAAGAATCCTCGTTTATATGAAATTAAATATTTTTTTTGTCTAGTGTCAAAAACACCCAAAATTCAGTAAAGTTGTGAGCTGATCCTTCAGCATTACGTGGAACCAGCCGTGGAATATTTGGACAATAAGGATGAAAGAATCCCAGATTCCTAATGTAGAGACTTTTAAACCGGGTCAGATTTAACCCCGGAACACAGCAGGGTTAAAGACGTCTCATTTGCTCCGTGGTTGGTCCCCGAGCCTCAGTTCAGACGTGATGATGATGATGATGATGATGATGATGGTGGTGATGATGATGATGATGAAGGTATTGTAGTTCCAGACTCTTTTTACCGTCTGTTTGCAGATCAGAGATCCTGAACTAAGACCTGTTGGGACAAAATAACTGAAACACAACAATCTGAATCTGAGATGCGACTGTATGTTTTTTTCCTTCTCTCTGATGTTTTGAATCTATTAAAAAACTGTCAAACTTCTCATTCTTCTTCTGTGGTGATTTTACTGTAGCATCACGGCCGGGTTTCAAAAGCAGCTCCATCTCCAGCTCCATCAAAACAGCTGCGTCCCTCGCCAGAAACATGCCACGGTAATCTGGAGAGTGAACATTCACCGTTGTTTGGCTGTTTGACCAAAATGTTCATTTTCAACCCGGCAGCTCGCTGGCGGCAGCTCGCTGGCATCTCCCTAGCAGCTCGCTGGCGGCAGTTCGCTGGTGACAGCTCAGTCAGGTTTTCTCACCTGCAAACAGATGTTAACGGTTATCAGAGATGTTTTTTACCTGAAACCCTCTGACCAGTCCATTAATAA
>JABXJD010000340.1:552500-590000 GCA_013375575.1 Percina caprodes
GGTAGTCTCAAGTGGGTTAGGGTTAGGGTTTAGGGTTTTATACAGATTACAGAGAAAGACAGGCTCGAAGGGTAGCACTTTAGTGTGAGGGTGTTTTATTTATTTTATGAATTTATTTTGTTTTATTTTATGAATACATTTTTTATTTGATTTTTATTTTTGAGGATACTTGTGTTTTATCTGTTTAACTGATTTTGTGTAAAGCACTTTGAATTGACCTGTTGCTGAAATGTGCTATACAAATAAAGCTGCCTATCAACGTGTCTCTAATGTTAATCTCATATTGTAGTCTATCAACGTGTCTCTGCTGTTAATCTCATATTGTTGTCTATCAACGTGTCTCTGATGTTAATCTCATATTGTAGTCTATCAACGTGTCTCTGCAGTGTCTTAACACAACATTTATAAAAGACATGCTAGTACTCCGGTCCAGATCGTTTCTTGTCTCAAAGTCTTGGTAGTGCAGCATGTCCTGCAGACACAGTGCCACGGTAGTCTTTTTTTAAATTAAAGATTGCTTTTTGGGCATTTTCAGCCTTTAATTTGATAGGACAGCTGGAGACATGAAAGGGGAGGGGGGGTGATGACATCTAGCAACTGGCCGCGGGTCTGAGTGGAAGCCAAGCCAACTGTTTCTAGGAGTAGACTATATATCGGCGCCCTGTCTGGGCTGCTACGGTGGTCCTGATGCTTCTCTGGCTCTGAGCGATGAGGATGATTTTGATGATGATGATGCTCTCGGAGCAAGAGAGGACAAGGGGTCTTTGAATTGTTGATAACAGCTGTGATGCAGCCAATCAGAGACGTGTTGGTCTAGGTGTGACCCTGAATAGACTTATTCCTCAGTCCTTAGTTTTCTATTAACAGGTTTGTTTGTCTGATTGTCCAATCAGAGCCGTGATCAGATGGCAGAGGGGCTGAGCCACAAAGACAGAGTTATTCTGCAGATGAAAGATGATACAGCAAAAGGCCAATCAGAGTGCAGGGGCGGGGTCAGACATGATTTACACCATTGAAGACGTCCCGCCCTGGTATCTGTGTATTCTCCTGGGACTACAGGTAGCAATGCTATGTTCATTTGATTTCAACCCATTTGATTTATTTAGTTCCATACATTTTCAAATAGGCCTGTAGAAAACTATTTTAAATATGTATGTTCAGTGCTTCTGGTTTTAAGTAATGTTTTTTTCCTGTAGGACGCTGGACACAGACCATGATAAGAGTTTAACCTGTGTCAGGGTTTTGTTTCAGTCCTGTTGTAAATCATGACTCTGCAGCGGCAGAGTGACAACAAAGCCAAAGACAGATCATCTTCTCTGTGTTTAGCATTACCTGACGTGCTTCAGCGGCACTGTGGCAGTGCCGTTTCTTCTGGCCGAGGCCATGTGTGTCGGCCAAGACCAGAACACCATCAGCCAGCTGGTCGGGACGATTTTCACCACCGTGGGAATCACAACTCTGATCCAGACCACAGTCGGAGTCAGGTGAGACTCTATGAGTCAGGAGAGACTATAGAAGTCAGGAGAGACTGTATGAGTCAGGAGAGACCATAGGGTCAGGAGAGATTGTAGGAGTCAGGATAGACCGTAGGAGTCAGGAGAGACTTTAGGAGTCAGGAGAGACTTTAGGACTCAGGATAGACTCTAGGACTCAGGAGAGACCGTAGGAGTCAGGGAAACTGTAGGAGTCAGGAGAGACCGTGGGAGTCAGTAGAGACTCTAGGAGTCAGGAGAGACTGTATGAGTCAGGAGAGACTGTAGGAGTCAGGAGTGACTGTAGGAGTCAGGAGAGACCATAGGAGTAGGGATAGACCGTAGGAGTCAGGAGAGACCGTAGGAGTTGGGAGAGACCATAGGAGTCGGGAGAGACTTTAGAAGTCAGTAGAGGCTGTAGGAGTAAGGAGAGACTGTAGAAGTCAGGAGAGACTCTAGGACTCAGGAGAGACTCTAGGACTCAGGAGAGACTGGAGGAGTCAGGAGAGACTGTAGGAGTTGGGGGGACCGTAAGAGTCAGGAGAGACCGTAGGAGTCAGGAGAGACCATAGGAGTCAGAAGAGACAGTAGGAGTCGGGAGAGACCACAAGGAGTCAGGAGAGACTCTAGGACTCAGGAGAGACTGTAGGGGTAAGGAGAGACTGTAGGAGTCAGGAGAGACTCCAGGACTCAGGAGAGACTGTAGGAGTGAGGAGAGACTGTAGGAGTCAGGAGAGACTGTAGGAGTCATAAGAGACTCTAGGAGTCAGGAGAGACTAGGAGTCAGGAGAGACTGTAGGACTCAGGAGAGACTCTATGAGTTAGGAGAGACCGTAGGAGTCAGAAGAGACCATAGGAGTCAGAAGGGACCATAGGAGTCAGAAGAGACAGTAGGAGTCGTGGGGGACCATAGGAGTCAAGAGTTAGGAGAAACTGATGCTTTTTAGAGCTGCATTTTGTCCACCTTCCAGCACCTGAGCTGATTTCCAACCAGCTCTTGTTTGCGTTTGCAGGCTTCCTCTGTTTCAAGCCAGTGCGTTAGCGTTCCTGGTTCCTGCCCAAGCAATCCTCAGTCTGGACCGCTGGAAGTGTCCCAGTGAAGGTGAGACTGTCTGTCTGTTTGTGTCTCTGTCTCTATCTGTCTGTGTCTCTGTGTCTCTGTCTCTGTCTGTCTGTGTCTCTCTGTCTGTCAGTCTCTCTGTCTGTCTGTCTCTTTCTCTGTTTGTCTGTCTGTGTCTCTGTCTGTCTGTGTCTCTGTCTGTCTGTTTGTGTCTCTGTCTGTCTGTCTGTCTGTGTCTCTGTTTGTCTGTCTGTTTGTGTCGCTGTCTGTCTGTGTCTCTGTCTGTCTGTCTGTGTCTCTGTCTGTCTGTGTCTCTGTCTGTATGTCTGTGTCTCTGTCTGTCTGTGTCTCTGTCTGTCTGTTTGTGTCTCTGTCTGTCTGTCTGTCTGTGTGTCTGTCTGTGTGTCTGTCTGTGTCTCTGTCTGTGTCTCTGTCTGTCTGTCTATGTCTCTGTCTGTCTGTGTCTCTGTCTGTATGTCTGTGTCTCTGTCTGTCTGTGTCTCTGTCTGTCTGTTTGTGTCTCTGTCTGTCTGTCTGTCTGTGTGTCTGTCTGTGTGTCTGTCTGTGTCTCTGTCTGTGTCTCTGTCTGTCTGTGTCTCTGTCTGTCTGTCTGTGTCTCTGTCTGTCTGTCTGTTTGTCTGTCTGTCTGTCTGTCTGTCTGTGTCTCTGTCTGTTTGTATCTCTGTGTCTCTGTCTGTCTGTCTGTGTCTCTGTCTGTCTGTCTGTCTGTTTCTCAATAAGAGGTTTGTTGTTTCTTTCCTTTGCAGAAGCAATTTATGGGAACTGGAGTCTTCCTCTCAACACCTCACACATCTGGCATCCGCGCATCAGAGAGGTACCCTATGATAATCTGCAGGGGATTTGGTTGGTCCAGGTGACATCAGAGAGGTACCCTACGATGATTGGCAGGGGGTTTGATTGGTCCAAGTGACATCAGATAGGTACCCCACGATGATCTGTGCAGAGGGTTTAGTTGGTCCAGGTGACATCAGAGAGGTACCCCACAATGATTTGCAGGGGGTTTCGTTGGTCCAGGTAAAATCAGAGAGGTACCCCACGATGATCTGCAGGGGGTTTGGTTGGTCCAGCTGACATCAGAGCGGTACCCCATGATGATCTGTGCAGTGGGTTTTGTTGGTCCAGGTGACATCGGAGAGGTACCCCATGATGATCTCCATGGGGTTTGGGTGGTCTAACCCTCGGCGCAGTTGTTGATTTATCGTGTGTTTCAGATCCAGGGGGCCATCATCGTCTCAAGTTCTGTGGAGCTTCTGATTGGTCTGTGTGGGTTGCCAGGTTTGCTGCTGGAGTACATCGGCCCCCTCACCATCACTCCAACCGTCTCACTGATCGGGCTGTCTGTCTTCACCACAGCTGGAGACAGAGCTGGGTCTCACTGGGGCCTGTCCACACTGTGAGACACATGTCTGCCTGTCTGTCTGTCTGTCTGTCTGCCTATCTGTCTGTCTGTCTGTCTGTCTGTCTGTCTGTCTGTCTGTCTGTCTGTCTGTCTGTCTGTCTGTCTGCCTGTCTGTCTGCCTACCTGTCTGTCTGTCTGTCTGTCTGTCTGTCTGTCTGTCTGTCTGCCTGTCAGCACTAATAAACTCAACATACAACCTTTCTGACAGACAGAATGCTGTCTCTCTCTCTCACTGTCTTTCTCTCTCTCTCTCTCCCTGTCTCTCTCTCTCCCTTTCTCTCTCTGTCTCTCTCTCTCCTTGTCTCTCTCTCTCTGCAGGTGTATTTTCCTCATTGTGCTGTTTGCTCAGTACCTGAGAGAGACGTCACTTCCTGTTCCTGTTTATAGACGGAAGAAAGGCCTGTCGTCCACCAGAGTCCAGATCTTCAAAATGTTTCCTGTAAGTAACAAACCGCTGAGTCATCTCTTAGAGTCTAATGCTGTGTCATCTCTCAGTCTAACGCTAAGTCATCTCTCAGTCTAACGTGGTGTCATCTCTCAATTTAATACTGTGTCATCTCTCAGAGTCTAACGCTGTATCATCCCTCTGAGTCTAACGCTGTGTCATCTCTCAGTCTAACGCTGAGTCATCTCTCAGTCTAACGTGGTGTTATCTCTCAGTTTAATGCTGTGTCATCTCTCAGAGTCTAACGCTGTGTCATCTCGCTCAGATCATCCTCGCCATCATGGTGGTCTGGCTCGTTTGTTATGTTCTCACGGTAACCGACATGTTGCCCAGCGACCCTGATTGCTACGGACACAAGGGCCGGACAGACGCCCGCGGGGACATCATGGCTTCATCTCCCTGGTTCAGAGTACCCTACCCCTGTAAGACTTGAAACTCCCTGGTTCAGAGTACCCTACCCCTGTAAGACCTGAAACCCCCTGGTTCAGGGTACCCTGCCTCTGTAAGACATGAAACCCCCTGGTTCAGAGTACCCTACCCCTCTATAACCTAAAACTCCCTGGTTCAGGGTACCCTACCCCTGTAAGACCTGAAACCAGCCAATTAAAGGCTGCGCATAGTTAGTATGATCATATGATCTAACATATTCTTTATATAACGTCCCAGTTAGAGAGATGATCTAACATATTCTTTATATAACGTCCCAGTTAGAGAGATGATCTAACATATTCTTTATATAACGTCCCAGTTAGAGAGGAGATGATCTAACATATTCTTTATATAACATCCCAGTTAGAGAGATGATCTAACATATTCTTTATATAACGTCCCAGTTAGAGAGATGATCTAACATATTCTTTATATAACGTCCTAGTTGGAGAGGAGATGCAGTAACACTCAGCCATCACCGGGAAAGAGCTTCTAATTGACTTCCCTGGTCTCCGTCCAAAGCAACGGGATCTGTTGGTCCATTTCTTTCACTGACTTTTTTAATTGAACAGTTTTATTTCATAAAAACTGACTTCCTGCATCTTCTCCCTTTGCATCCTGATAGGCCAGTGGGGGTTGCCAGTGGTTACGGTTTCTGCGGTGTTGGGGATGTTGAGCGCCACCATGGCTGGCATCGTGGAGTCCATTGGTGATTATTATGCCTGTGCTCGGCTGTCTGGAGCCACGCCCCCTCCGGTCCACGCCGTCAACAGGTGAGACAGGAAGTGGAAGTGATGTTTCCTCTCTGACAGACTCTACTCCCCCCGCCCCCCAGTGTTTTATGGTGTGTTTCTTTTAGGGGAATATTCACTGAAGGTGTCTGCTGCATCATTGCTGGTCTATTAGGGACAGGAAATGGCTCAACCTCTTCCAGTCCCAACATAGGCGTTCTGGCCATCACCAAGGTAATGGAGGCCACACACACCTGTTAGATGTTGGTTTTATAGAAACGTCCCGGTTGAATGAGTCAAAACTGAATAAATATTTTCCTATACACCTGATCATAAAGGATCAGTATCCCACACTAGTGGAACCAGTCTGGTCAAGTCCTGAGTCATGTAACTCACTCGAGTTCTCAACATAGGGTGGATGTTTGAATGGTTGACCCTGTGTGCTGGGTGGACGTTTGAATGGTTGACCCTGTGTGTTGGGTGGATGTTTGAATGGTTGACCCTGCGTGTTGGGTGGATGTTTGAATGGTTGACCCTGTGTGTTGGGTGGATGTTTGAATGGTTGACCCTGTGTGTTGGGTGGATGTTTGAATGTTGACCTTGTGTGTTGTAGTGTGGATGTTTGAATGGTTGACCCTGTGTGTTGTAGGGTGGATGGTTGATTGGTTGACCCTGTGTGTTGGATTGATGTTTGAATGGTTGACCCTGTGTGTTGTAGGTTGGAGGGTTGATTGGTTGACCCTGTGTGCAGGTGGGCAGCCGGCGGGTGGTGCAATATGGAGCAGTTATCATGTTAGTTTTGGGATCAGTTGGGAAGTTCACGGCACTGTTCGCCTCGCTGCCAGATCCCATCCTTGGAGGAATGTTCTGCACGCTGTTCGGTGAGTCATGTGTTCAGAAACATCTGGAACAGGTGTGTTGGTGAAGTAATAATATATTCAAGGTGTGATGTAATAATATATTCCAGGTGTGATGGTGATGTAATAATAGGTGTGTTGTGTCTCTCAGGTACAATCACAGCCATCGGTCTCTCTAACCTGCAGATGGTGGATCTGAACTCGTCAAGGAACCTTTTTGTTCTTGGGTTCTCGATGTTCTTTGGTCTGATGTTGCCCACGTACCTGGACACACACCCTAACTCCATCAGCACAGGTGAGAGGGTATGGCCGTGCTGTGTCCTTTACCTGGACACACACCCTTCGCGTGGTAACGGCTTCTTACTAACATGGTCATTCCGTTCCTGCCTGCTGATGTTGGGCTGTGAACAAGACGTAGCTTTTGTAACGTACTGGTTGGAGTTTTACTCACAATATTACGATAAGCTGATGCTTTCCCAGCCTGTGACTTCCCGTTAGCATTCACATGCATGGTTTTAATACTGGCGGGTCCAGCATTCTTATTTTAATAAACACATGTCTGAGTGCAGGTTGTGTCCCAGCTCCTTTTAAATATGCTGTAGTGAAGCCTCTTATTAAAAAATCTGATCTGGATCCTGACGTTCTCTCTAACTTCAGGCCTATTTCCAAACTACCTTTTCTCTCGAAAGTTCTGGAGAAAATAGTCTTAATCTATAACCAAAGAGTCTGTGCAGCCTTTGTTAGACTGCTTAAAGGAGGTAAAACCTGGATGGAGTTAAACTTCCTCACTCTGAATGAAAATAAAACAGAAATAATCACGTTTGGACGTTCGGACGCACTGGGTGACCCTTTTGGCATTTTGGGCCCTTTAGCCTCCCAAAATCAATCCACTATTAAAAATCTTGGTGTTATTTTTGACACCTCATTTACTTTAGCAAACAAATCAGTGCAGTTGTCAAGACCAGTTTCTTCCAGTTAAGACTTATAGCTAAAATAAAGGCCTATCTTCCTCCCAAAAACCTTGAAAAAGTCATCCATGCTTTTATGCAGGCAAATTATTGTAATTCTTTATATGGGTCTAAACCAGAAATCTTTAAATCGGCTCCAGCTAGTCCAAAACGCAGCTGCTCGCATTTTAACTACAACAAAAAAACGTGAACACAACGCCGGTCTTGGCCTCCCTCCACTGGCTACCTGTCCGTTACAGGATATATTTTAAGATTTTATTGCTTGTTTTTAAGGCCTTAAATGGTTTTGCGCCATCTTACCTGGCTGATCTCTTATGCCATCATTCTCCAGTCAGAACGCTGAGGTCGTCAAATCAGCTGCTCTTGGATGTCCCGAGATCAAAGCTAAAAAATAAGGGCGATAGAGCCTTTGCAGTGGGCGCCCCCACCCTATGGAACAACCTCCCCATGCATATTAAAGCTGCAAAGACCTTACAAACGTTTAAATCGCTGCTTAAGACGCACCTGTTTGCTGATGTATTTTGGTTGGAGTGATTTTTACACGTGTTATTTATGTATTTGACATCAACCCTGTTCAGCACTTTGGTCAACTGTTGTTGTTTTTAAATGTGCTATGGAAATAAAATTTACATTGACATTGACATGCCGATGGCAACTCAGGGTTAGATACTCGCCCAAATACATTTGGGACAATCAACCATGCTAGCATGTAGCTAGCATTTAGCTAGCATGGCCGTTTTCACCTGTGCCTCTGTGACTTTATCAGCGTCCGACATCCTCTCAGAGGAACCAGCCAATGTTAGAAGTTGCCCTTTGTGCCTTCACAGCCTGGTTATGTTTGCTATAATTAGCATTTTTGCTATCGTCAGTTTTCCTGCCGTGTCCCAAGCTAACGTCTGTTGAGGGTTTATTAAACAATAACAGAATAGGATCAGACAGCAGGGTTAGAGAGACAAAGGGAACACAGACACTAAATACAACAGGTAACGATCAATTCTGTGTGTGTGTGTGTGTGTGTGTGTCTGTGTCTGTGTGTGTGTGTGTGTGTGTGTTCATGTTCAGGTCTTGCTGAGCTCGATCAGATCTTCACTGTTCTTCTGTCCACTGAGATGTTTGTTGGAGGTTTTCTGGCTTTTGTCTTGACAACACCATACCAGGTAAGACACACACACACACACACACACACACACACACACACACATACACACACACTCAGCTGTTACTGTGGGTGATAGTGTTGATTGAGATAAATATGTCTCATGGAGATGAAGAGAAACATGCATAAACACGGTGTGTATTTCTGTGAGTGTGTCTGTGTGTGTTTCTGTATGTGTGTGTGTGTTTGTGTGTGTGTTTGTGTGTCTGTGTGTCTAAATTACATGATCCAGAGCAAGGTGTTGAAAATAACATTAATGTATTGTTGAATTCATTAAAGTAACGTGTATATATGACAGTGTGTATATATATATATATATATATATATATATATATATATATATATATATATATATATATATATATATATATATATATACTATACTATATACTATATATACTGTATATATTGTTGTTTGTGTGTGCAGGATCAAGACAGGAGCGAGGGCTGGTTGCGTGGAGGTCTGCCTCTTCCTCTCCCTCCTCCTCTTCCTCCTCCTCTTCCTCCTATGATCTTCCTCTGGGGATGGATGTGATCAGACGGACTCGCTGGCTCAGACGGTTTCCCATCAGCCCCTCCTTCACAGGCTTTCGGGCGTCTGACGCCTCTCTGAGAGACGAAGAGGGGAGAGAGGAAGAGGGGAAAGAGGAAGAGGAGGCCCCGGACGCGGACAAGTCCACTACCAGGATGTGACTGTTTTAGTCTCCAGTTCAATAAAGATATGAGAATGTTGATCAGTTGACGCTGCGGGTGGCAGCCACTGTTACCATGGAAACCTTCAAATATTCAGACAGTACACAGGACTGACGTCAATAAAGTGGGAAAAAAACTAATTCAAGTTTTTAATTCATTTATTTTTATTTAAAGTGAAGAGAAGACACTGTGTCAGAAAAGGTGTCTTAGCTACGTGCTAGCTACATGTTGGTTACATGTTAGCTACATGTTAGCTACAAGTTAGTTACATGTTAGCTACATGCTAGCTACATGTTAGTTACATGCTAGCTACATGTTAGTTACATGTTAGCTACATGCTAGCTACATGTTAGCTACATGCTAGCTACACATTAGTTACATTTTAGCTACACGTTAGTTACATTTTAACTATATGTTAGCTGCATGCTAGCTACATGTTAGCTACATAATAGCTACATGTTAGTTACATGCTAGCTACATGTTAGCTACATGTAGCTACATGTTAGATACATGCTAGCTACATGCTAGCTACATGGTAGCTACATGTAGCTACATGTTAGCTACATGTTGATTACATGTTAGCTACATATTAGCTAAACCTTTACATTGGCTACATGCTAGCTACATGTTAGCTACATGCTAGCTACACATTAGTTACATTTTAGCTACACGTTAGTTACATTTTAACTATATGTTAGCTGCATGCTAGCTACATGTTAGCTACATAATAGCTACATGTTAGTTACATGCTAGCTACATGTTAGCTACATGTAGCTACATGTTAGATACATGCTAGCTACATGCTAGCTACATGGTAGCTACATGTAGCTACATGTTAGCTACATGTTGATTACATGTTAGCTACATATTAGCTAAACCTTTACATTGGCTACATGCTAGCTACATGTTAGCTACATGCTAGCTACACGTTAGTTACATTTTAGCTACATGTTAGCTACATGCTAGCTACATGCTAGCTAAAGTCTAGCTACATGTTAGCTACATGTTAGCTACATACTAGCTACATGCAGTTAAATGTTAGCTGCATTTTAATTACATGTTAGCTACATATTAGCTACACCTTAGTTACATGTTAGCTATACATTAGCTACATGCTAGCTACATGTTAGCTACATACTAGCTACATGCAGTTACATGTTAGCTACATGTTAGTTACATGTTAGTTACATGTAGCTACATGCTAGCTACATGTTAGTTACATGTTAGCTACATGTTTGGATACAGATACAGGTAATATACAGATATATACAGATAATATACTTGTATATACAGGTAATATACAGGTGTATACAGGTAATATACAGATAATATACAGATATATACAGGTATTATACAGCTATTTTTTAACAGATTTGACTCTGCCTCCTCACCTCCCTCTTCACACCCCCCAGCCCTCTCGTTCACACCTTTCAGCCTGCCACCTTCAATGACCCTCAACAATAAGCCCACCAGCCCTCTCCTCCCCCTCGCCCCACTCATCAGTTCACCACCCCCCTCTCCCCCTCCCTGAAACTCTCACCTCCCGCCATCCCCACACCCCAGTCATCCTCCACCCCCATCTCCATGACAGATGATTAGGTGAGAAGTCAACTTAAGAAAATCAAGGCAAGGAAGGCCCCGGGCCCAGACGGCATCAGCCTAAGTCTCCTCAGGGACTGTGCTGACCAGCTCTGTGGTGTGCTCAGGCACAGCGGGAGCACTGTGAGAGTCATGTTTAACACCATCCAGCCTTTGCTGCTCAAAATGAAGATGGAGAGTGCCGGAGTGGACCAACACCTGGCTGCATGGACTACGGACTACCTCACCAACAGACCACAGTATGTGAAGCTCCATCACTGTGTGTCTGATGTGGTGCACTGCAGCACAGGTGCCCCTCAGGGTATGGTGCTCTCCCCCTTCCTTTTCACCCTCTACACCTCAGACTTCACCAACACCACCCACTGCCACATCCAGAAGTTCTCCGATGACACAGCCGTTGTTGGTTGTGTTTCTGAGGGAAACGATCTGGAATACAGGTCGGTTATCAAGGACTTTGTCAGCTGATGTGAGCTCAACCAGCTTCAGCTTTACACCAGCAAGACAAAGGAGATGATTGGACTGATAACACCCATGCACTCTACAAGAAGGGCCAGAGTCGCCTCCATCTGCTGAGGAGACTCAGGTCCTTTGGAGTGTGCAGGACTCTGCTCAGGACTTTCTACAACTCTATGGTGGCCTCTGCCATCCTTTATGCTGTGGTCTGCTGGAGCAGCTCGGACCGGCACAGGACCAGACTCAATAGACTGATCAGGAGAGCGAGCTCTGTCCTGGACTGTCCTCTGGACCCCGTAGAGAAAGTAGGGGAGAGAAGGATGTTAGCCAAGCTGACATCCATCATGGACAACACCTCCCACCCCCTAACCCTAACCCCCTACATGACACTGGGGGGTCCCTGAGCAGCTCCTTCAGCAGCAGACTGATACCCCCCGCCCCCCCTACATGACACTGGGGGGTCCCTGAGCAGCTCCTTCAGCAGCAGACTGATACACCTACAGTGTAAGAAGGAGAGGTACCGCAGGTCCTTCATCCCGGCCGCTGTCAGACTCCACAACACCTGCTCTACCTGATAATGTTGTAGTTTCTGTTCCTTCTTTTTCTTTTCTCTCCCATCTACACCACACACTTTCTGTTTATATTTATTATCGGTATTTATATTATTTTTTTACAAGTACTTCCTTTTCAATATTTATGGTCACAGGTTAATATAATTTATATTGTGCTACCGACTCTTGCTTTATTACTCTAATTACACATTCAATTTAATTTTAACATCACTTTCTTGTATCATGGCAACCGCACTTTGAAATACCTTTATTTGACGCCATTTTGCTTACTTTCAGTCTACCATATAATTATTGTCTGTTGTTTGCCTGTATTTCTTGTTTGTGTGTTGTTTGCTGCTGCTGTAATAAGAAAATGTCCCCGTTGTGGGATAAATAAAGTATAATCTAATCTAATATATACAGATAATATACAGCTATACACAGGTAATATACAGGTATATACAGGTAATATACTTAGACTTCTCTTTATTAATCCTTTTGGGATGACTCCTGCAAGGAAATTGAAAGTTCCAGTTGCAGTTTTTGCAAGAAAAAAGGAATAAAATAGATAAAAAAGACAGTATGAAGACAACAAAATAACAATAGTAATAATAACAACAACAATAAGAACATTTGTCAAATAAACAAGAAAAGACCATAAATTATTATTAAAGTGTCAAGTGTTGAGTCCAGTGTTAAAGTGACCAGGTGTAAATTTAAGTCCAGGTGTGCATGTATGTATGTATGTATGTATGTGTGTGTGTGTGTGTGTGTGTGTGTGTGTGTATGTATGTATGTATGTATGTATGTATGTATGTATGTGTGTGTGTGTGTGTGTGTGTGTGTATGTATGTATGTATGTGTGTGTGTGTGTGTGTATGTATGTATGTATGTTCCTCTCTGCCCTATTTCCTCCTCCCCCCTAGTGAGGAGTTGTACAGTCTGATGGCATGAGGGACAAAGGAGTCCTTGAGTCTGTTGGTCCGACACTTGGGAAGGAGCAGCCTTCCACTGAACCGGCTCCTCTGGGTGCTGATGACGGTGTGCAGGGGGTGGGGGGGTGGCTGGCATTTTCAGTAATGTCCAGCAGTTTGTCCAGTGTCCTCCTCTCTGCCACCGTCACCAGTGAGTCCAGCTTCATACCGACCACAGAGCCGGCCCACCTGATCAGTTTATCCAGCCTGTGGGTGTCCTTCTTGGATATGCTGCCCCCCCAGCACACCACAGTGTAGAAGAGGACACTGGTGAGGATACGGATATATACAGATAATATACATATATATACAGGTAATACACAGATAGAGGGAGGCAAGGCATACAGCCCGATCCGGTTGGGGAGAGCTTTAGCCCGATCCGGCAACTCTCTTTACCCTGTCTCTCCTAGTTAGTTATGCTCTCCCAGTTATGCTGTAATAGTTTTAGACTGCTGGGGGACTTCCTTTGACACACTGAGCTCCTCTCTCCTCTATGTTTTTATCCTTCTATCTTCCCATTTGTGTGCATCCATGTCCCAGAAATGCTTGCTTGTTACTAACCTAGCTCTGGGGAGTCATTCCCCGGAGTCCTTATGTTCTTTTCCCCCCAGCATGTTTCCTTGGATCAGGGAGGCTCCAAAATCATGGTAGCAGCTGTAGCCATGGTCCCGCTACACGTCCTGCGATGCCGTGTTCATCCTGCTACGTCCTGCTAATTCCCTGCTAAGCCATGAACTACTACAAAGAACTACTACAAACTGTTATCTTTTCTGTGGCTGTTATTGCCACTCTTCATTCTAACCCCAACCGGTCGTCAGACACCGCCTACCAAGAGTCTGGGTCTGTCCGAGGTTTCTTCCTAAAAGGGAATTTTTCCTCGCCACTGTCGCACTGTTGCTTGCTCTGGAGGGAACTACTAGAACTGTTGGGTCCTTGTAAATTCTGGAGTGTGGTCTAGACCTACTCTATCTGGTCTAGACCTGCTCTATCTGTAAAGTGTCTTGAGATAACTCTTGTTATGAATTGATACTATAAATAAAATTGAATTGAATTGAATTGATATTATTGTCCAGTTTCAAACTCACTGATTAGTCTTTGTAGAAAGATATTCGTAGAATATAGATATTCATAGAAAGAAGATGGCGCTGCGTGAGTGGCAGCTCGTTACAGCAGGGTCTGTGTGTGTGTGTGTGTATTTATGTGTGTCTGTCTGTCTGTCTGTGTGTGTGTCTCTGTGTCTGTGTGTTCGTGTCACTGTGTCTGTGTGTTCGTGTCACTGTGTCTGTGTGTTCGTGTCTCTGTGTCTGTGTGAAACCATCTGTTGACCGTGTCCCTCCACCCTCCGGAGCAGCAGGGGGCGATAATCGCTGCTGCACCAAATACCAGAAGAAGAAAGATGAATAACAACATCCGCCTGACTTGATGACTGGGACTGCTCCGTCGCTCAGGGACACACCGGACTCTGCTGGTCTCTACCGGACTCTGTTGGTCCCCACCGGACCCAGGTGGTCAGAGAGGATCGTATATGCCTGGATTTGAGTTGACTGTTTCGGAGGTAACGTCCCGTTCTGTCCCATAACAGCTAGGAGCTATCTGTTAGCTGCTACCTGTTAGCTGCTAGCAGATGGTGTTTTCAGTTAAACCTCTGCTGTCCCCCGGGTTACACTCTGACCCGGTTTACAGAGTCTCATCCAGGACACATAGTCTCTTTTGACAAAGCGAGTCCGTTTTATCTCCCGTCCCTCCGTGTTTCTGCTCTGTTAGCCTAAATGCTAACCCGCTAGCATCACCGCGACAGCTGCTTTACGGCAAACAGCTGATCGGCGTAGACCGGAAGTAGAAGAGAGAAAACAAACGCATCATCATAAGTCAGAAACAATAACTTATCTAATCTAATAACTAATATCGGAGTCATATTAATCTGATCAGACAGAAGCAGAGATGAGCTGCGCAGGCGCAGAAATGAGAATCATCTTCAGCCCAGGCCGCGTCCAGCTGGTTCAGGTAAATACCTGGACACTGCTAACAGGCTAACATGCTAACTGCGCTAACGGCTAACATAGGATATGTTTCATTGAACCAGAGATTTAAATAAATAACTCTGAAATTCTGAAAATATTAATTAAATTAAAGTTTGTTGTCGGTTCAGTTACTAAGGAAAACCCCCCAAAGTTTCAGGCAATACGATTACAGGAAAACTGTTGATATTGTGAAGAGGAAGCCCTTAACAGTAAATATTAATACTACTACTACTACTACTACTACTACTACTAATAATAATAAACATTGGTATTGTGAAGAGGAAGTCCTTAACAGTAAATATTAATACTACTACTACTACTAATAATAATAATAATAAACATTGGTATTGTGAAGAGGAAGTCCTTAACAGTAAATATTATTATTAATAATAATAATAACAGTAATAATAAACAGCCAGCAGATTTATTTATGATTTTACAGTTTATGATCAGCGTTTTAATGTAAAATGATTTGATAGAACGGCTACAGAGACTGCCCCCCCACCCCCTGGAGACCTTGTCTTCTGGAAGGAAATGTCCCGATTCTTTATCCCATTGACGTCCGACATCTACGTATATATATATACACATTGTATAACCCTATCCAGACTTCCTGACTCTAGTTCCGACTGTAATGCTGTAGTTCTGACTGTAGTTCTGACTGTAGTTCTGTAGTTCTGACTGTAGTTCTGGCTGTAGCTCTGTCTGTAGTTATGACTGTAGTTCTGTGGTGCTGACTGTAGTTCTGTGGTGCTGACTGTAGTTCTGTAGTCCTGACTGTAGTTCTCTTTGTGTTTAGGAGGAGGCGATGGTGCCGGCGGCTCCGAGTGTCCTTGTTACCGGGGCAACTGGTCTTCTGGGTCGGGCCGTTCTCAGAGAGTTCCAGAGCAGCGGCTGGTTGGTCAGCGGGATGGGATATCGGAGGGCCAGGCCCCACCTCCTCCGCTGTGACCTCACAGACGAGGACGCCGTCAGAGCGGCGATGCAGCAGCTCAAGGTACACACATACATACAGATATTTATATTATATATTTATACGTATATATAGCTAATAAATGTATATATTTGAATGTGTTTCAGCCTGATGTGGTGGTCTATGTTATATATACAGTACAAAAAAGTGTGAAATAACTGAAACATGTCTTATATTCTAGTTTCTTCAAAGTAGCCCCCCTTTGCTCTGATTACTGCGTTGCACTCTTGGCATTCTCTTGATAAGCTTCAAGAGGTCGTCACTTGAAATGGTTTCCCAACAGTCTTGAAAGAGTTCCCAGAATGCTCAGCACCTGTCGGACCTTTTTCCTTCACCCTGTGGCCCACCTCTCCCCAAACATCTGGATTGGGTTCAGGACCGGTGACTGTGGAGGCGCAGCACTCCATCACTCTCCTTCTTGGTCAGATAGCCCTTACACAGCCTGGAGGGGTGTTTGGGGTCATTGTCCTGTTGAAAAATAAATGATGCTGGTTCAGCATGCCTTCAATTTGGAATAAATCCCCAAATTGTCACCAGCAAAGCCCCCCCACACCATCACAACTCCTCCATGCTTCACGGTGGGAACCAGGCGTGTAGAATCCATCCGTCACCTTTTCTCCGTCACAAAGACACGACAGTTGGAACCAAAGATCTCAATCAGACCAAAGCCCATATTTCCACTGGTCTAATGTCCTTTCCTTGTGTTTCTTGGCCCAAACAAATCTCTTCCGCTTGTTTCCTTTTCTTAGCAGTGGTTTCCTAGGCTTGTTTCCTCTCCTTAGCCGTGGTTTTCTAGGCTTGTTCCCTCTCCTTAGTCGTTGTTTCCTAGCCTTGTTTCCTCTCCTCAGCCGTGGTTTCCTAGCTGCTATTGGACCATGAAGGCCTGATCCAGTCTCCTCTTAACAGTTGTTCTAGAGATGTGTCTGCTGCTAGAACTCTGTTTGCTAACATCTGCTCTCTAATCTGAGCTGCTGTTAACTTGTGATTTCTGAGGCTGGTGACTCAGAGGAACTTATCCTCAGCAGCAGAGGTGATTCTTGGTCTTCCTTTCCTGGGGGGTCCTCATGTGAGCCAGTTTTGTTGTAGCGCTTGATGGCTTTTGTGACTGCACTTGGGGACACATTCAAAGTTCATGAAGCTCATTGTGAGAACACCAAGGGTTGCACTATCAAAAAAGCAAAGGGGGGGGTACTTTGAAGAAACTAGAATATAAGACATGTTTTCAGTTATTTTACACTTTTTGTTAAGCACATATTTCCACATGTGTTCATTCATAGTTCTGATACCTTCAGTGATAATCTACAATATAAATAGTTATGAAAATAAAGGCAACACATTGAATGAGAAGGTGTGTTCAAACTCTTTACCTGTACTTTGTGTATGTATGTATGTACAGTGAGGAAAATAAGTATTTGAACACCCTGCTATTTTGCAAGTTCTCCCACTTAGAAATCATGGAGGGTCTGATGTCATCGTAGGTGCACTGTGAGATACATAATCTAAAAAACATCCAGAAATCAAAATGTATGATTTTTTTTAAACTATTTATTTGTATGATAGAGCTGCAAATAAGTATTTGAACACCGGTCTATCAGCTAAAATTCTGACCCTCAAAGACCTGTTAGTCTGCCTTCAAAATGTCCACCTCCACTCCATTTATTAAATTAAATGCACCTGTTTGAGGTCGTTAGCTGCATAAAGACGCCTGTCCACCCCATACAATCAGTAAGAATCCAGCTACTAACATGGCCAAGACCAAAGAGCTATCCAAAGACACTAGAGACCTCCACAAGACTGGAAAGGGCTACGGGGACATGTCCAAGCAGCTTGGTGAGACAGGGCTACGGGGACATGTCCAAGCAGCTCGGTGAGAAAAGGTCCACTGTTGGAGCAATCATTAGAAAAACAGCTAAACATGACTGTCAATCTCGCTCGGACTGGGGCTCCATGCAGGATCTCACCTCGGACTGGGGCTCCATGCAGGATCTCACCTCGGACTGGGGCTCCATGCAGGATCTTACCTCGGGGGGTCTCAATGATCTTAAGAAAGGTGAGAAATCAGCCCAGAACTACACGGGAGTAGCTGGTCAATGACCTAAAAAGAGCTGGGACCATAGTTTCCAAGGTTACTGTTGGTAATACACTAAGACGTCATGGTTTGAAATCATGCATGGCCCGGAAGGTTCCCCTGCTTAAACCAGCACATGTCAAGGCCCGTCTTAAGTTTACCAATGACCATCTGGAGGATCCAGAGGAGTCATGGGAGGAAGTCATGTGGTCCGATGAGACCAGAATAGAACTTTTTGGTCATAATTCCACTAACCGTGTTTGGAGGAAGAAGAATGATGAGGACCATCCCAAGACCACCATCCCTACTGTGAAGCATGGGGGGGTAGCATCATGCTTTGGGGGGGTTTCTGCACCTGGGACAGGGCAGCTGCACTGTATTAAGGAGAGGAGGACCAGGACCATGTATTGGGAGATTTTGGGGAACAACCTCCTTCCCTCAGTTAGAGCATTGAAGATGGGTCGAGGCTGGGTCTTCCAACATGACAATGACCCGAAGCACACAGCCAGGAGAACCAAGGAGGGGCTCTGGAAGAAGCAGATCAAGGTTCTGGTTCCGGTCTAGCCAGTCTCCAGACCTAAACCCAATAGAGAATCTTTGGAGGGAGCTCCAACTCCGTGTTTCTCAACGACAGCCCAGAAACCTGACTGACCTAGAGAAGATCTGTGTGGAGTGGGCCAAAATCCCTTCTGCTGTGTGTGTGTGTGTGTGTGTGTGTGTGTGTGTGTGTGTGTGTGTGTGTGTGTGTGTGTGTGTGTGTGTGTGTGTGTGTATTATCCCTTCTGCAGTGTGTGCAAACCTGGTGAAAAACTACAGGAAACGTTTGACCTCTGGAACTGCAAACAAAGGCTACTGTACCAAATATTAACATTGATTTGGTGTTCAAATATTTATTTGCAGCTGTATCATACAAATAAATAGTTAAAAAAAAATCATACGTTGTGATTTCTGGATTTTCTGTTTTAGATCATGTCTCTCACAGTGGACATGCACCTACGATGACAATTTCAGACCCCTCCATGATTTCTAAGTGGGAGAACTTGCAAAATAGCATGGTGTTCAAATACTTATTTTCCTCATTGTATGTGTGTGTGTGTGTGTGTGTGTGTGTGTGTGTGTATATATATATATATATATATATATATATATGAGTATATGAGTGTGTATGTATATATAATGTATATCTGAATGTGTTTCAGCCTGACGTGGTGGTCCACTGTGCAGCAGAGAGACGTCCAGATGTTATGGAGAGAAACATTGAAGCTGCTGTTAATCTCAACGTGCACGCCACGAGCACGCTCGCCAAGGAGGCCGGTACGTGAAATCATGACGTCATCTTGTCACAGTCTGATGTTCTGCTGCATTACAAACTGTCTGAGCTGAACTAACCAACTAACTAAATGTCTGAGCAGTGTTACTGCAGCTGCGTGCAGAGATCAATTCAATTTTATTTAAATAGCGCTAAATTACAACAACAGTTATCTCCCAGGTCTTTCCATAAAGAGCATGTCCAGACCGGACTCTGGGATAGTATTCATCTCCCAGGTCTTTCCATAAAGAGCATGTCCAGACCGGACTCTGGGATAGTATTCATCTCCCAGGTCTTTCCATAAAGAGCAGGTCTAGACTGGACTCTGGGATGTTATTTATTCCCCAGGTCTTTCATAAAGAGCAGGTCTAGACCGGACTCTGGGATGTTATTTATCCCCCAGGTCTTTCATAAACAGCAGGTCTAGACCGGACTCTGGGATGTTCTTTACAGAAACCAAACGGTTCCCACTAAGAGCAAGCACTAGGCGACAGATAAGCGTTGTGTGGTTGAATGAGGGTGATGATGTCATATACCTGCAGCTGCGTCCGGAGAGTTCCTGCTCTACATCAGCGTTGTGATTGGTTGAATGATGATGATAATGATGTCAAGTACCTGCAGCTGCGTGCGGAGCACTCTTGCTCTACATCAGCGTTGTGATTGGTTGAATGATGATGTCATGTACCTGCAGCTGCGTGCGGAGCGTTCCTGCTCTACATCAGCGTTATGATTGGTTGAATGATGATGATGATGTCATGTACCTGCAGCTGCGTGCGGAGCGTTCCTGCTCTACATAAGCGTTGTGATTGGTTGAATGATGATGATGATGATGTCATGTACCTGCAGCTGCGTGCGGCGTTCCTGCTCTACATCAGCGTTGTGATTGGTTGAATGATGATGATGATGTCATGTACCTGCAGCTGCGTGCGGAGCGTTCCTGCTCTACATCAGCGTTGTGATTGGTTGAATGATGATGATGATGATGATGTCATGTACCTGCAGCTGCGTGGGCGTTCCTGCTCTACATAAGCGTTGTGATTGGTTGAATGATGATGATGATGATGATGATGTCATGTACCTGCAGCTGCGTGCGGAGCGTTCCTGCTCTACATCAGCACGGACTACGTGTTTGACGGAAGGAATCCTCCGTACGGAGAAGACGACGCTCCCAGCCCTCTCAATGCCTACGGACGCAGCAAGGTGGAGGGAGAGAGAGAGACACTTCGACACTGTCCAGGTACCTGTCTCTCCTCTCTTTCTGTGTAGACACTGTCCAGGTACCTGTCTGTCTCTCTCTGTGTAGACACTGTCCAGGTAACTGTCTCTCCTCTCTTTGTGTAGACACTGTCCAGGTACCTGTCTGTCTCTCTCTGTGTAGACACTGTCCAGGTATCTGTTTCTCCTCTCTCTCTGTGTAGACACTGTCCAGGTAACTGTCTCTCCTCTCTTTGTGTAGACACTGTCCAGGTACCTGTCTGTCTCTCTCTGTGTAGACACTGTCCAGGTATCTGTTTCTCCTCTCTCTCTGTGTAGACACTGTCCAGGTACCTGTCTCTCTCTCTCTCCTCTCTTTGTGTAGACACTGTCCAGGTACCTGCCTGTCTCTCTCTGTGTAGACACTGTCCAGGTATCTGTCTCTTCTCTCTCTTTGTGTAGACACTGTCCAGGTACCTGTCTCTCTCTCTCTCTCTCCTCTCTTTGTGTAGACACTGTCCAGGTACCTGCCTGTCTCTCTCTGTGTAGACACTGTCCAGGTATCTGTCTCCTCTCTCTCTCTGTGTAGACACTGTCCAGGTAATTGTCTGTCCTCTCTCTGTGTAGACACTGTCCAGGTACCTGTCTCTCTCTCCTCTCTTTGTGTAGACACTGTCCAGGTACTTGCCTGTCTCTCTCTGTGTAGACACTGTCCAGGTACCTGTCTCTCTCTCCTCTCTTTGTGTAGACACTGTCCAGGTACTTGCCTGTCTCTCTCTGTGTAGACACTGTCCAGGTACCTGTCTCTCTCTCCTCTCTCTGTGTAGACACTGTCCAGGTAATTGTCTCTCCTCTCTCTGTGTAGACACTGTCCAGGTACCTGTGTCTCTCTCTCCTCTCTTTGTGTAGACACTGTCCAGGTACTTGCCTGTCTCTCTCTGTGTAGACACTGTCCAGGTATCTGTCTCTTCTCTGTATCTGTGTAGACACTGTCCAGGTACCTGTCTTTCTCTCCTCTCTGTGTAGACGTTGTCCAGGTATCTGTCTCTCCTCTCTCTCTGTGTAGACACTGTCCAGGTACCTGTCTGTCCCTCCTAATCTAGTCAGGCAGAAGAAGCTCCCGGTGTGGAGAAAAGCATTGCCCAGTAGAGAATCAGTTTAACGGATTCTCACCTGTGTGTCTCTCTCTCTGCCGGTCTGTATCTTTCTCAGGTGCGGCGGTGCTGCGGGTGCCCGTTCTGTTCGGGAGGTGGAGTCTGTGACGGAGAGTGTTGTGACGTCTCTGTGGCTGGACGTCCAGAACGTCTCGAGGTGTCTCTGGATCACCGTTTGCAGAGGTTCCCCACGGACGCCAGAGACGTGGCCGCCGTCTGCAGGAAGCTGGCCCAGAGACAGAGACAGGTAGGGTCTGTCTGTCTGAGACAGAAGCTACGTTTCCATCCACGTGTCCATCTAATGATCGGAAGTTGGTAAAACCTCCTGAGAATAAATCTGGTGAAAGTGTGTTTCCATCCAACGGCTTTACAGCCAATAAGAACCTGTGGTGATGACAATATGGGACAGGCTACATAGAGCTCATGTTCCAGCTGATAGCGACATATCGAGCTATAAAAAGAAAACAACGCTATCAACACATCGCTATGACGATGCAGATGCAACTTGTCTTTTATTGTCCCTCCGGCAACGCTGCAAGACTTTTTGGAGACATGTCTCTCTGTTTGACCGTCTTCCATTGTCTCCGCAGGATGTCCCACGGCTTGTCCTAACCTTTGTCGGCCATTTCCTTTACGAGTTCCTGATAAATTAAATTTAGAAAGTCTCTCGTCTCCTCGTCTGTCCATTTAAAACTTAATCAGCTCATTATTTATTCAGCAGATAAGGTTTCCATCAGCGTTATTACATAAGAATATCATCAAGCTAAAATCTGATGAGACCAACGCATTTCATTTGAGTCGAGATTCATGAAATTCATCACATTTTACTGTTTCCGTAAAACATTTTTCATCAATATCACTTAATTCAGATAAAAACGTGTGGAAGGAAACAGCTAGAGACAGGTATGGACTGTCTGTCTGACTGAGACAGAGATAGGTAGGAATATGGTGTGTGTGTGTGTGTGTGTGTGTGTGTGTGTGTGTGTGTGTGTGTGTGTGTGTGTGTGTGTGTGTGTGTGTGTGTGTGTGTGTGTGTGTGTGTGTGTGTGTGTGTGTGTGTGTGTGTGTGTGTGTGTGTGTGTGTGTGTGTGTGTGTGTGTGTGTGTGTGTGTGATCCCGGAATGCCCCTGCGAAGAGGAGAACTGGACCAGCTCTCCGTTTAAAGGGTCCGATCCTCCAAGCCTATGGGTATTACCCTACTGGGCATGTCTAAGGACTGTTTAAGCTGGTGTCGAAGAGATTCGCCTAGCTTCTAACTGTCTTCATCCGAGCGTCTACCCTGCTTGCTCTGAAACGGCACCTGACTGAGTAGCCCTAGAGTCAGATACCACCCCAGCCACGCCCGTTCACGACAGCTCTCTTCTTATTGATCAGGGCACTTGGTAAGTTGCTAGGATATGGTTTAGGGGCCAGGAAAATAGGCCCTAAGGGTAAGTTAATTTCAGTGGCTAGAGCAACCTGTAAGAACCATTTGAAGATGTTTAAACTCACAAAACCTAATTAATTACAACCTTAAAAAGAACAATAATTCACTGTCTACGCCTTGTACTTTAAATGCAGTATTTATATACTTTATTGCAAAATAGAGCAAGCATACAACTTAATAATTGGGAGTAAAATGGATTGATTAATTAAATTCAGACATTTGTATCCAATTATATGATACAGAATAAAACTTGATAAAATGATTAAGCATTCAAAACTGGCTTAAAATCATTAAAATGTAAACCCTATCATCTGTGCTGGTAATTTCCTAATACTTGATAAAATGGTCAAAAGGGCAAAACCTGAAGGCGATAGTTGAGCTTGGATGAATTTGGCAATCTTCTTTAGTTGCAGAGATGGGAGCAGAGCGTGTCACCCTGCCCTGGGGACCGTGCCCTTTTCTTCTGCGCTCAGCTGTGTAATCCGTTAGAGTTCTGAAACTTTGTCCAAAGTCTTCATAAAGTCTACGAATCCACAGCCTCGGCGACGGGTGAACAGGAGAAAAAAGTCAGTCTAAATCACTCCTTCAGCTGGGTTGGCTATGGTGGCTATCCTCTGTGGCACTTGTCTCGCAATTCCACTGAAGAAGATTTCTGAAGTTTTCTCTTGCTGTTTTCTTGTTCGAATCCCAACTCTTCTAGTCGAGGTTGTCGTCTGAAGATCTATTGTCCAGTCTGACGCCCTCCGAGATCTGCCGAGGAATAACCCCGATCTTTGCCTGTTTCTGTCCTTTATACAGCTTTGACCCAAAACCCACATTCGTGCCTGGCAATGAGTCGTTCATGCTTTAGTTACACCCAGTTCTGATTTCCCAGCAAGCTGTTGCCCAATTGTGATTTCCCAACAAGCTGACCATGTCCTAACTTGTTTTTTCCCTTTTATGATTAATTTGACCATTGGTAATGGACAATACATATCATTCAGTTAATCAAACATTGTTAATAGACAATACATCATTCAGTTGATCAAACACTATTTCTGGGAAATACTTATTTTTCTCAGTTAGTTAATCACACTACATTTCTAGGAATCAAATATCAGTTACACACATATTTCTAGGAATCACTTATTTGTATCTTCGTTACTCAGACTGTTATTTGGCTTGGAAAAGTACAGCCCAGGACAGTCTCATTGTACCATTGGAAAGTCCCAGTCTAACCCATGATTCGCACTGTCCGGGTGGCGTGATCTCAACTTACTTGACAATATATATGTAACCTCTGTGATGTCTCCTATCCCCGAGTGAATCTCTCGGAGCCCGTTAGGTTTGTGGTAACAGCAGGTTTATTCCTCATCTGCATTTATGACAAAGGACAATCGTGTAGAATTGTCATCTCATGTAGACAAACAGCGCATGCTCTGCCTAGGGTTAAAACCTCCGTTGTTCTGAGGATTACCCATAATCCTTTGTCATTAATAGCGTACGCTGCAGGTACAACTTTACAACAGCAGGTGGCACAGTAGTCCCATTTAGTAGGATTTAACCTGAACCTTTTTAACTATGTTACACACACACACACACACACACATATATATATATATATATATATATATATATATATATATATATATATATATATATATATATATATATATATATATACACACACACACACACATGTTACTGATCTATATGCTTGGCTCTCTCTCTCTCTCTCTCTCTCCGTGTGTGTGTGTCTGTTTCTGCATCTCTCTGCCTGTCTCCCCTCCTGTCTTTCTCTCCAGGACCCGTCCATCAAAGGAATCTTTCATTTTTCGGCTAAAGAACAGATGACCAAATATGAGATGGCCGTCGCCATGGCAACAGCCTTCAACCTGCCGTCCAACCACCTCATTCCTGTAAATACATATTTTCATATTTTACGTCTACCTTCATTCATATATTTGATCACAATGTTACATGTTTGTGTTATTAATATACCTGTCTGTCTTTGTTTCTGTCTCTTTCTTTTTCTCTGGGTTTCTGTCTGTTTGTTTCTCTGTCTGTCCGCCTGTCTATCTGCAGCTGACGGAGCAGCTGCCGGCTGCGACTCTTCGACCAATCAACAGCCAGTTGAACTGTTGTCGTCTGGAGCTGCTGAACCTGAGCGTGGAGCCGCGAGCATTCACCTCCGCCATCACAGATTGTCTGTGGCCCTTCACCCCAGACAAACGCTGGAGACAGACTGTCTTCCACTGACCTGGAGAGAGAGAGAGAGAGAGAGAGAGAGAGAGAGACATGCAGACAGACAGACATGCAGGTAGACAGACAGGCAGGCAGACAGGCAGGCAGGCAGACATATATTCTGTTTTTTATGTTGAGGTACTGTATGAATAAGGTAATTTTACTTAAAAACTACTGATTTTTCAGAATAAAAGTCTGTCATTAGAGAAGATATTTATTAATTGTGATTTTACAGTGTCCTGCAGAGGACAAACATCAGCGTCTGGTCCCAGATGATATTTACTAGATATATAGCGTCTGGTCCCAGATGATATTTAGTAGATATATAGCGTCTGGTCCCAGGTGATATTTAGTAGATTGTACAGTAGCTCATGTAAAGACTGTCACCATTTCACAATAAACTCAAGTTCTGAATCTGAGCTCTGAGTTGTTCTTGTAGCTTTTTGCTAACAAGCTAGCAGTCCCGGAGGTCTCTTCTAATGATCTAGCGGTCCCTGAAGTCTCTTCGGGGTCTTTCTAGCCTCTACAGGTGGTTTTCTATCCAGCCTGGAACTTAGGTCTTTTTTGGGGTCGTTGAGTATTAAATCCAAACTGTTACATCCAAGATTTATCCACTTCATAATATTCCATAATTCATCAGGTTAGGGTTAGGTTTAGGGGGTTAGGTAAAGAGAAAGTTCTCTTGGTGATTCCCCCGCTTTGTCCGACAACTGGGCAGTTAGATGGGGAATCAAAGGCAGATGCACGTCAGTATATGTCCTCTACTGTAGTCTCTCAGTTTTGTTAGGTTAGGGTAAAAACGCGTGGCCCTGGATGGGCGCTACGAGGGGCACGGGCATAAGGGGACCACTGGTGTGACTTAAACACTTAAAAACCTCCTTAAAAAACCTGGCTCGGTTCTATAAAAGCTGCTTAAAAGAAGGCCAACTGTTCAGAGCAGGGCCAAAGAACCACAGGACAGTACGGACAGCGGGAACATAAAACTTTAAATAAAAGGTCTCCTCCGCTCCTGCTCCGGATCCTCTCCCCGAGACACTACCACATAATTACAATAAATAAAATACTAAAATAAAAAAAAAATATATATATATATATATATATATAGAGATAGAGAGAGTTATATAAATAAATAAAGTGCCCGGTGTCACAATATAAAAGAGATTCTATTTAAATATATTAAAATCATTATTTGACAAAATTAATTTAAAAATAACATTTAAAAGTTCTAAAATACTGTCTGAATTACTTCCCCCGAAGGATAAAAAGTACACATACCATTAAAAATTTGAAAATAAGTGCTTGGGTAGAAAGTGCTTAAAAGATAAAAAGTGCCACACAATAATAAATAATAAAACATTTAAAATACATCATAGAATAAAACCACACTTTTAGTAACATGCATCAAACCGATATGTGTATCATCATGTTAAAATCCAGAGGCAAGTAATTCATGGTGTAAAACGACAATAAATATTAATAATCCCATTAAAATATACTATATAAACACTAGAGAATAAAAATCATTAAGGACCACCAAGGCATCTTTAAATAACTTTATTTAAGAAAGTAAACACATAAAAATCTGTCTATATATAGGTCGGCTCCCCCCTGCAGGCAGAAATTAATTCCCTGAAAAGAGAAAATAAGATCTAGAAAGCGTTATACAGGATAAAAAAGTCAAGAAAATAGAAAGAAAGGAAAGAGAGTATGAAGGGGGGTTAAAAGACTGATTGTGATGTGCTGCAGAGGGGGTCCCGATAAAACCTGAGGAGAGAGGAGACCAGAACAGTGGGAGGGAAGGGTTTCTACTAACTAAAAACTTAATTAAAAAAAGAAGTAGACCCATGTTAGTATCTTTCATTCAGACCCGTAGGGTCTATGGTTTTTAAAAAATGGATCCACTTCCTCTCCGTGGCCCGACGCTGACCCGTGGTCCAGGTTCTGCTGCTCTCCAGGCCCATGCTCTGAACATTTTGAGGGCAGTGGAGTTTAAAACGGCAAATAAAACAGTTGTGCCATCGCCCTTATTTAAAATGTATTGATGTTGTTTTATCCTTAAATAAAGAATATTTCTTAATCCACTAAACCGTTAACCCTCAAAGAATCCCTTAAAGGGATAACCTTCAGAGTGGTTTAAACCATGACTCTGCTACCAGTAGGTGGTGAAAGAGACCTTTTGACCATCCTCAATTTAAGGGAAGGGGGAGGGAGAGAAAGAGAAAAATCCATCCGTCTGTCTAGAGGAGGTGGACGAGAGAGAAAGAGAGAGAGAGAGAAAGAACGAGAGATCCATCCCTCTGTCTAGAGGAGGTGGATGAGAGAGAGAGAGAGAAAGATTCAGATCCATCCCTCTGTCTAGAGGGAAGGGGATGGTTGGGTTTAGGAAAAGTGGAGTGGGTTGGCTTAAGGTCCTGTGACACGCGGGGACGACACGGTTGGGTTTAAGAAAATGCCTGGCAGTGTCTCCTAGCACATCTTTCATAGCGAAGCCAGCCTCGCAATGCCACTTTGTGAAGCTGTCATAGCGAAGCCAGCCTCGCAATGTCACTTTGTGAAGCTGTAATAGCAAAGCCGGCCTCGCAATGTCACTTTGTGAAGCTGTAATAGCAAAGCCGGCCTCGCAATGTCACTTTGTGAAGCTGTAATAGCAAAGCCAGCCTCGCAATGTCACTTTGTGAAGCTGTAATAGCAAAGCCGGCCTCGCAATGCCACTCTGTGAGGGTGTCATTGCAAAGCCAGCCTCGCAATGTCACTTTGTGAAGCTGTAATAGCAAAGCCGGCCTCGCAATGCCACTCTGTGAGGGTGTCATTGCAAAGCCAGCCTCGCAATGCCACTCTGTGAGGGTGTCATTGCAAAGCCAGCCTCGCAATGTCACTTTGTGAAGCTGTAATAGCAAAGCCGGCCTCGCAATGCCACTCTGTGAGGGTGTCATTGCAAAGCCGGCCTCGCAATGCCGCTCTGTGAGGGTGTCATTGCAAAGCCGGCCTCGCAATGCCGCTCTGTGAGGGTGTCATTGCAAAGCCGGCCTCGCAATGCCGCTCTGTGAGGGTGTCATTGCAAAGCCGGCCTCGCAATGCCGCTCTGTGAGGGTGTCATTGCAAAGCCGGCCTCGCAATGCCGCTCTGTGAGGGTGTCATAGCAAAGCCGGCCTCGCAATGTCACTCTGTGAAGCTGTCATTGCAAAGCCGGCCTCGCAATGTCACTTTGTGAAGCTGTAATAGCGAAGCCGGCCTCGCAATGTCACTTTATGAAGGTGTCATTGTAAAGCCGGCCTCGCAATGTCACTTTGTGAAGCTGTCATTGCAAAGCCGACCTCGCATTGTCACTTTGTGAAGCTGTAATAGCGAAGCCGGCCTCGCCATGTCACTTTGTGAAGCTGTAATAGCGAAGCCAGCCTCGCAATGTCACTTTGTGAAGCTGTAATAGCAAAGCCAGCCTCGCAATGCCACTCTGTGAGGGTGTCATTGCAAAGCCAGCCTCGCAATGTCACTTTGTGAAGCTGTAATAGCAAAGCCGGCCTCGCAATGCCACTCTGTGAGGGTGTCATTGCAAAGCCAGCCTCGCAATGCCACTCTGTGAGGGTGTCATTGCAAAGCCAGCCTCGCAATGTCACTTTGTGAAGCTGTAATAGCAAAGCCGGCCTCGCAATGCCACTCTGTGAGGGTGTCATTGCAAAGCCGGCCTCGCAAAAGCGCTCTGTGAGGGTGTCATTGCAAAGCCGGCCTCGCAATGCCGCTCTGTGAGGGTGTCATTGCAAAGCCGGCCTCGCAATGCCGCTCTGTGAGGGTGTCATTGCAAAGCCGGCCTCGCAATGCCGCTCTGTGAGGGTGTCATTGCAAAGCCGGCCTCGCAATGCCGCTCTGTGAGGGTGTCATTGCAAAGCCGGCCTCGCAATGCCGCTCTGTGAGGGTGTCATTGCAAAGCCGGCCTCGCAGTGCCACTTTGTGAAGCTGTAATAGCGAAGCCGATCTCGCAATGTCACTTTATGAAGGTGTCATTGCAAAGCCGGCCTCGCAATTCCACTTAGTGAAGCTGTCATTGCAAAGCCAGCTTCGCAATGTCACTTTGTTAAGCTGTAATAGCAAAGCCAGCCTCGCAATGCCACTCTGTGAGGGTGTCATTGCAAAGCCAGCCTCGCAATGTCACTTTGTGAAGCTGTAATAGCAAAGCCGGCCTCGCAATGTCACTCTGTGAGGGTGTCATTGCAAAGCCAGCCTCGCAATGCCACTCTGTGAGGGTGTCATTGCAAAGCCAGCCTCGCAATGTCACTTTGTGAAGCTGTAATAGCAAAGCCGGCCTCGCAATGTCACTCTGTGAGGGTGTCATTGCAAAGCCGGCCTCGCAATGCCGCTCTGTGAGGGTGTCATTGCAAAGCCGGCCTCGCAATGCCGCTCTGTGAGGGTGTTATTGCAAAGCCGGCCTCGCAATGCCACTCTGTGAGGGTGTCATAGCAAAGCCGGCCTCGCAATGTCACTCTGTGAAGCTGTCATTGCAAAACCGGCCTCGCAATGTCACTTTGTGAAGCTGTAATAGCAAAGCCGGCCTCGCAATGCCACTCTGTGAGGGTGTCATTGCAAAGCCGGCCTCGCAATGCCGCTCTGTGAGGGTGTCATTGCAAAGCCGGCCTCGCAATGCCGCTCTGTGAGGGTGTCATTGCAAAGCCGGCCTCGCAATGCCACTCTGTGAGGGTGTCATAGCAAAGCCGGCCTCGCAATGTCACTCTGTGAAGCTGTCATTGCAAAACCGGCCTCGCAATGTCACTTTGTGAAGCTGTCATTGCAAAGCCGACCTCGCAATGTCACTTTGTGAAGCTGTAATAGCGAAGCCGGCCTTGCCATGTCACTTTGTGAAGCTGTAATAGCGAAGCCAGCCTCGCAATGTCACTTTGTGAAGCTGTAATAGCAAAGCCGACCTCGCAATGTCACTTTGTGAAGCTTTAATAGCAAAGCCGGCCTCGCAATGCCGCTCTGTGAGGGTGTCATTGCAAAGCCGGCCTCGCAATGCCACTCTGTGAGGGTGTCATAGCAAAGCCGGCCTCGCAATGTCACTTTGTGAAGCTGTCATTGCAAAGCCGGCCTCGCAATGTCACTTTGTGAAGCTGTAATAGCGAAGCCGATCTCGCAATGTCACTTTATGAAGGTGTCATTGCAAAGCCGGCCTCGCAATTCCACTTAGTGAAGCTGTCATTGCAAAGCCAGCTTCGCAATGTCACTTTGTTAAGCTGTAATAGCAAAGCCAGCCTCGCAATGCCACTCTGTGAGGGTGTCATTGCAAAGCCAGCCTCGCAATGTCACTTTGTGAAGCTGTAATAGCAAAGCCGGCCTCGCAATGTCACTCTGTGAGGGTGTCATTGCAAAGCCAGCCTCGCAATGCCACTCTGTGAGGGTGTCATTGCAAAGCCAGCCTCGCAATGTCACTTTGTGAAGCTGTAATAGCAAAGCCGGCCTCGCAATGCCACTCTGTGAGGGTGTCATTGCAAAGCCGGCCTCGCAATGCCGCTCTGTGAGGGTGTCATTGCAACGCCGGCCTCGCAATGCCGCTCTGTGAGGGTGTCATTGCAAAGCTGGCCTCGCAATGCCACTCTGTGAGGGTGTCATAGCAAAGCCGGCCTCGCAATGTCACTCTGTGAAGCTGTCATTGCCAAGCCGGCCTCGAAATGTCAATTTGTGAAGCTGTCATTGCGAAGCCGGCCTCGCAATGTCAATTTGTGAAGCTGGCATTGCGAAGCCGGCCTCGCAATGTCACTTTGTGAAGCTGGCATTGCGAAGCCGGCCTCGCAATGTCAATTTGTGAAGCTGTCATTGCAAAGCCGGCCTCGCAATGTCACTTTGTGAAGCTGTCATTGCGAAGCCGGCCTCGCAATGTCAATTTGTGAAGCTGGCATTACGAAGCCGGCCTCGCAATGTCACTTTGTGAAGCTGGCATTGCGAAGCCGGCCTCGCAATGTCACTTTGTGAAGCTGTCATTGCCAAGCCGGCCTCGCAATGTCAATTTGTGAAGCTGTCATTGCGAAGCCGGCCTCGCTATTTCACTTTGTGAAGCTGGCATTGCAAAGCCGGCCTCGCAATGTCACTTTGTGAAGCTGTCATTGCCAAGCCGGCCTCGCAATGTCAATTTGTGAAGCTGTCATTGCGAAGCCGGCCTCGCAATGTCACTTTGTGAAGCTGTCATTGCGAAGCCGGCCAATTAATATGAAAAAAATGAAACACACATTCAGTTCAATGCAACCACTTGTGCATATGTTCATATGTTGAAATTCTCTGAACTAGGACAAAGGTGATACACACCCTTCAGCTACCCCCAGAACTCTTCCAGGAGGAGCAGCTGATGTCAAGGCAGCATCCACAGCCTCCTCTGTCCAGGCATACTGAGCGAGCCAGAGATCTGCTGGATCAAAGCATAAACACACATGCAGGCCCCCCCTACATACGCACAAGACTGATCACTTTCTCACAGCGGTAGCGGACACAAGCCGTGGAAGCAGGGGACAAAAATAATAGAGGAGCACAGGTTCACTATTCCCACTTAAAGGCATTGACTGAAGGGTTACATACACGCAAAAGACAGTGGACCATCTTTTCTCCTGATTGGGCCATGAATAAACCACCCAGCATGGAGAGACTGCGAAACGGTGCAGGGGATCTTTGGTCTGGGACCCCACGGCCACCGAGCAAACAAAGTGAAACCAGACCATCAGAGTTTGTCATTACAACTGATTTGAAATGAATAAAAATCTGAAACTGCACTTTGTTTCAAAGCTTTCTTTAAAAATCTGATCATTTACAATGCAGTGCATTTGGCTTGTAGAGGCTTGTTCAGTGTCAAGGACGCTTTGTTAGAGCCCTGTTTTTCTTATTGCATGCTGGATGCTTGGAGCTGTGATTTTTTCCCCCATTGCATATGACCTTAAGCACTTAAAACCACTTGGTTATTTGTAATTAGCCCATATGCTAGTTGGAAGAATGCCTTGAGCCAAAGTCCCCAGAATTGAGCATTGCACTGACAAGCTTTGTTTTGTAACTCTCTTTGTGAAGGTTTCCATGTGCCCATATAAACGTAGTACTCCTATCAGACTGGTAGCTAGTTGCAGTACTACACTATGTCCTGTCTAGACTCAGAGTGAAGAGACTGAAGGCTTTTCAAAGCTGAGCTGGAGTCTGAGGCAATCACAGCTTGCTTAGGTCTATAGCTCTCCACCCACATCATGGCTCTCATCCCCCCCCCCCTCTGCATAGGTAGTAATGCCTATTATTAGGTCAACGTCATGTTATTGTCTCTGGATACTTGTTTTGAGAAAGGTATGTGTTTACATTTTGTGTAGAGTTATATTTGAATGTGCTTAATCAATAAAGCTGTGGCTGAAAAACCACTCCAGTCCATCCGTTTAACATGATTGCTGCAAACATTAAGTGAACATCATTGTCAAAGCCCAGAGCATGTTGGTGAATATTTCTCCACACGGTGGCGCCATTGCCTAACCAATGCAACAGCATTGCCTGTAAGAGAGCCATGTCTGTCTTCCCTTTATTAGCCATTAGTTATTGTTCTCATAACGTTGTTGTATTAACACATCTTCATCTGTGGTCTGGTTTTATATGTATTTTATATGTTAAACGCCAATGAAGCCACAATGTTAACAATAAACCATATTTACTTTAAATACAAAGACAAAAGTAGGCAATACTGAATTCAAACATATAACATTTTATTAATTTGAACACACAAAACAGATGAAAAGTCAAAATATTTTGTGCCATGTTGAGGCTTCTGTCCCATTGATTGCTGTGGGAATGGTGGAGATGAAAGGAATCAACGCTATCAATCTGTCAATCCCAGTGAGGCTCGAGCAGCCCCGGTCAGGTCGAGAGCCTCAGAGGTCCAGCTGGCTGGGGGTACGACTGCAAGCCTGCCCGGAGACACAAAAGATTGGAGTGTCACTGTTGCACAGCTGTAAAAAAAAATAAAAATAAAATACAAAAAAAATAAAGTCCTGCACAACTCACAGTTTGTGATGAACCAGGACTCCTCTTTTTCAGCAGGCAAAAACCACTGTCCTGGAATGATAAAACGGAAATTGAGTGAGCTAAACCAATGTTGAGCGTTACTTCATTTACACCCAGCCTGATAGAGGCTGTGTGAAACGTTTGGCTGTGTAGAGACACTGACCAGTTCTTCTGCATCCTCAGCTGTCAACCTCTCTTTGGACTCATCGGTTAACCCGCTGCTGTTGTCCAACTCGTCTGGAGTGTCAGGCTTCTCGGTGTCCTCCATCTTGCTTAAATTGCCCAAACTTGGTGGCGTCGTTGTCGTCATTGGCTGGCACCCATGTGGTGATGGTGAACCAGGCTCTGCAGATTCCACGGAGAGACTCTGTAAATGCAACAAAGGGGATAAGGTCTGACAACTACTTTTGAAATGCAAAGTACTGAGTCTATGGCTAGCAAAAATGGTGGGGAAAACCCCCCCAAAACATCTGACCCTAATATACACTGGCACAATGAGGGAGACAGCTAGGAGAATCACTGCAGATAGTACACACGCTCTTTCCGGCTTATTGGAGTGCCTCTGGCAAAAAAAAAAAAAGTGTTTATTAAAAATAAAAAAAAATTAAAGGAAGTGTATTCCAAATGCCACCAGTATCCTTAACCAAATCAAGTGCTAACTGAACTGAGCTGCTATTTTAATGAATTGAAGCATATGTATGTTTTATCCTGTAGTGCATCATCTTTTTATGCCTTTCTAAATAAAGATGTATTCTATTCTATGTGGTCCATTTCTGCTTACCTCTTCTTGGGTTTGCTTCTCAGCTGGACCGCTGCGTTCCTCAGACATCCCAGATCTCCTGTTCTCCGACTGGTCATCTGACTTCTTGAAAGTGCCCCCGTCCGACTGCTCATCATCATCATCATGGCCAGGCATCCATGATGTGCTGTTGTCAGACTGCTCATCGTCCTCGGACGTCTCAGATGCGCTGTCGTCCGACTGCCTTTCTGCTGTCCTCCCGGGCGAGTGTGGTGGGGGTCCACCGGCAAACTCACCATGACTGGACCTCGGCCAGGTGGTGGGTCCGGGTCTGCTTTGGAAGGGTGTAGAGCTCCGTTTCGGCACCTTTTCCAGGGACATTGTCTGTGCTGCAGACAGACGGACCTGAATAGCCACCTATGAAATTAAAAAATAAAGTAAAAAAGCACAGGGATGAGTGTCACACTGATGTAGGCAGTTACTAAACCATAAGACCCAAATAACAAAATTTACCTGATTACCTTCCCCGTCTTTGCTAAAAACATGAGGTGGGATGGGGAGCGCTTTCCACCCCCCCACACCTGATGATGTTTTTTTTTTACACAGCCTTCTCAAGTTGGCGTTTATCCCTCTTTAAGACACTTTTTTCAAACCTGGCTATCAGGTATTCTGTAAACCAGAGAAGAGCAGAGTTTAACTGAAATGGAAGGGCAATGCAGGCTGAGCAATTAATAAATCAGTCATTATCACTTTACAAACCAAAGTCTGTTTCCTGCTCCTTTGGGGTGGGGGGCTGGCTTGCTGGACCCGTTTCTTGTTGGTTTTTTTCAGTTATGGCAGACAGCTGCGAAGCGATTTCTCTCTTTTTAGACTCCTCCAGGATCAATTTTATGTCAGCCTTCTGTGAACACAGAACATTAGGTGAGACAGTGAGATTATTATGACAGAATAGATAGTCGACCACTCAATTCACAGGCCTGGACGCCCTACTCTCTGAAATGACAGCAGAACAATGAGCATTGTTTTGTTGTTTTTTTTACAAAAGGGCAAATGCCTACCACCGTATTGTGGACCACCTTCAAATGACGGTTGAGGCGCTTGTATTTTCGCCCGTGGCATTGTGTCACTGGGCACCCCAGTGGGCCAGCGTATCTGAATATACAGAGAAACTGTTGCGGTTTAAGGAAGGAGGACCCAAAAGCAGAGCCGGAGCAGAGGGAGCTTTAAAAATAAAACAATAAAATTTAAAAAAAATAAACTTTATTTTGCAGTCAGAGAGAATAAACACAGGTAGCAGGCAAAGTCCATAAAAAAATAAAAAAACTGAAATCCAAAAGGCACAAAAAAAAATAAAAAAAAAAAAGGTCTCAGCAAGGCAAAAAGCAGGAAATATTACAGGATTACTCACAGGGAAAAGCGGTCAAAACTGAAACACTCTGGAAACACTCTGGAAACACTCTGAAACACTCTGAAACACTCTGAAACACTCTGAAACACTCTGGAAACACTCTGGAAACACTCTGGAAACACTCTGGAAACACTCTGGAAACACTCTGAAACACTCTGAAACACTCTGGAAACACTCTGGAAACACTCTGAAACACTCTGGAAACACTCTGGAACACTCTGGAAACACTCCGAAACAGAAACACTCGGAAACACTCGGAAACACTCGAAACACTCGGAAACACTCCGGAAACACTCCGGAAACACTCCGGAAACACTCCGGAAACACTCCGGAAACACTCCGGAAACACTCCGGAAACACTCCGGAAACACTCCGGAAACACTCCGGAAACACTCCGGAAACACTCCGGAAACACTCGAAACACTCGAAACACTCGGCACACCGGGCTTGAGGACAAGACAAAACAATCTGACACGGGACAAAGGGAACACAGAGGTTAAGTACAAGAGGTAACGAGGTAACTGGGAACAGGTGATACGTCAGGTGAATCACATTAGGGCGGGGCAGGACAATCAGACTGGCACAAAGCAAAGCTGGACAAGACAGGAAAATATTGGCATAGGGCACTCTGCAAAACGGGCACTGCTTCATTGTTATTGTTCTTTTTTTTTGTGTGGAGAAATAAGTCAACAGGAAATAGTGCAAAGTATGCACAGTAAGTTGCAATTATGATATGTTAAGTTATGGAGCATAGTGCAAAGGATGCAGGGATAAGTGGCAGTATGTTATTATGTAGGTATTGTATTACAATATGAACAGTATGAATAAATAAATAGCTCTAAACTAGAGACTGGGAATGATAATAATAATAATATAATATGATAATGAGTAATAAGTGGGAGCAGTAAACAGGTGCTGGCCTGATACAGGCTGTGTGAAACGTTTGGCTGTGTAGAGACACTGACCAGTTCTTCTGCATCCTCAGCTGTCAACCTCTCTTTGGACTCGTCGGTTAACCCACTGCTGTTGTCCAACTCGTCTGGCGTGTCAGGCTTCTCTGTGTCCTCCATCTTGCATGGTGCCGATATATCCTCCTAGGCTGAAATGCAGTTAAATGGGAGAGGTTGTAAAGGGTTTAAAATGTATTAAACAACAGCAAAGGTTGTTCACACACATTCAAAGTCTGTATCTCTTTGCAAACATTTTCCAACTCTGTATTAGTAGTTAAAGAGTATCAAATGAAACACACTCACCAGAAATCCAAACTAGGATAAGAACAGGTTGCTTGCTGTCTGAAAACAGCATTTCCATATTTCCATCTGGTCTCCATACTCTTCTGTCCCATTGATTGCTGTGGGAATGGTGGAGATGAAAGGAATCAACGCTATCAATCTGTCAATCCCAGTGAGGCTCGAGCAGCCCCGGTCAGGTCGAGAGCCTCAGAGGTCCAGCTGGCTGGGGTACGACTGCAAGCCTGCCCGGAGACACATAAAAGATTGAGGTGAGTGTCACTGTTGCACTATTTCCCCACCCTGTCTATATTGTTCCTGTCTATAGTGTGTGTGTGTAGATATTGGTTTGGTTGCTTGTTTTGTTGTCTGTTGTTTGTTTTGTACGCATTGTGAGATGATGATCCAAAGCAAAGTTGAACTGAGTTGAACTGTCCATAAGCAGTATTACACGGTGGAAACAGAGTTTTCATCATCATCAACAGTCACAATCACTGTGAATAAAAAATAACAAAAAAGAAGCAATATTGAATGAATCAAAATAGCTCTAAAAATGTGAAAGTGTTAGTAAATAGTTGAAACAGTAAGCTACAGTCAAAAGTAGACAAGATTATTATTCCTTCATTCATATCCCACAATTGGAGAAAAGTCCTGGTTACACCAGCAGATTTCTACAGTAACTATTTATATATATAACTATATACATACATTATATGTATATATTTTTATTTTATATATATATATATCACACCCAGCAGCAGAGCCTGCCCTTTGCTCCTTTCCTTTAGTCATGGTGTGAAACTGTGAACACAAATAAAAGTAATTTCAGTCCCTTTGTCTAATCTTGTGCGCTACAAAACACACTTGCTAGCTGTGCACATGTAAGAAATACCGTCACTGCCAAGAAGAAAATGGCGACTTCAGCTGGAGTACTCAGGCTCATC
>JABXJD010000340.1:595000-597500 GCA_013375575.1 Percina caprodes
TGAGTGTAGGCATAGTTATTTCAATAAGACCACTACTTGGATTGCCAATTTGCGGCAGAGGGTCTTGAGTTGTCCAATCCGGACCGTGTGACTGGCCCTCGGGTTGCAGTAAATTGTTTCTCTTAATTTGGACCGTTGGTCTGGCCTCTGGGTTGTAGAAAATTGTTTCTTTTAATTTGGACCGTTGGTCTGGCCTCCGGGTTGTAGAAAATTGTTTCTTTTAATTTGGACCGTTGGTCTGGCCTCGGGTTGCAGTAAATCATTTCTTTTAATTTGGACCGTTTATCTGGCCTCGGGGTTGCAGAAAATCGTTTCTTTTACTGTGGACCGTTTGTCTGGCCTCGGGGTTGCGGTAAATCGTTCCTTCTATATTGATTCCACGGATTGGGTTTAGGTTAGGATTAGAGACGTACCATTTGGTTACGGTTAAGGTTAGAAGTGTAAAACTATGGTTGAGGTTAGGATTAGAATACAGGTTAAGGCTAGTGGTGTAAAGCTACGGTTAAGGTTAGGATTAGAGACGTAAGTATTTGGTTATGGTTGAGGTTAGGCGTGTAAAACTATGGTTAAGGTTAGGAATAGGATAAAGATTAGTGATAAAATACGGTTAAGGTTAGGATTAGGGTTAGGCCTAGGCTTGTCATTTTAATAATTAAATTGATATTATTCTAAATTGCAGGACACATCGTCAGTAGAGAACCTTGGAATCATCAGGTGTTTCGGCCATTACATCTAGACACCCTCCTCCAAGGGCGGCCCACCGGGGTTGATCAATTCCCGGCGTGTGTCCCATAGTCAATTCATTTTTTTACTATATTATAGTCTGTTTTGAAGTGTATTAAGATATATTTTGAAGTTTGTTTTAAATTTTATTTTATTGTTTGAGAAATTTAATTTTTGGTACCAAGGTGTTGTCATATATCAATGTACTTACCGTCAGAAAGTTGATCTGTTTGGTGCAAAAATATTAGTACATACAAAGAGAATGGTTTACAAGTTATTGTTGTTTTGGCACAAAAGTATTACCATACACTAAGTATAACATTGTTTGAAAGATTGTTTGAAGTAATATTTAAATATTTAAAGCACAACAAATGATTTTATTTAATACCACAAGTAAATAACAAATGCTGTGTTTATAATCAATAAAATTAAAGAATACTTACCATCTGTTCCACTAGACGTCTGTTTATTTTTATTTTGTTTAGTTATAAGTTTCCCATTTCAGTCAGGCCAGAAGAATCGGAGGGCCAGGGCCCCAGGCTAGCTATTTAAATCACTTCCTGTGTTCCATACACCGCACAACTACAGGAGGCACTGTTTTCATCAAAGTTACTGTGAACAGACTGCTCTCCTGAAGTCAATATCTGTCTATGTACGTATTGTCGCGGTTTCAGAGATTAAAATTTGGAAGCGATTTTGTGGTGTGAAAAGAACACTAGGAAGCATCAACAGAGTTAACTGAGTATAAAGATGTCAGTCCCACCTTGATACGACGACGGGAAGTGGGGAAAAACTCGTTTTAAGAGTGAAAATTACTGTGTAAAGCGTTTGTGGGCGTGGTTTAAGCATTTAATGCTGTAACTTTCTTTCTAAACGTCCGAAAGACGTGCAATAAAGTTCAATTTGAATCTGGAAGTCTTCTGTATAAATTATGTTAGTCATGTGACTACAACGTAACCGGAAGTAGTTAAAATATTGTTATTTAGGCGTTTATGGGCGTGGTTTAAGGTTTTTTATTACTTTAAACTATTTTCTGAAGGTTGTAAAAGTTTGGGATAGAGTTTACAATTAATTCCTAGAACTCTAATTATACGTAATTATATGAATTAAATACGAAAGAGGAAAGAACAGGGAGAAGAGGTGGAAAGGAAGGAGGCAGAGTCAGGGAGAGTGGACCGCATTCGGGGCCTCAGTCTCTCCCCCGCCTATGGCCGGGCATGTCAACTCTACCTCCCCCTACTCCCTCATTTGCATGAGGGAAGAGAGGGGAGAGAGGGGAGAAGAGAGATATTTTAATTTTATTTTTTAAGGTATTAGGAAGTCGGTAGGAAGGATCATTGTGTACTGGACTTGATGTGAGCGCTCTTGTCCGAAGGCACTGGCTGGGTTAGGTTTTTGATAAATTATCACGATGATCCCCCCCGCTTCGTCCGACGACTGGGCAGTTAGATAGGGGACCAAAGGCAGATGCACTGGCCGGCGCACGTCAGTAGTCAGCTCACCATTCCTACAATGTCCCCCTACATGCCACTTTGTAGCACCGATTTGAGTGTAGGCATAGTTATTTCAATAAGACCACTACTTGGATTGCCAATTTGCGGCAGAGGGTCTTGAGTTGTCCAATCCGGACCGTGTGACTGGCCCTCGGGTTGCAGTAAATTGTTTCTCTTAATTTGGACCGTTGGTCTGGCCTCTGGGTTGTAGAAAATTGTTTCTTTTAATTTGGACCGTTGGTCTGGCCTCCGGGTTGTAGAAAATTGTTTCTTTTAATTTGGAC
>JABXJD010000340.1:602500-622500 GCA_013375575.1 Percina caprodes
TTATTATTGTAGTACTTTCAGTATTAAAAGCAAGTGCATGCTATTAGAGATTCTTCATCTGTCTGGATTTGTAATTAAATTTGATCTATGGTGTTTTATTAGTTTCTCTGAGGTTGAGATTTTAAGACACATCATCAGTAAAGAACCTTGGAATCATCAGGTGTTTCGGCCATTACCTCTAGACACCCTCCTCCAAGGCGGCCCACCGGGTTGATCATTTCCCGGCGTGTGTCCCATATCCAATTAAAGTTTTATAAGAGTTATTACAGTCTCTTTTGAAGTGCAGCAGGATATATTTTGAAGCTTGTTTGCTCTAAAGTTGATTTTTGAAAATTTGTAAAGAGAACATTTTTGACACCAAACTGCTACCATATGTCAGGGTAATTACCATTTGAAAATTGCATTACAATATTCCATGTAGAATGATCATTGCTTTTATTTAAAATAACAGTAAGTTTGACATCTATAAATTAGACAATTAACTTGGCTTACCATCCGTTCCAATAGATGTCTGTTAACAGCATTAGAAGCATCTTATCCGTCTGGCCAGAGGATCTGGAGGCCCAGAGTCCCGGCCAGCTTTTGATTTGACTCCTGTGTTCCATACACCGCACAACTACAGGAGGCGCTGTTTTTATCTTCATTGATGTTAAGAGGCTGTTCCCCTGAGGTCATTATTCGCGCCAGTACGTATTGCCACGGTTTCAGAGTTCAGAATTTGAAGAAAATGTTGAGGTGAGAGAAGAACACCAGGAAGGATGAGTGGAGTTCCTTGAGTACGATGATGTCAGTCTCATCTCGATACGACGACCGGAAGTAAGGGAATACTCGTTTTAGAGCGAAAAATGCTGTTAATAGCGTTTGTGGGCGTGGCTTAAGCCTTTCATGCTGTAAATTCCCTTGTGAATGGTTGAGCTACTTGCAATAAAGTTTAATTTGAACCTTTAAGTCTTCTGCATCAATTAGCATAAGTCTAGTGACCATTACTCAATGAAATCCGCCGTATGCGTAGTCTTCATCAGCTGTTTGCCTGGAGACCGGGTGGGAGGGATTCTCTTCTATGAAATCCAGAACATGCCAATATCTTCATCAGCTGTTTTCCTGATGACCTGGAGTGGACGACAATTCTCTTCTACGAAGTCCAGCACATGCAAATATCTTCATCAGCTGTCTTCCTGGTGGCCTGGAGTGGGGCGACTCTCTTCTTGTTTGAAGAAATTTGAAGCAGAGAGAAGAAGAGGGACCGTGTCTACGGTACACACACTTCCTTGCCGGTCTAGGCATACTCTGCCTCTCTTTGCACCCCCAAAAAAAAGGGGGCAAGAGATATATCAATGTACAGGAGAACCAGTCTCTTAGGAAATCAGCCATTTTATGGGGTGGGTAAATGCTTGTGAAAGTTATGGAGGAAAAGGTTATCCGAGGCACTGGCTGGGTTAGGTGATGGTCGGATCCCATTAGCCTCCCCACGCGTCCGGCGACTACGCAGTTGAATGGAGACTAAAGGTATGCGCGGGCCGTCGCATGTCACTCACTTTCCACTCCACTAAAGCATCAACCCTCAAGGAATCCCTTAAAGGGATAACCTTCAGAGTGGTTAAAAACCATACCTCTGCTACAAGTAGGTGGTGAAAGAGACCTTTCGACCATCCTCAATATAAGAAAAATAAGGAGGGAGGGAGAGAAAGAGAAAGATCCATCCCTCTGTCTAGAGGAGGTGGACGAGAGTGTGAGAGAGAGAGAGAGAGAGAGAGAGAGAGAGAGATATCCATCCCTCTGTCTAGAGGAGGTGGACGAGAGAGAGAGAGAGAGAGAGAGAGAGAGAAAGAGATATCCATCCCTCTGTCTAGAGGAGGTGGATAAGAGAGAGAGAGAGAGAGAGAGAGAGAGAGAGAGAGAGAGAGTGTGAGAGAGAGAGAGATCCATCCCTCTGTCTAGAGGTGGACGAGAGAGAGAGAGAGAGAGAGAGAGAGAGATCCATCCCTCTGTCTAGAGGAGGTGGATGAGAGAGAGAGAGAGAGAGAGTGAGAGAGAGATCCATCCCTCTGTCTAGAGGAGGTGGACGAGACAGAGAGAGAGAGAGAGAGAGAGATATCCATCCCTCTGTCTAGAGGAGGTGGATGAGAGAGAGAGAGAGAGAGAGTGGGAGAGATCCATCCCTCTGTCTAGAGGAGGTGGACGAGAGAGAGAGAGAGAGAGAGAGAGATATATCCACACCTCTGTCTAGAGGAGGTGGACGAGAGAGAGATAGAGAGAGAGAGAGAGAGAGGGGAGAGAGATCCATCCCTCTGTCTAGAGGAGGTGGACGAGAGAGAGAGAGAGAGAGATATATCCACACCTCTGTCTAGAGGAGGTGGATGAGAGAGAGATAGAGAGAGAGAGAGAGAGAGAGAGAGATATCCATCCCTCTGTCTAGAGGAGGTGGATGAGAGAGAGAGAGAGAGAGAAAAAAAGAGAGAGAGGGTGATGGGGAAGGAGGGGTGGTCTGACCGATTTCAAGAGACTGGTTCTAAAGTTGAGGTCCATCTTCAGGTAAGTCTGGTCATCTTCCATCCATCCATCTTCATCCGTCTCTCCGTCACAGGATCGCAGTAAGTACTTTGTCAATGACTGTATTAATCCAACTGGTTAGGTTTAGGTATGTTAAACAATAGGTTGGGTTTAGGCACAGTTTACTCTGGGTTAAGTTTAGGGTCAGGGTTAGGGCCAGGCATGTTAAGCCATGGGTTGGGTTTAGGCATAGTTAACTGTGGGTTAAGTTTAGGGTCAGGATTAGGGTTAGGCCTACTAGACTATGGGTTAAGATTAGGGTCAAGGTTACGGTCAGGCATGTGAGACCATACATTAGGGCCAAAACAGGACCCGGAGATGAACTCTTCGCTGCAGTTGAGTTGAAAACGTCCCAGATATTCAGTTTTTATTATTGTAGTACTTTCAGTATTAAAAGCAAGTGCATGCTATTAGAGATTCTTCATCTGTCTGGATTTGTAATTAAATTTGATCTATGGTGTTTTATTAGTTTCTCTGAGGTTGAGATTTTAAGACACATCATCAGTAAAGAACCTTGGAATCATCAGGTGTTTCGGCCATTACCTCTAGACACCCTCCTCCAAGGCGGCCCACCGGGTTGATCATTTCCGCGTGTGTCCCATATCCAATTAAAGTTTTATAAGAGTTATTACAGTCTCTTTTGAAGTGCAGCAGGATATATTTTGAAGCTTGTTTGCTCTAAAGTTGATTTTGAAAATTTGTAAAGAGAACATTTTTGACACCAAACTGCTACCATATGTCAGGGTAATTACCATTTGAAAATTGCATTACAATATTCCATGTAGAATGATCATTGCTTTTATTTAAAATAACAGTAAGTTTGACATCTATAAATTAGACAATTAACTTCGCTTACCATCCGTTCCAATAGATGTCTGTTAACAGCATTAGAAGCATCTTATCCGTCTGGCCAGAGGATCTGGAGGCCCAGAGTCCCGGCCAGCTTTTGATTTGACTCCTGTGTTCCATACACCGCACAACTACAGGAGGCGCTGTTTTTATCTTCATTGATGTTAAGAGGCTGTTCCCCTGAGGTCATTATTCGCGCCAGTACGTATTGCCACGGTTTCAGAGTTCAGAATTTGAAGAAAATGTTGAGGTGAGAGAAGAACACCAGGAAGGATGAGTGGAGTTCCTTGAGTACGATGATGTCAGTCTCATCTCGATCGACGACCGGAAGTAAGGGAATACTCGTTTTAGAGCGAAAAATGCTGTTAATAGCGTTTGTGGGCGTGGCTTAAGCCTTTCATGCTGTAAATTCCCTTGTGAATGGTTGAGCTACTTGCAATAAAGTTTAATTTGAACCTTTAAGTCTTCTGCATCAATTAGCATAAGTCTAGTGACCATTACTCAATGAAATCCGCCGTATGCCGTAGTCTTCATCAGCTGTTTGCCTGGAGACCCGGAGTGGCGAGATTCTCTTCTATGAAATCCAGAACATGCCAATATCTTCATCAGCTGTTTTCCTGATGACCTGGAGTGGACGACAATTCTCTTCTACGAAGTCCAGCACATGCAAATATCTTCATCAGCTGTCTTCCTGGTGGCCTGGAGTGGCGGCGACTCTCTTCTTGTTTGAAGAAATTTGAAGCAGAGAGAAGAAGAGGACCGTGTCTACGGTACACACACTTCCTTGCCGGTCTAGGCATACTCTGCCTCTCTTTGCACCCCAAAAAAAGGAGGGCAAGAGATATATCAATGTACAGGAGAACCAGTCTCTTAGGGAAATCAGCCATTTTATGGGGTGGGTAAATGCTTGTGAAAGTTATGGAGGAAAAAGGTTATCCGAGGCACTGGCTGGGTTAGGTGATGGTCGGATCCCATTAGCCTCCCACGCGTCCGGCGACTACGCAGTTGAATGGAGACTAAAGGTATGCGCGGGCCGTCGCATGTCACTCACTTTCCACTCCACTAAAGCATCAACCCTCAAGGAATCCCTTAAAGGGATAACCTTCAGAGTGGTTAAAAACCATACCTCTGCTACAAGTAGGTGGTGAAAGAGACCTTTCGACCATCCTCAATATAAGAAAAATAAGGAGGGAGGGAGAGAAAGAGAAAGATCCATCCCTCTGTCTAGAGGAGGTGGACGAGAGTGTGAGAGAGAGAGAGAGAGAGAGTGTGAGAGAGAGAGAGAGAAATATATCCATCCCTCTGTCTAGAGGAGGTGGACGAGAGAGAGAGAGAGAGAGAGAGAGAGAGAGAGAGAGATATCCATCCCTCTGTCTAGAGGAGGTGGATAAGAGAGAGAGAGAGAGAGAGAGAGAGAGAGAGAGAGAGAGAGTGTAGAGAGAGAGAGATCCATCCCTCTGTCTAGAGGAGGTGGACGAGAGAGAGAGAGAGAGAGAGAGAGAGAGAGATATCCATCCCTCTGTCTAGAGTGGATGAGAGAGAGAGAGAGAGAGAGAGAGAGTGAGAGAGATCCATCCCTCTGTCTAGAGGAGGTGGACGAGACAGAGAGAGAGAGAGAGAGAGAGAGATATCCATCCCTCTGTCTAGAGGAGGTGGATGAGAGAGAGAGAGAGAGAGAGAGAGTGGGAGAGATCCATCCCTCTGTCTAGAGGAGGTGGACGAGAGAGAGAGAGAGAGAGAGATATATCCACACCTCTGTCTAGAGGAGGTGGACGAGAGAGAGATAGAGAGAGAGAGAGAGTGGGAGAGAGATCCATCCCTCTGTCTAGAGGTGGACGAGAGAGAGAGAGAGAGAGATATATCCACACCTCTGTCTAGAGGAGGTGGACGAGAGAGATAGAGAGAGAGAGAGAGAGAGAGAGAGAGATATCCATCCCTCTGTCTAGAGGAGGTGGATGAGAGAGAGAGAGAGAGAGAAAAAGAGAGAGGGTGATGGGGAAGGAGGGTGGTCTGACCGATTTCAAGAGACTGGTTCTAAAGTTGAGGTCCATCTTCAGGTAAGTCTGGTCATCTTCCATCCATCCATCTTCATCCGTCTCTCCGTCACAGGATCGCAGTAAGTACTTTGTCAATGACTGTATTAATCCAACTGGTTAGGTTTAGGTATGTTAAACAATAGGTTGGGTTTAGGCACAGTTTTACTCTGGGTTAAGTTTAGGGTCAGGGTTAGGGCCAGGCATGTTAAGCCATGGGTTGGGTTTAGGCATAGTTAACTGTGGGTTAAGTTTAGGGTCAGGATTAGGGTTAGGCCTACTAGACTATGGGTTAAGATTAGGGTCAAGGTTACGGTCAGGCATGTGAGACCATACATTAGGGCCAAAACAGGACCCGGAGATGAACTCTTCGCTGCAGTTGAGTTGAAAACGTCCCAGATATTCAGTTTTTATTATTGTAGTACTTTCAGTATTAAAAGCAAGTGCATGCTATTAGAGATTCTTCATCTGTCTGGATTTGTAATTAAATTTGATCTATGGTGTTTTATTAGTTTCTCTGAGGTTGAGATTTTAAGACACATCATCAGTAAAGAACCTTGGAATCATCAGGTGTTTCGGCCATTACCTCTAGACACCCTCCTCAAGGGCGGCCCACCGGGTTGATCATTTCCAGCGTGTGTCCCATATCCAATTAAAGTTTTATAAGAGTTATTACAGTCTCTTTTGAAGTGCAGCAGGATATATTTTGAAGCTTGTTTGCTCTAAAGTTGATTTTTGAAAATTTGTAAAGAGAACATTTTTGACACCAAACTGCTACCATATGTCAGGGTAATTACCATTTGAAAATTGCATTACAATATTCCATGTAGAATGATCATTGCTTTTATTTAAAATAACAGTAAGTTTGACATCTATAAATTAGACAATTAACGGCTTACCATCCGTTCCAATAGATGTCTGTTAACAGCATTAGAAGCATCTTATCCGTCTGGCCAGAGGATCTGGAGGCCCAGAGTCCCGGCCAGCTTTTGATTTGACTCCTGTGTTCCATACACCGCACAACTACAGGAGGCGCTGTTTTTATCTTCATTGATGTTAAGAGGCTGTTCCCCTGAGGTCATTATTCGCGCCAGTACGTATTGCCACGGTTTCAGAGTTCAGAATTTGAAGAAAATGTTGAGGTGAGAGAAGAACACCAGGAAGGATGAGTGGAGTTCCTTGAGTACGATGATGTCAGTCTCATCTCGATACGACGACCGGAAGTAAGGGAATACTCGTTTTAGAGCGAAAAATGCTGTTAATAGCGTTTGTGGGCGTGGCTTAAGCCTTTCATGCTGTAAATTCCCTTGTGAATGGTTGAGCTACTTGCAATAAAGTTTAATTTGAACCTTTAAGTCTTCTGCATCAATTAGCATAAGTCTAGTGACCATTACTCAATGAAATCCGCCGTGCCGTAGTCTTCATCAGCTGTTTGCCTGGAGACCCGGAGTGGCGAGGATTCTCTTCTATGAAATCCAGAACATGCCAATATCTTCATCAGCTGTTTTCCTGATGACCTGGAGTGGACGACAATTCTCTTCTACGAAGTCCAGCACATGCAAATATCTTCATCAGCTGTCTTCCTGGTGGCCTGGAGTGGCGGCGACTCTTCTTGTTTGAAGAAATTTGAAGCAGAGAGAAGAAGAGGGACCGTGTCTACGGTACACACACTTCCTTGCCGGTCTAGGCATACTCTGCCTCTCTTTGCACCCCCAAAAAAAAAGGAGGGCAAGAGATATATCAATGTACAGGAGAACCAGTCTCTTAGGGAAATCAGCCATTTTATGGGGTGGGTAAATGCTTGTGAAAGTTATGGAGGAAAAGGTTATCCGAGGCACTGGCTGGGTTAGGTGATGGTCGGATCCCATTAGCCTCCCAGCGTCCGACGACTACGCAGTTGAATGGAGACTAAAGGTATGCGCGGGCCGTCGCATGTCACTCACTTTCCACTCCACTAAAGCATCAACCCTCAAGGAATCCCTTAAAGGGATAACCTTCAGAGTGGTTAAAAACCATACCTCTGCTACAAGTAGGTGGTGAAAGAGACCTTTCGACCATCCTCAATATAAGAAAAATAAGGAGGGAGGAGAGAAAGAGAAAGATCCATCCCTCTGTCTAGAGGAGGTGGAGAGAGTGTGAGAGAGAGAGAGAGAGAGAGAGTGTGAGAGAGAGAGAGAGAGAAATATATCCATCCCTCTGTCTAGAGGAGGTGGACGAGAGAGAGAGAGAGAGAGAGAGAGAGAGAGAAAGAGATATCCATCCCTCTGTCTAGAGGAGGTGGATAAGAGAGAGAGAGAGAGAGAGAGAGAGAGAGAGAGAGAGAGAGAGAGTGTGAGAGAGAGAGAGATCCATCCCTCTGTCTAGAGGAGGTGGACGAGAGAGAGAGAGAGAGAGAGAGAGAGAGATATCCATCCCTCTGTCTAGAGGAGGTGGATGAGAGAGAGAGAGAGAGAGAGAGAGAGAGTGAGAGAGATCCATCCCTCTGTCTAGAGGAGGTGGACGAGACAGAGAGAGAGAGGGAGAGAGAGAGATATCCATCCCTCTGTCTAGAGGAGGTGGATGAGAGAGAGAGAGAGAGAGAGAGAGAGTGGGAGAGAGATCCATCCCTCTGTCTAGAGGAGGTGGACGAGAGAGAGAGAGAGAGAGAGATATATCCACACCTCTGTCTAGAGGAGGTGGACGAGAGAGAGATAGAGAGAGAGAGAGAGAGAGAGTGGAGAGAGATCCATCCCTCTGTCTAGAGGAGGTGGACGAGAGAGAGAGAGAGAGAGATATCCACACTCTGTCTAGAGGAGGTGGACGAGAGAGATAGAGAGAGAGCGAGAGAGAGAGAGAGAGAGAGAGATATCCATCCCTCTGTCTAGAGGAGGTGGATGAGAGAGAGAGAGAGAGAGAGAAAAAAGAGAGGGTGATGGGGAAGGAGGGTGGTCTGACCGATTTCAAGAGACTGGTTCTAAAGTTGAGGTCCATCTTCAGGTAAGTCTGGTCATCTTCCATCCATCCATCTTCATCCGTCTCTCCGTCACAGGATCGCAGTAAGTACTTTGTCAATGACTGTATTAATCCAACTGGTTAGGTTTAGGTATGTTAAACAATAGGTTGGGTTTAGGCACAGTTTTACTCTGGGTTAAGTTTAGGTCAGGGTTAGGGCCAGGCATGTTAAGCCATGGGTTGGGTTTAGGCATAGTTAACTGTGGGTTAAGTTTAGGGTCAGGATTAGGTTAGGCCTACTAGACTATGGGTTAAGATTAGGGTCAAGGTTACGGTCAGGCATGTGAGACCATACATTAGGGCCAAAACAGGACCCGGAGATGAACTCTTCGCTGCAGTTGAGTTGAAAACGTCCCAGATATTCAGTTTTATTATTGTAGTACTTTCAGTATTAAAAGCAAGTGCATGCTATTAGAGATTCTTCATCTGTCTGGATTTGTAATTAAATTTGATCTATGGTGTTTTATTAGTTTCTCTGAGGTTGAGATTTTAAGACACATCATCAGTAAAGAACCTTGGAATCATCAGGTGTTTCGGCCATTACCTCTAGACACCCTCCTCCAAGGCGGCCCACCGGTTGATCATTTCAGCGTGTGTCCCATATCCAATTAAAGTTTTATAAGAGTTATTACAGTCTCTTTTGAAGTGCAGCAGGATATATTTTGAAGCTTGTTTGCTCTAAAGTTGATTTTGAAAATTTGTAAAGAGAACATTTTTGACACCAAACTGCTACCATATGTCAGGGTAATTACCATTTGAAAATTGCATTACAATATTCCATGTAGAATGATCATTGCTTTTATTTAAAATAACAGTAAGTTTGACATCTATAAATTAGACAATTAACTTGACTTACCATCCGTTCCAATAGATGTCTGTTAACAGCATTAGAAGCATCTTATCCGTCTGGCCAGAGGATCTGGAGGCCCAGAGTCCCGGCCAGCTTTTGATTTGACTCCTGTGTTCCATACACCGCACAACTACAGGAGGCGCTGTTTTTATCTTCATTGATGTTAAGAGGCTGTTCCCCTGAGGTCATTATTCGCGCCAGTACGTATTGCCACGGTTTCAGAGTTCAGAATTTGAAGAAAATGTTGAGGTGAGAGAAGAACACCAGGAAGGATGAGTGGAGTTCCTTGAGTACGATGATGTCAGTCTCATCTCGTCGACGACCGGAAGTAAGGGAATACTCGTTTTAGAGCGAAAAATGCTGTTAATAGCGTTTGTGGGCGTGGCTTAAGCCTTTCATGCTGTAAATTCCCTTGTGAATGGTTGAGCTACTTGCAATAAAGTTTAATTTGAACCTTTAAGTCTTCTGCATCAATTAGCATAAGTCTAGTGACCATTACTCAATGAAATCCGCCGTATGCCGTAGTCTTCATCAGCTGTTTGCCTGGAGACCCGGAGTGGCGAGATTCTCTTCTATGAAATCCAGAACATGCCAATATCTTCATCAGCTGTTTTCCTGATGACCTGGAGTGGACGACAATTCTCTTCTACGAAGTCCAGCACATGCAAATATCTTCATCAGCTGTCTTCCTGGTGGCCTGGAGTGGGCGGCTCTCTTCTTGTTTGAAGAAATTTGAAGCAGAGAGAAGAAGAGGGACCGTGTCTACGGTACACACACTTCCTTGCCGGTCTAGGCATACTCTGCCTCTCTTTGCACCCCCCCAAAAAAAAGGGAGGGGGCAAGAGATATATCAATGTACAGGAGAACCAGTCTCTTAGGGAAATCAGCCATTTTATGGGGTGGGTAAATGCTTGTGAAAGTTATGGAGGAAAAGGTTATCCGAGGCACTGGCTGGGTTAGGTGATGGTCGGATCCCATTAGCCTCCCCACGCGTCCGGCGACTACGCAGTTGAATGGAGACTAAAGGTATGCGCGGGCCGTCGCATGTCACTCACTTTCCACTCCACTAAAGCATCAACCCTCAAGGAATCCCTTAAAGGGATAACCTTCAGAGTGGTTAAAAACCATACCTCTGCTACAAGTAGGTGGTGAAAGAGACCTTTCGACCATCCTCAATATAAGAAAAATAAGGAGGAGGGAGAGAAAGAGAAAGATCCATCCCTCTGTCTAGAGGAGGTGGACGAGAGAGTGTGAGAGAGAGAGAGTGAGAGAGAGAGAGAGAGTATATCCATCCCTCTGTCTAGAGGAGGTGGACGAGAGAGAGAGAGAGAGAGAGAGAGAGAGAGAAAAAGAGATATCCATCCCTCTGTCTAGAGGAGGTGGATAAGAGAGAGAGAGAGAGAGAAGAGAGAGAGAGAGAGTGTGAGAGAGAGATCCATCCCTCTGTCTAGAGGAGGTGGACGAGAGAGAGAGAGAGAGAGAGAGAGAGAGAGATATCCATCCCTCTGTCTAGAGGAGGTGGAGGAGAGAGAGAGAGAGAGAGAGAGTGAGAGAGAGATCCATCCCTCTGTCTAGAGGAGGTGGACGAGACAGAGAGAGAGAGAGGGAGAGAGAGAGATATCCATCCCTCTGTCTAGAGGAGGTGGATGAGAGAGAGAGAGAGAGAGAGAGAGAGAGTGGGAGAGAGATCCATCCCTCTGTCTAGAGGAGGTGGACGAGAGAGAGAGAGAGAGAGAGAGAGATATATCCACACCTCTGTCTAGAGGAGGTGGACGAGAGAGAGAGAGAGAGAGAGAGAGAGAGAGAGAGTGGGAGAGAGATCCATCCCTCTGTCTAGAGGAGGTGGACGAGAGAGAGAGAGAGAGAGAGATATATCCACACCTCTGTCTAGAGGAGGTGGACGAGAGAGATAGAGAGAGAGAGAGAGAGAGAGAGAGATATCCATCCCTCTGTCTAGAGGAGGATGAGAGAGAGAGAGAGAGAGAAAAAAAGAGAGAGAGGGTGATGGGGAAGGAGGGGTGGTCTGACCGATTTCAAGAGACTGGTTCTAAAGTTGAGGTCCATCTTCAGGTAAGTCTGGTCATCTTCCATCCATCCATCTTCATCCGTCTCTCCGTCACAGGATCGCAGTAAGTACTTTGTCAATGACTGTATTAATCCAACTGGTTAGGTTTAGGTATGTTAAACAATAGGTTGGGTTTAGGCACAGTTTACTCTGGGTTAAGTTTAGGTCAGGGTTAGGGCCAGGCATGTTAAGCCATGGGTTGGGTTTAGGCATAGTTAACTGTGGGTTAAGTTTAGGGTCAGGATTAGGGTTAGGCCTACTAGACTATGGGTTAAGATTAGGGTCAAGGTTACGGTCAGGCATGTGAGACCATACATTAGGGCCAAAACAGGACCCGGAGATGAACTCTTCGCTGCAGTTGAGTTGAAAACGTCCCAGATATTCAGTTTTTATTATTGTAGTACTTTCAGTATTAAAAGCAAGTGCATGCTATTAGAGATTCTTCATCTGTCTGGATTTGTAATTAAATTTGATCTATGGTGTTTTATTAGTTTCTCTGAGGTTGAGATTTTAAGACACATCATCAGTAAAGAACCTTGGAATCATCAGGTGTTTCGGCCATTACCTCTAGACACCCTCCTCCAAGGCGGCCCACGGGGTTGATCATTTCCGCGTGTGTCCCATATCCAATTAAAGTTTTATAAGAGTTATTACAGTCTCTTTTGAAGTGCAGCAGGATATATTTTGAAGCTTGTTTGCTCTAAAGTTGATTTTTGAAAATTTGTAAAGAGAACATTTTTGACACCAAACTGCTACCATATGTCAGGGTAATTACCATTTGAAAATTGCATTACAATATTCCATGTAGAATGATCATTGCTTTTATTTAAAATAACAGTAAGTTTGACATCTATAAATTAGACAATTAACTTGGCTTACCATCCGTTCCAATAGATGTCTGTTAACAGCATTAGAAGCATCTTATCCGTCTGGCCAGAGGATCTGGAGGCCCAGAGTCCCGGCCAGCTTTTGATTTGACTCCTGTGTTCCATACACCGCACAACTACAGGAGGCGCTGTTTTTATCTTCATTGATGTTAAGAGGCTGTTCCCCTGAGGTCATTATTCGCGCCAGTACGTATTGCCACGGTTTCAGAGTTCAGAATTTGAAGAAAATGTTGAGGTGAGAGAAGAACACCAGGAAGGATGAGTGGAGTTCCTTGAGTACGATGATGTCAGTCTCATCTCGATACGACGACCGGAAGTAAGGGAATACTCGTTTTTAGAGCGAAAAATGCTGTTAATAGCGTTTGTGGGCGTGGCTTAAGCCTTTCATGCTGTAAATTCCCTTGTGAATGGTTGAGCTACTTGCAATAAAGTTTAATTTGAACCTTTAAGTCTTCTGCATCAATTAGCATAAGTCTAGTGACCATTACTCAATGAAATCCGCCGTATGCCGTAGTCTTCATCAGCTGTTTGCCTGGAGACCCGGAGTGGCGAGGATTCTCTTCTATGAAATCCAGAACATGCCAATATCTTCATCAGCTGTTTTCCTGATGACCTGGAGTGGACGACAATTCTCTTCTACGAAGTCCAGCACATGCAAATATCTTCATCAGCTGTCTTCCTGGTGGCCTGGAGTGGGCGGCGACTCTCTTCTTGTTTGAAGAAATTTGAAGCAGAGAGAAGAAGAGGGACCGTGTCTACACACACACTTCCTTGCCGGTCTAGGCATACTCTGCCTCTCTTTGCACCCCCAAAAAAAAGGGAGGGCAAGAGATATATCAATGTACAGGAGAACCAGTCTCTTAGGAAATCAGCCATTTTATGGGGTGGGTAAATGCTTGTGAAAGTTATGGAGGAAAAGGTTATCCGAGGCACTGGCTGGGTTAGGTGATGGTCGGATCCCATTAGCCTCCCCACGCGTCCGGCGACTACGCAGTTGAATGGAGACTAAAGGTATGCGCGGCCGTCGCATGTCACTCACTTTCCACTCCACTAAAGCATCAACCCTCAAGGAATCCCTTAAAGGGATAACCTTCAGAGTGGTTAAAAACCATACCTCTGCTACAAGTAGGTGGTGAAAGAGACCTTTCGACCATCCTCAATATAAGAAAAATAAGGAGGGAGGGAGAGAAAGAGAAATCCATCCCTCTGTCTAGAGGAGGAGTGGACGAGAGAGTGTGAGAGAGAGAGAGAGAGAGAGAGAGAGAGAAATATATCCATCCCTCTGTCTAGAGGAGGTGGACGAGAGAGAGAGAGAGAGAGAGAGAGAGAGAAGAAAAAGATATCCATCCCTCTGTCTAGAGGAGGTGGATAGAGAAGAGAAGAGAGAAAGAGAGAGAGAGAGAGAGAGAGAGAGTGAGAGAGAGAGATCCATCCCTCTGTCTAGAGGAGGTGGACGAGAGAGAGAGAGAGAGAGAGAGAGAGATATCCATCCCTCTGTCTAGAGGAGTGGATGAGAGAGAGAGAGAGAGAGAGAGAGTGAGAGAGATCCATCCCTCTGTCTAGAGGAGGTGGACGAGAGAGAGAGAGAGGGAGAGAGATATCCATCCCTCTGTCTAGAGGAGGTGGATGAGAGAGAGAGAGAGAGAGAGAGAGAGTGGGAGAGATCCATCCCTCTGTCTAGAGGAGGTGGACGAGAGAGAGAGAGAGAGAGAGAGATATATCCACACCTCTGTCTAGAGGAGGTGGACGAGAGAGATAGAGAGAGAGAGAGAGAGAGTGGGAGAGATCCATCCCTCTGTCTAGAGGAGGTGGACGAGAGAGAGAGAGAGAGAGAGAGAGATATATCCACACCTCTGTCTAGAGGAGGTGGACGAGAGAGAGAGAGAGAGAGAGCGAGAGAGAGAGAGAGAGATATCCATCCCTCTGTCTAGAGGAGGTGGATGAGAGAGAGAGAGAGAGAGAAAAAAGAGAGAGGGGTGATGGGGAAGGAGGGGTGGTCTGACCGATTTCAAGAGACTGGTTCTAAAGTTGAGGTCCATCTTCAGGTAAGTCTGGTCATCTTCCATCCATCCATCTTCATCCGTCTCTCCGTCACAGGATCGCAGTAAGTACTTTGTCAATGACTGTATTAATCCAACTGGTTAGGTTTAGGTATGTTAAACAATAGGTTGGGTTTAGGCACAGTTTACTCTGGGTTAAGTTTAGGGTCAGGGTTAGGGCCAGGCATGTTAAGCCATGGGTTGGGTTTAGGCATAGTTAACTGTGGGTTAAGTTTAGGGTCAGGATTAGGGTTAGGCCTACTAGACTATGGGTTAAGATTAGGGTCAAGGTTACTGGTCAGGCATGTGAGACCATACATTAGGGCCAAAACAGGACCCGGAGATGAACTCTTCGCTGCAGTTGAGTTGAAAACGTCCCAGATATTCAGTTTTATTATTGTAGTACTTTCAGTATTAAAAGCAAGTGCATGCTATTAGAGATTCTTCATCTGTCTGGATTTGTAATTAAATTTGATCTATGGTGTTTTATTAGTTTCTCTGAGGTTGAGATTTTAAGACACATCATCAGTAAAGAACCTTGGAATCATCAGGTGTTTCGGCCATTACCTCTAGACACCCTCCTCCAAGGCGGCCCACCGGTTGATCATTTCCAGCGTGTGTCCCATATCCAATTAAAGTTTTATAAGAGTTATTACAGTCTCTTTTGAAGTGCAGCAGGATATATTTTGAAGCTTGTTTGCTCTAAAGTTGATTTTGAAAATTTGTAAAGAGAACATTTTTGACACCAAACTGCTACCATATGTCAGGGTAATTACCATTTGAAAATTGCATTACAATATTCCATGTAGAATGATCATTGCTTTTATTTAAAATAACAGTAAGTTTGACATCTATAAATTAGACAATTAACTTGGCTTACCATCCGTTCCAATAGATGTCTGTTAACAGCATTAGAAGCATCTTATCCGTCTGGCCAGAGGATCTGGAGGCCCAGAGTCCCGGCCAGCTTTTTATTTGACTCCTGTGTTCCATACACCGCACAACTACAGGAGGCGCTGTTTTTATCTTCATTGATGTTAAGAGGCTGTTCCCCTGAGGTCATTATTCGCGCCAGTACGTATTGCCACGGTTTCAGAGTTCAGAATTTGAAGAAAATGTTGAGGTGAGAGAAGAACACCAGGAAGGATGAGTGGAGTTCCTTGAGTACGATGATGTCAGTCTCATCTCGATACGACGACCGGAAGTAAGGGAATACTCGTTTTAGAGCGAAAAATGCTGTTAATAGCGTTTGTGGGCGTGGCTTAAGCCTTTCATGCTGTAAATTCCCTTGTGAATGGTTGAGCTACTTGCAATAAAGTTTAATTTGAACCTTTAAGTCTTCTGCATCAATTAGCATAAGTCTAGTGACCATTACTCAATGAAATCCGGTATGCCGTAGTCTTCATCAGCTGTTTGCCTGGAGACCCGGAGTGGGCGAGGATTCTCTTCTATGAAATCCAGAACATGCCAATATCTTCATCAGCTGTTTTCCTGATGACCTGGAGTGGACGACAATTCTCTTCTACGAAGTCCAGCACATGCAAATATCTTCATCAGCTGTCTTCCTGGTGGCCTGGAGTGGCGGCTCTCTTCTTGTTTGAAGAAATTTGAAGCAGAGAGAAGAAGAGGGACCGTGTCTACGGTACACACTTCCTTGCCGGTCTAGGCATACTCTGCCTCTCTTTGCACCCCCAAAAAAAAAGGGAGGGCAAGAGATATATCAATGTACAGGAGAACCAGTCTCTTAGGGAAATCAGCCATTTTATGGGGTGGGTAAATGCTTGTGAAAGTTATGGAGGAAAAGGTTATCCGAGGCACTGGCTGGGTTAGGTGATGGTCGGATCCCATTAGCCTCCCCACGCGTCCGGCGACTACGCAGTTGAATGGAGACTAAAGGTATGCGCGGGCCGTCGCATGTCACTCACTTTCCACTCCACTAAAGCATCAACCCTCAAGGAATCCCTTAAAGGGATAACCTTCAGAGTGGTTAAAAACCATACCTCTGCTACAAGTAGGTGGTGAAAGAGACCTTTGACCATCCTCAATATAAGAAAAATAAGGAGGAGGAGAGAGAAAGAAAGATCCATCCCTCTGTCTAGAGGAGTGGACGAGAGTGTGAGAGAGAGAGAGAGAGTGAGAGAGAGAGAGAGAAATATATCCATCCCTCTGTCTAGAGGAGGTGGACGAGAGAGAGAGAGAGAGAGAGAGAGATATCCATCCCTCTGTCTAGAGGAGGTGGATAAGAGAGAAGAGAGAGAGAGAGAAGAGAGAGAGAGAGAGAGAGAGAGATCCATCCCTCTGTCTAGAGGAGGTGGACGAGAGAGAGAGAGAGAGAGAGAGAGAGAGATATCCATCCCTCTGTCTAGAGGAGGTGGATGAGAGAGAGAGAGAGAGAGAGAGAGAGAGAGAGAGAGAGATCCATCCCTCTGTCTAGAGGAGGTGGACGAGACAGAGAGAGAGAGGGGAGAGAGATATCCATCCCTCTGTCTAGAGGAGGTGGATGAGAGAGAGAGAGAGAGGGAGAGAGATCCATCCCTCTGTCTAGAGGTGGGCGAGAGAGAGAGAGAGAGAGATATATCCACACCTCTGTCTAGAGGAGGTGGACGAGAGAGAGAGAGAGAGAGAGAGAGAGAGTGGGAGAGAGATCCATCCCTCTGTCTAGAGGAGGTGGAGAGAGAGAGAGAGAGAGAGAGATATATCCACACCTCTGTCTAGAGGTGGACGAGAGATAGAGAGAGCGAGAGAGAGAGAGAGAGAGATATCCATCCCTCTGTCTAGAGGAGGTGGATGAGAGAGAGAGAGAGAGAGAAAAAAGAGAGAGAGGGTGATGGGGAAGGAGGGGTGGTCTGACCGATTTCAAGAGACTGGTTCTAAAGTTGAGGTCCATCTTCAGGTAAGTCTGGTCATCTTCCATCCATCCATCTTCATCCGTCTCTCCGTCACAGGATCGCAGTAAGTACTTTGTCAATGACTGTATTAATCCAACTGGTTAGGTTTAGGTATGTTAAACAATAGGTTGGGTTTAGGCACAGTTTTACTCTGGGTTAAGTTTAGGGTCAGGGTTAGGGCCAGGCATGTTAAGCCATGGGTTGGGTTTAGGCATAGTTAACTGTGGGTTAAGTTTAGGTCAGGATTAGGGTTAGGCCTACTAGACTATGGGTTAAGATTAGGGTCAAGGTTACGGTCAGGCATGTGAGACCATACATTAGGGCCAAAACAGGACGGAGATGAACTCTTCGCTGCAGTTGAGTTGAAAACGTCCCAGATATTCAGTTTTTATTATTGTAGTACTTTCAGTATTAAAAGCAAGTGCATGCTATTAGAGATTCTTCATCTGTCTGGATTTGTAATTAAATTTGATCTATGGTGTTTTATTAGTTTCTCTGAGGTTGAGATTTTAAGACACATCATCAGTAAAGAACCTTGGAATCATCAGGTGTTTCGGCCATTACCTCTAGACACCCTCCTCAGGGCGGCCCACCGGGGTTGATCATTTCCAGCGTGTGTCCCATATCCAATTAAAGTTTTATAAGAGTTATTACAGTCTCTTTTGAAGTGCAGCAGGATATATTTTGAAGCTTGTTTGCTCTAAAGTTGATTTTGAAAATTTGTAAAGAGAACATTTTTGACACCAAACTGCTACCATATGTCAGGGTAATTACCATTTGAAAATTGCATTACAATATTCCATGTAGAATGATCATTGCTTTTATTTAAAATAACAGTAAGTTTGACATCTATAAATTAGACAATTAACTTCGACTTACCATCCGTTCCAATAGATGTCTGTTAACAGCATTAGAAGCATCTTATCCGTCTGGCCAGAGGATCTGGAGGCCCAGAGTCCCGGCCAGCTTTTGATTTGACTCCTGTGTTCCATACACCGCACAACTACAGGAGGCGCTGTTTTTATCTTCATTGATGTTAAGAGGCTGTTCCCTGAGGTCATTATTCGCGCCAGTACGTATTGCCACGGTTTCAGAGTTCAGAATTTGAAGAAAATGTTGAGGTGAGAGAAGAACACCAGGAAGGATGAGTGGAGTTCCTTGAGTACGATGATGTCAGTCTCATCTCGATACGACGACCGGAAGTAAGGGAATACTCGTTTTAGAGCGAAAAATGCTGTTAATAGCGTTTGTGGGCGTGGCTTAAGCCTTTCATGCTGTAAATTCCCTTGTGAATGGTTGAGCTACTTGCAATAAAGTTTAATTTGAACCTTTAAGTCTTCTGCATCAATTAGCATAAGTCTAGTGACCATTACTCAATGAAATCCGCCGTATGCCGTAGTCTTCATCAGCTGTTTGCCTGGAGACCCGGAGTGGCGAGATTCTCTTCTATGAAATCCAGAACATGCCAATATCTTCATCAGCTGTTTTCCTGATGACCTGGAGTGGACGACAATTCTCTTCTACGAAGTCCAGCACATGCAAATATCTTCATCAGCTGTCTTCCTGGTGGCCTGGAGTGGGCGGCGACTCTCTTCTTGTTTGAAGAAATTTGAAGCAGAGAGAAGAAGAGGGACCGTGTCTACAGGTACACACACTTCCTTGCCGGTCTAGGCATACTCTGCCTCTCTTTGCACCCCCAAAAAAAAGGGAGGGCAAGAGATATATCAATGTACAGGAGAACCAGTCTCTTAGGAAATCAGCCATTTTATGGGGTGGGTAAATGCTTGTGAAAGTTATGGAGGAAAAAGGTTATCCGAGGCACTGGCTGGGTTAGGTGATGGTCGGATCCCATTAGCCTCCCCACGCGTCCGCGACTACGCAGTTGAATGGAGACTAAAGGTATGCGCGGGCCGTCGCATGTCACTCACTTTCCACTCCACTAAAGCATCAACCCTCAAGGAATCCCTTAAAGGGATAACCTTCAGAGTGGTTAAAAACCATACCTCTGCTACAAGTAGGTGGTGAAAGAGACCTTTCGACCATCCTCAATATAAGAAAAATAAGGAGGGAGGGAGAGAAAGAAAGATCCATCCCTCTGTCTAGAGGAGGTGGACGAGAGAGTGTGAGAGAGAGAGAGAGAGAGAGAGAGAGAGAGAGAGAAAGATATATCCATCCCTCTGTCTAGAGGAGGTGGACGAGAGAGAGAGAGAGAGAGAGAGAGAGAGAGAAAGAGATATCCATCCCTCTGTCTAGAGGAGGTGGATAAGAGAGAGAGAGAGAGAGAGAGAGAGAGAGAGAGAGTGAGAGAGAGAGAGATCCATCCCTCTGTCTAGAGGAGGTGGACGAGAGAGAGAGAGAGAGAGAGAGAGAGATATCCATCCCTCTGTCTAGAGGAGGTGGATGAGAGAGAGAGAGAGAGAGAGAGAGAGAGAGAGATCCATCCCTCTGTCTAGAGGAGGTGGACGAGACAGAGAGAGAGAGGGAGAGAGAGATATCCATCCCTCTGTCTAGAGGAGGTGGATGAGAGAGAGAGAGAGAGAGAGAGAGAGAGAGTGGGAGAGAGATCCATCCCTCTGTCTAGAGGAGGTGGAGAGAGAGAGAGAGAGAGAGAGAGATATATCCACACCTCTGTCTAGAGGAGGTGGACGAGAGAGAGATAGAGAGAGAGAGAGAGAGGGAGAGAGATCCATCCCTCTGTCTAGAGGAGGTGGACGAGAGAGAGAGAGAGAGAGAGAGATATATCCACACCTCTGTCTAGAGGAGGTGGACGAGAGAGAGATAGAGAGAGAGAGAGAGAGAGAGAGAGAGAGAGATATCCATCCCTCTGTCTAGAGGAGGTGGATGAGAG
>JABXJD010001927.1:0-57500 GCA_013375575.1 Percina caprodes
ATTGGCATAGGGCACTCTGCAAAGCGGGACTGCTTCATTGTTATTGTTCTTTTTTTTTGTGTGGAGAAATAAGTCAACAGGAAATAGTGCAAAGTATGCACAGTAAGTTGCAATTATGATATGTTAAGTTATGGAGCATAGTGCAAAGGATGCAGGGATAAGTGGCAGTATGTTATTATGTAGGTATTGTATTACAATATGAACAGTATGAATAAATAAATAGCTCTAAACTAGAGACTGGGAATGATAATAATAATAATATAATATGATAATGAGTAATAAGTGGGAGCAGTAAACAGGTGCTGGCCTGATAGCAGCTGTGAAACGTTTGGCTGTGTAGAGACACTGACCAGTTCTTCTGCATCCTCAGCTGTCAACCCTCTTTGGACTCGTCGGTTAACCCACTGCTGTTGTCCAACCTGCCTGGCGTGTCAGGCTTCTCTGTGTCCTCCATCTTGCATGGTGCCGATATATCCTCCTAGGCTGAAATGCAGTTAAATGGGAGAGGTTGTAAAGGGTTTAAAATGTATTAAACAACAGCAAGGTTGTTCACACACATTCAAAGTCTGTATCTCTTTGCAAACATTTTCAACTCTGTATTAGTAGTTAAAAGAGTATCAAATGAAACACACTCACCAGAAATCCAAACTAGGATAAGAACAAGTTGCTTGCTGTCTGAAAACAGCATTTCCATATTTCCATCTGGTCTCCATACTCTTCTGTCCCATTGATTGCTGTGGGAATGGTGAGATGAAAGGAATCAACGCTATCAATCTGTCAATCCCAGTGAGGCTCGAGCAGCCCGGTCAGGTCGAGAGCCTCAGAGGTCCAGCTGGCTGGGGGTACGACTGCAAGCCTGCCCGGAGACACATAAAAGATTGAGGTGAGTGTCACTGTTGCACTATTTCCCCACCCTGTCTATATTGTTCCTGTCTATAGTGTGTGTGTAGATATTGGTTTGGTTGCTTGTTTTGTTGTCTGTTGTTTGTTTGTACGCATTGTGAGATGATGATCCAAAGCAAAGTTGAACTGAGTTGAACTGTCCATAAGCAGTATTACACGGAAACAGAGTTTTCATCATCATCAACAGTCACAATCACTGTGAATAAAAATAACAAAAAGCAATATTGAATGAATCAAAATAGCTCTAAAAATGAAAGTGTTAGTAAATAGTTGAAACAGTAAGCTACAGTCAAAGTAGACAAGATTATTATTCCTTCATTCATATCCCACAATTGGAGAAAAGTCCTGGTTACACCAGCAGATTTCTACAGTAACTATATATATATAACTATATACATACATTATATGTATATATTTTTTAATATTTTATATATATATATATCACACCCAGCAGCAGAGCCTGCCCTTTGCTCCTTTCCTTTAGTCATGGTGTGAAACTGTGAACACAAATAAAAGTAATTTCAGTCCTTTGTCTAATCTTGTGCGCTACAAAACACACTTGCTAGCTGTGCACATGTAAGAATACCGTCACTGCCAAGAAGAAAATGGCGACTTCAGCTGGAGTACTCAGGCTCATCCATTTCCCATACTTTTAATTAGAACTTTTCGGTACTTACGGGCATTGCCTTGTGTGGGTAAAACACAAGCGTTAAGTGCAAATAATGTGTCTGGAGACAGAATGAACAACGATAGTTCAGGGTGACTACTCTCTCGTGTGTGCACAATAAACTTCAAGTATACTGTTAAATGGCCGAGCAGTCCATTTTCAATCCTCACTATAGCCAGTAGATGGCGCTCTAACACAGCAAATGATCTAAAAACCTGTTACAGGAACAGATACATACAAGCTCGGTCTGGTCAGACGATGAAAATGCTTGAAACATTTATACCAAGTTCTAAATGGACTTATAGAGGTGTCCACTTCCTTATTTCCAAAACAAAAGGTACAAACTGACTGCAAGTGACTCAGACTTGAGAAAGGCCGGGTCTGTGAGCAACGGGCTCGGGAAAGCTCCCATTCCTCTCGCTGAAGTCAGTTAGGTTACCAGAGGCACAAAAGTTGATTTAGGTTACCAGGGGCACAGAACTTTTGCTGCGGCTGGGGGTTTAGTCTGAGGGGGTGCTTAAGTTCGGGTACACAGGTTCGCCTGGTGCGCAAGGCTCTGGAGGGGGATTAGGGCTGTGGAGTCTGGGGGCGGGACTCAGAGCTCGGACCGCTGCCGCGCCCTTCCTGGGGTAAAATAGAGAGGGAGGGTGGAGAGGGAGCGTTGGCAGCAGCTAAGCCCGCTCAGGCGCTCTTCCTGGGATAAAATGACGGGATAAACGGCCTGGAACTTGTGCCTTTTGTTGAGCATTACAGCCAAAACCAGTCCAATTTATCACACACACACACACACACACACACACACACACAGAGAGAGAGACACACACACGTAAGCTATTTTAAAAGTAATTTTTAATTATTTAAAATAGTGGATCTATTTTACAAGACAATACAAAAGAGACTGTAACTTCAGTTTTGATGCTTTTAATTGGAAATCATGCAGCCTGGAACTAGTGCCTTTTGTTGAGCAAAAGCCAAACCAGTCCAATGTATCTCTCACTCACACACACACACACACACACACACACACACACACACACACACACACACACACACACACACACACACACACACACACACAGGAAGAGAGACTCCTGATACATTCTGTTACATATATGTTGCTCTGTAGCAAGAATTTCCCAAAATAAAAAGTCCTGCAGGGTGCAGTTTCCCTCAGCTGCCACCAGGGGCACAAGAGCTCATGCTGGGCGGCTACAAAAGCTACATATATGTTGCTTTTGTAGCAGGATTTCACACAATTTTTCAAAGTCCTGCAGGGTGCAGTTGCACTCAGCTGCCACCAGGGGCACAGCAGAGCTGCCAGCACTAGGATAGGGGGTTTTGACCGGCCTGCACCGGGGTGCAGTTTGAGCACGCGCACCCACACACACGCACGCACACACACACGCACACACACGCACGCACACACACGCAAACACACACACACACAGAGAGAGAGAGAGAGAGACACACACACACACACAAGCTATTTTAAAAGACAACATTTCACAGGGCAATTTGAAATAGTGGATCTATTTTACAAGACAATACAAAAGAGACTGTGACTTCAGTTTTGATGCTTTTAATTGGAAATCATAGAGCCTGGAACTAGTGCCTTTTTGTTGAGCATTAAAGCCAAAACCAGTCCAATGTATCTCTCGCTCACACACACACACACACACACACACACACACACACAGACATAGAGACACACACAGACACACACAGAGACACAGAGACATAGACACACACACACACACAGAGACACACACACACACACACACACACACACACACACACACAGAGGAAGAGAGACTCCTGATACATTCTGTTACATATATGTTGCCTGTGTAGCAGAATTTCCCAAAATAAAAAGTCCTGCAGGGTGCAGTTTCCCTCAGCTGCCACCAGGCACAGCAGAGCTCATGCTGGGGTGGCTACAAAGCTACATATATGTTGCTTTTGTAGCAGGATTTCACACAATTTTTCAAAGTCCTGCAGGGTGCAGTTGCACTCAGCTGCCACCAGGGGCACAGCAGAGCTGCCAGCACTAGGATAGGGTTTTGACCGGCCTGCACCGGGTGCAGTTTGAGCACGCGCACCCACACGCACGCACACACACACGCACACACACGCACACACACACGCAAACACACACACACACACACACAGAGAGAGAGAGAGAGACACACACACACACAAGCTATTTTAAAAGACAACATTTCACAGGGCAATTTGAAATAGTGGATCTATTTTACAAGACAATACAAAAGAGACTGTGACTTCAGTTTTGATGCTTTTAATTGGAAATCATGCAGCCTGGAACTAGTGCCTTTTTGTTGAGCATTAAAGCCAAAACCAGTCCAATGTATCTCTCTCACTTCACACACACACACACACACACACACACACACACACAGAGGAAGAGACTCCTGATACATTCTGTTACATATATGTTGCTCTGTGTAGGTTAAAGTTAGGTTAGGGTTAGGTTAGGTTAGGGTTAGGTTTTTGATAAATTATCACGATGATCCCGTCGTCCGACGACTGGGCAGTTAGATAGGGGACCAAAGGCAGATGCACTGGCCGGCGCACGTCAGTAGTCAGCTCACCATTCCTACAATGTCCCCCTACATGCCACTTTGTAGCACCGATTTGAGTGTAGGCATAGTTATTTCAATAAGACCACTACTTGGATTGCCAATTTGCGGCAGAGGGTCTTGAGTTGTCCAACTGACCGTGTGACTGGCCCTCGGGTTGCAGTAAATTGTTTCTTCTTAATTTGGACCGTTGGTCTGGCCTCTGGGTTGTAGAAAATTGTTTCTTTTAATTTGGACCGTTGGTCTGGCCTCCGGGTTGTAGAAAATTGTTTTTTTTTGGACCGTTGGTCTGGTCTCCGGGTTGCAGTAAATCATTTCTTTTAATTTGGACCGTTTATCTGGCCTCGGGTTGCAGAAAATCGTTTCTTTTACTGTGGACCGTTTGTCTGGCCTCGGGTTGCGGTAAATCGTTCCTTCTATATTGATTCCACGGATTGGGTTTAGGTTAGGATTAGAGACGTACCATTTGGTTACGGTTAAGGTTAGAAGTGTAAAACTATGGTTGAGGTTAGGATTAGAATACAGGTTAAGGCTAGTGTTGTAAAGCTACGGTTAAGGTTAGGATTAGAGACGAAGTATTTGGTTATGGTTGAGGTTAGGCGTGTAAAACTATGGTTAAGGTTAGGAATAGGATAAAGATTAGTGATAAAATACGGTTAAGGTTAGGATTAGGTTAGGCCTAGGCTTGTCATTTTAATAATTAAATTGATATTATTCTAAATTGCAGGACACATCGTCAGTAGAGAACCTTGGAATCATCAGGTGTTTCGGCCATTACATCTAGACACCCTCCTCCAAGGGGCCCACCGGGTTGATCAATTCCGGCGTGTGTCCCATAGTCAATTCATTTTTACTATATTATAGTCTGTTTTGAAGTGTATTAAGATATATTTTGAAGTTTGTTTTAAATTTTATTTTATTGTTTGAGAAATTTAATTTTTGGTACCAAGGTGTTGTCATATATCAATGTACTTACCGTCAGAAAGTTGATCTGTTTGGTGCAAAAATATTAGTACATACAAAGAGAATGGTTTACAAGTTATTGTTGTTTTGGCACAAAAGTATTACCATACACTAAGTATAACATTGTTTGAAAGATTGTTTGAAGTAATATTTAAATATTTAAAGCACAACAAATGATTTTATTTAATACCACAAGTAAATAACAAATGCTGTGTTTATAATCAATAAAATTAAAGAATACTTACCATCTGTTCCACTAGACGTCTGTTTATTTTTATTTTGTTTAGTTATAAGTTTCCCATTTCAGTCAGGCCAGAAGAATCGGAGGGCCAGGGCCCCAGGCTAGCTATTTAAATCACTTCCTGTGTTCCATACACCGCACAACTACAGGAGGCACTGTTTTCATCAAAGTTACTGTGAACAGACTGCTCTCCTGAAGTCAATATCTGTCTATGTACGTATTGTCGCGGTTTCAGAGATTAAAATTTGGAAGCGATTTTGTGGTGTGAAAAGAACACTAGGAAGCATCAACAGAGTTAACTGAGTATAAAGATGTCAGTCCCACCTTGATACGACGACGGGAAGTGGGGAAAAACTCGTTTTAAGAGTGAAAATTACTGTGTAAAGCGTTTGTGGGCGTGGTTTAAGCATTTAATGCTGTAACTTTCTTTCTAAACGTCCGAAAGACGTGCAATAAAGTTCAATTTGAATCTGGAAGTCTTCTGTATAAATTATGTTAGTCATGTGACTACAACGTAACCGGAAGTAGTTAAAATATTGTTATTTAGGCGTTTATGGGCGTGGTTTAAGGTTTTTTATTACTTTAAACTATTTTCTGAAGGTTGTAAAAGTTTGGGATAGAGTTTACAATTAATTCCTAGAACTCTAATTATACGTAATTATATGAATTAAATACGAAAGAGGAAAGAACAGGGAGAAGAGGTGGAAAGGAAGGAGGCAGAGTCAGGGAGAGTGGACCGCATTCGGGGCCTCAGTCTCTCCCCCGCCTATGGCCGGGCATGTCAACTCTACCTCCCCCTACTCCCTCATTTGCATGAGGGAAGAGAGGGGAGAGAGGGGAGAAGAGAGATATTTTAATTTTATTTTTTAAGGTATTAGGAAGTCGGTAGGAAGGATCATTGTGTACTGGACTTGATGTGAGCGCTCTTGTCCGAAGGCACTGGCTGGGTTAGGTTTTTGATAAATTATCACGATGATCCCCCCCGCTTCGTCCGACGACTGGGCAGTTAGATAGGGGACCAAAGGCAGATGCACTGGCCGGCGCACGTCAGTAGTCAGCTCACCATTCCTACAATGTCCCCCTACATGCCACTTTGTAGCACCGATTTGAGTGTAGGCATAGTTATTTCAATAAGACCACTACTTGGATTGCCAATTTGCGGCAGAGGGTCTTGAGTTGTCCAATCCGGACCGTGTGACTGGCCCTCGGGTTGCAGTAAATTGTTTCTCTTAATTTGGACCGTTGGTCTGGCCTCTGGGTTGTAGAAAATTGTTTCTTTTAATTTGGACCGTTGGTCTGGCCTCCGGGTTGTAGAAAATTGTTTCTTTTAATTTGGACCGTTGGTCTGGTCTCGGGTTGCAGTAAATCATTTCTTTTAATTTGGACCGTTTATCTGGCCTCGGGGTTGCAGAAAATCGTTTCTTTTACTGTGGACCGTTTGTCTGGCCTCGGGGTTGCGGTAAATCGTTCCTTCTATATTGATTCCACGGATTGGGTTTAGGTTAGGATTAGAGACGTACCATTTGGTTACGGTTAAGGTTAGAAGTGTAAAACTATGGTTGAGGTTAGGATTAGAATACAGGTTAAGGCTAGTGGTGTAAAGCTACGGTTAAGGTTAGGATTAGAGACGTAAGTATTTGGTTATGGTTGAGGTTAGGCGTGTAAAACTATGGTTAAGGTTAGGAATAGGATAAAGATTAGTGATAAAATACGGTTAAGGTTAGGATTAGGGTTAGGCCTAGGCTTGTCATTTTAATAATTAAATTGATATTATTCTAAATTGCAGGACACATCGTCAGTAGAGAACCTTGGAATCATCAGGTGTTTCGGCCATTACATCTAGACACCCTCCTCCAGGCGGCCCACCGGGTTGATCAATTCCGGCGTGTGTCCCATAGTCAATTCATTTTTACTATATTATAGTCTGTTTTGAAGTGTATTAAGATATATTTTGAAGTTTGTTTTAAATTTTATTTTATTGTTTGAGAAATTTAATTTTTGGTACCAAGGTGTTGTCATATATCAATGTACTTACCGTCAGAAAGTTGATCTGTTTGGTGCAAAAATATTAGTACATACAAAGAGAATGGTTTACAAGTTATTGTTGTTTTGGCACAAAAGTATTACCATACACTAAGTATAACATTGTTTGAAAGATTGTTTGAAGTAATATTTAAATATTTAAAGCACAACAAATGATTTTATTTAATACCACAAGTAAATAACAAATGCTGTGTTTATAATCAATAAAATTAAAGAATACTTACCATCTGTTCCACTAGACGTCTGTTTATTTTTTATTTTGTTTAGTTATAAGTTTCCCATTTCAGTCAGGCCAGAAGAATCGGAGGGCCAGGGCCCCAGGCTAGCTATTTAAATCACTTCCTGTGTTCCATACACCGCACAACTACAGGAGGCACTGTTTTCATCAAAGTTACTGTGAACAGACTGCTCTCCTGAAGTCAATATCTGTCTATGTACGTATTGTCGCGGTTTCAGAGATTAAAATTTGGAAGCGATTTTGTGGTGTGAAAAGAACACTAGGAAGCATCAACAGAGTTAACTGAGTATAAAGATGTCAGTCCCACCTTGATACGACGACGGGAAGTGGGGGAAAAAACTCGTTTTAAGAGTGAAAATTACTGTGTAAAGCGTTTGTGGGCGTGGTTTAAGCATTTAATGCTGTAACTTTCTTTCTAAACGTCCGAAAGACGTGCAATAAAGTTCAATTTGAATCTGGAAGTCTTCTGTATAAATTATGTTAGTCATGTGACTACAACGTAACCGGAAGTAGTTAAAATATTGTTATTTAGGCGTTTATGGGCGTGGTTTAAGGTTTTTTATTACTTTAAACTATTTTCTGAAGGTTGTAAAAGTTTGGGATAGAGTTTACAATTAATTCCTAGAACTCTAATTATACGTAATTATATGAATTAAATACGAAAGAGGAAAGAACAGGGAGAAGAGGTGGAAAGGAAGGAGGCAGAGTCAGGGAGAGTGGACCGCATTCGGGGCCTCAGTCTCTCCCGCCTATGGCCGGGCATGTCAACTCTACCTCCCCCTACTCCCTCATTTGCATGAGGGAAGAGAGGAGAGAGGGGAGAAGAGAGATATTTTAATTTTATTTTTAAGGTATTAGGAAGTCGGTAGGAAGGATCATTGTGTACTGGACTTGATGTGAGCGCTCTTGTCCGAAGGCACTGGCTGGGTTAGGTTTTGATAAATTATCACGATGATCCCCCGCTCGTCCGACGACTGGGCAGTTAGATAGGGGACCAAAGGCAGATGCACTGGCCGGCGCACGTCAGTAGTCAGCTCACCATTCCTACAATGTCCCCCTACATGCCACTTTGTAGCACCGATTTGAGTGTAGGCATAGTTATTTCAATAAGACCACTACTTGGATTGCCAATTTGCGGCAGAGGGTCTTGAGTTGTCCAATCCGGACCGTGTGACTGGCCCTCGGGTTGCAGTAAATTGTTTCTCTTAATTTGGACCGTTGGTCTGGCCTCTGGGTTGTAGAAAATTGTTTCTTTTAATTTGGACCGTTGGTCTGGCCTCCGGGTTGTAGAAAATTGTTTCTTTTAATTTGGACCGTTGGTCTGGTCTCCGGTTGCAGTAAATCATTTCTTTTAATTTGGACCGTTTATCTGGCCTCGGGGTTGCAGAAAATCGTTTCTTTTACTGTGGACCGTTTGTCTGGCCTCGGGGTTGCGGTAAATCGTTCCTTCTATATTGATTCCACGGATTGGGTTTAGGTTAGGATTAGAGACGTACCATTTGGTTACGGTTAAGGTTAGAAGTGTAAAACTATGGTTGAGGTTAGGATTAGAATACAGGTTAAGGCTAGTGGTGTAAAGCTACGGTTAAGGTTAGGATTAGAGACGTAAGTATTTGGTTATGGTTGAGGTTAGGCGTGTAAAACTATGGTTAAGGTTAGGAATAGGATAAAGATTAGTGATAAAATACGGTTAAGGTTAGGATTAGGGTTAGGCCTAGGCTTGTCATTTTAATAATTAAATTGATATTATTCTAAATTGCAGGACACATCGTCAGTAGAGAACCTTGGAATCATCAGGTGTTTCGCCATTACATCTAGACACCCTCCTCCAGGGCGGCCCACCGGGTTGATCAATTCCGGCGTGTGTCCCATAGTCAATTCATTTTTACTATATTATAGTCTGTTTTGAAGTGTATTAAGATATATTTTGAAGTTTGTTTTAAATTTTATTTTATTGTTTGAGAAATTTAATTTTTGGTACCAAGGTGTTGTCATATATCAATGTACTTACCGTCAGAAAGTTGATCTGTTTGGTGCAAAAATATTAGTACATACAAAGAGAATGGTTTACAAGTTATTGTTGTTTTGGCACAAAAGTATTACCATACACTAAGTATAACATTGTTTGAAAGATTGTTTGAAGTAATATTTAAATATTTAAAGCACAACAAATGATTTTATTTAATACCACAAGTAAATAACAAATGCTGTGTTTATAATCAATAAAATTAAAGAATACTTACCATCTGTTCCACTAGACGTCTGTTTATTTTTATTTTGTTTAGTTATAAGTTTCCCATTTCAGTCAGGCCAGAAGAATCGGAGGGCCAGGGCCCCAGGCTAGCTATTTAAATCACTTCCTGTGTTCCATACACCGCACAACTACAGGAGGCACTGTTTTCATCAAAGTTACTGTGAACAGACTGCTCTCCTGAAGTCAATATCTGTCTATGTACGTATTGTCGGTTTCAGAGATTAAAATTTGGAAGCGATTTTGTGGTGTGAAAAGAACACTAGGAAGCATCAACAGAGTTAACTGAGTATAAAGATGTCAGTCCCACCTTGATACGACGACGGGAAGTGGGGAAAAACTCGTTTTAAGAGTGAAAATTACTGTGTAAAGCGTTTGTGGGCGGTTTAAGCATTTAATGCTGTAACTTTCTTTCTAAACGTCCGAAAGACGTGCAATAAAGTTCAATTTGAATCTGGAAGTCTTCTGTATAAATTATGTTAGTCATGTGACTACAACGTAACCGGAAGTAGTTAAAATATTGTTATTTAGGCGTTTATGGGCGTGGTTTAAGGTTTTTTATTACTTTAAACTATTTTCTGAAGGTTGTAAAAGTTTGGGATAGAGTTTACAATTAATTCCTAGAACTCTAATTATACGTAATTATATGAATTAAATACGAAAGAGGAAAGAACAGGAGAAGAGGTGGAAAGGAAGGAGGCAGAGTCAGGAGAGTGGACCGCATTCGGGGCCTCAGTCTCTCCCCCGCCTATGGCCGGGCATGTCAACTCTACCTCCCTACTCCCTCATTTGCATGAGGGAAGAGAGGAGAGAGGGAGAGAGAGATATTTTAATTTTATTTTTAAGGTATTAGGAAGTCGGTAGGAAGGATCATTGTGTACTGGACTTGATGTGAGCGCTCTTGTCCGAAGGCACTGGCTGGGTTAGGTTTTGATAAATTATCAGATGATCCCCCGCCGTCCGGCGACTGGGCAGTTAGATAGGGACCAAAGGCAGATGCACTGGCCGCGCACGTCAGTAGTCAGCTCACCATGTCCCCTACATGCCACTTTGTAGCACCGATTTGAGTGTAGGCATAGTTATTTCAATAAGACCACTACTTGGATTGCCAATTTGCGGCAGAGGGTCTTGAGTTGTCCAATCCGGACCGTGTGACTGGCCCTCGGGTTGCAGTAAATTGTTTCTCTTAATTTGGACCGTTGGTCTGGCCTCTGGGTTGTAGAAAATTGTTTCTTTTAATTTGGACCGTTGGTCTGGCCTCCGGTTGTAGAGAAATTGTTTCTTTTAATTTGGACCGTTGGTCTGGTCTCGGGTTGCAGTAAATCATTTCTTACTGTAATGTGGACTCGTTAGGATCAGGCCCGGGGTTTCGCAGAGTTGAAATCGTATTCAGTTTTTATTATGTAGACCGTTTAAAAGGCATGGGGTTAGAGATTCTTCCTTCTAGGATTGATTAAATTTGTTATGGTGTTTAGGTTAGGGTTTAGAGGTTAGATTTTAAGACACATAAGGTTAGAAGTTGGAATATAGGGTTTCGCCATTACCTCTAGACACCCTCCTCCAAGGGATGGCCCACCGGCTGATCATTTCCCGGCGTGTGTCCCATATCCAATTAAAGTTTTATAAGAGTTATTACAGTCTCTTTGAAGTGCAGCAGGATATATTTTGAAGCTTGTTTGCTCTAAAGTTGATTTTTGAAAATTTGTAAAGAGAACATTTTGACACTCAAACTGCTACCATATGTCAGGGTAATTACCATTTGAAAATTGCATTACAATATTCCATGTAGAATGATCATTGCTTTTATTTAAAATAACAGTAAGTTTGACATCTATAAATTAGACAATTAACTTCGGCTTACCATCCGTTCCAATAGATGTCTGTTAACAGCATTAGAAGCATCTATCCGTCTGGCCAGAGGATCTGGAGGCCCAGAGTCCCCGGCCAGCTTTTTGATTTGACTCTGTGTTCCATACACCGCACAACTACAGGAGGCGCTGTTTTTATCTTCATTGATGTTAAGAGGCTGTTCCCCTGAGGTCATTATTCGCGCCAGTACGTATTGCCACGGTTTCAGAGTTCAGAATTTGAAGAAAATGTTGAGGTGAGAGAAGAACACCAGGAAGGATGAGTGGAGTTCTTGAGTACGATGATGTCAGTCTCATCTCGATACGACGACCGGAAGTAAGGGAATACTCGCGAGCGAAAATGCTGTTAATAGCGTTTGTGGGCGTGGCTTAAGCCTTTCATGCTGTAAATTCCCTTGTGAATGGTTGAGCTACTTGCAATAAAGTTTAATTTGAACCTTTAAGTCTTCTGCATCAATTAGCATAAGTCTAGTGACCATTACTCAATGAAATCCGCCGTATGCCGAGTTCATCAGCTGTTTGCCTGAGACCCGGAGGGCGAGGATTCTCTCTATGAAATCCAGAACATGCCAATATCTTCATCAGCTGTTTTCCTGATGACCTGGAGTGGATTTACGACAATTTCTACGAAGTCCAGCACATGCAAATATCTTCATCAGCTGTCTTCCTGGTGGCCTGGAGTGGGCGGCGACTCTCTCTTTGTTTGAAGAAATTTGAAGCAGAGAGAAGAAGAGGGACCGTGTCTACGGCACACACACTTCCTGCCGGTCTAGGCATACTCTGCCTCTCTTTGCACCTCCAAAAAAAGGGAGGGGGCAAGAGATATATCAATGTACAGGAGAACCAGTCTCTTAGGGAAATCAGCCATTTTGTGGGGTGGGTAAATGCTTTGAAAGTATGGGGGAAAGGGTTATCCGAGGCACTGGCTGGGTTAGGTGATGGTCGGATCCCATTAGCCTCCCCACGCGTCCACGACTACGCAGTTGAATGGAGACTAAAGGTATGCGCGGCCGTCGATGTCACTCACTTTCCACTCCACTAAAGCATCAACCTCAAGGAATCCCTTAAAGGGATAACCTTCAGAGTGGTTAAAACCATACCTCTGCTAAAGTAGGTGGTGAAAGAGACCTTTCGACCATCCTCAACATAAGAAAATAAGGAGGGAGGGAGAGAAAGAGAAAGATCCATCCCTCTGTCTAGAGGAGGTGGACGAGAGAGTGTGAGAGAGAGAGAGAGAGAGAGAGGAGAGAGAGAGAGAGAGAATATATCCATCCCTCTGTCTAGAGGAGGTGGACGAGAGAGAGAGAGAGAGAGAGAGAGAGAGAGAGAAAAGAGATATCCATCCCTCTGTCTAGAGGAGGTGGATAAGAGAGAGAGAGAGAGAGAGAGAGAGAGAGAGAGAGAGAGAGAGAGAGAGTGTGAGAGAGAGAGAGTTCCATCCCTCTGTCTAGAGGAGGTGACGAGAGAGAGAGAGAGAGAGAGAGAGAGAGAGATATCCATCCTCTGTCTAGAGGAGGGGATGAGAGAGAGAGAGAGAGAGAGAGAGAGTGAGAGAGAGATCCATCCCTCTGTCTAGAGGAGGTGGACGAGACAGAGAGAGAGAGAGGGAGAGAGAGAGATATCCATCCCTCTGTCTAGAGGAGGGGGATGAGAGAGAGAGAGAGAGAGAGAGAGAGGGGAGAGAGATCCATCCCTCTGTCTAGAGGAGGTGGACGAGAGAGAGAGAGAGAGAGAGAGAGATATATCCACACCTCTGTCTAGAGGAGGTGGACGAGAGAGAGATAGAGAGAGAGAGAGAGAGAGAGAGAGAGAGTGGGAGAGAGATCCATCCCTCTGTCTAGAGGAGGTGGACGAGAGAGAGAGAGAGAGAGAGAGATATATCCACACCTCTGTCTAGAGGAGGTGGTGACCAGAGAGAGAGAGAGAGAGAGAGAGAGAGAGAGAGAGAGAGATATCCATCCCTCTGTCTAGAGGAGGTGGATGAGAGAGAGAGAGAGAGAGAAAAAAAGAGAGAGAGGGTGATGGGGAAGGAGGGGTGGTCTGACCGATTTCAAGAGACTGGTTCTAAAGTTGAGGTCCATCTTCAGGTAAGTCTGGTCATCTTCCATCCATCCATCTTCATCCGTCTCTCCCGTCACAGGATCGCAGTAAGTACTTTGTCAATGACTGTATTAATCCAACTGGTTAGGTTTAGGCATGTTAAACAATAGGTTGGGTTTAGGCACAGTTCTACTCTGGGTTGTTTAGGGTCAGGTTAGGGCCAGGCATGTTAAGCCATGGGTTGGGTTTAGGCATGTTAACTGTGGGTTAAGTTTAGGGTCAGATTAGGTTAGCCTACAGACTATGGGTTGAGATTAGGTCAAGGTTACTGGCCATATGGGTGAGACCACATTAGGGCCAAACAGAAACAGATGAATTCTTCGCTGCAGTTGAGCTGAAAACGCCCCAGATATTTAGTTTTTATTATTGTTGTACTTTCAGTATTAAAAGCAAGTGCATGCTGTTAGAGATTCTTCATTTGTCTTGATTTGTAATTAAATTTGATCTATGGTGTTTTATTAGTTTCTCTGAGGTTGAGATTTTAAGACACATCATCAGTAAAGAACCTTGGAATCATCAGGTGTTTCGCCATTACTCTAGACACCCTCCTCCAAGGGATGGCCCACCGGGGCTGATCATTCCCGCGTGTGTCCCATATCCAATTAAAGTTTTATAAGAGTTATTACAGTCTCTTTGAAGTGCAGCAGGATATATTTTGAAGCTTGTTTGCTCTAAAGTTGATTTTTGAAAATTTGTAAAGAGAACATTTTTGACACCAAACTGCTACCATATGTCAGGGTAATTACCATTTGAAAATTGCATTACAATATTCCATGTAGAATGATCATTGCTTTTATTTAAAATAACAGTAAGTTTGACATCTATAAATTAGACAATTAACTTCGGCTTACCATCCGCTCCAATAGATGTCTGTTAACAGCATTAGAAGTATCTTATCCGGTCTGGCCAGAGGATCTGGAGGCCCAGAGTCCCCGGCCAGCTTTTGATTTGACTCCTGTGTTCCATACACCGCACAACTACAGGAGGCGCTGTTTTTATCTTCATTGATGTTAAGAGGCTGTTCCCTGAGGTCATTATTCGCGCCAGTACGTATTGCCACGGTTTCAGAGTTCAGAATTTGAAGAAAATGTTGAGGTGAGAGAAGAACACCAGGAAGGATGAGGAGTTCCTGAGTACGATGATGTCAGTCTCATCTCGATACGACGACCGGAAGTAAGGGAATACTCGCTTTAGAGCTAAAAATGCTGTTAATAGCGTTTGTGGGCGTGGCTTAAGCCTTTCATGCTGTAAATTCCTTGTGAATGGTTGAGCTACTTGCAATAAAGTTTAATTTGAACCTTAAGTCTTCTGCATCAATTAGCATAAGTCTAGTGACCATTACTCAATGAAATCCGCCGTATGCCGTAGCTCTCATCAGCTGTTTGCCTGAGACCCGGAGTGGGCGAGGATTCTCTTCTATGAAATCCAGAACATGCCAATATCTTCATCAGCTGTTTTCCTGATGACCTGGAGTGGACGATAATTCTTCTACGAAGTCCAGCACATGCAAATATCTTCATCAGCTGTCTTCCTGGTGGCCTGGAGTGGGCGGCGACTCTTCTTGTTTGAAGAAATTTGAAGCAGAGAGAAGAAGAGGGACCGTGTCTACGGTACACACACTTCCTTGCCGGTCTAGGCATACTCTGCCTTTCTTTGCACCCCCCAAAAAAAGGAGGGGGCAAGAGATATATCAATGTACAGGAGAACCAGTCTCTTAGGGAAATCAGCCATTTTATGGGTGGGTAAATGCTTGTGAAAGTTATGGAGGGAAAAGGTTATCCGAGGCACTGGCTGGGTTAGGTGATGGTCGGATCCCATTAGCCTCCCCACGCGTCCGACGACTACGCAGTTGAATGGAGACTCAAAGGCATGCGGCCGCCGCATGTCACTCACTTCCACTCCACTAAAGCATCAACCCTCAAGGAATCCCTTAAAGGGATAACCTTCAGAGTGGTTAAAAACCATACCTCTGCTACAAGTAGGTGGTGAAAGAGACCTTTCGACCATCCTCAATATAAGAAAAATAAGGAGGAGGAGAGAAAGAGAAAGATCCATCCCTCTGTCTAGAGGAGGTGGACGAGAGAGTGTGAGAGAGAGAGAGAGAGAGTGAGAGAGAGAGAGAGAGAGAATATATCCATCCCTCTGTCTAGAGGAGGTGGAGTGAGAGAGAGAGAGAGAGAGAGAGAGAGAGAGAGAGAAAGAGATATCCATCCCTCTGTCTAGAGGAGGTGGATAAGAGAGAGAGAGAGAGAGAGAGTGTGAGAGAGAGAGAGATCCATCCCTCTGTCTAGAGGAGGTGGACGAGAGAGAGAGAGAGAGAGAGAGAGAGAGAGATATCCATCCCTCTGTCTAGAGGAGGTGGATGAGAGAGAGAGAGAGAGAGAGAGAGAGTGAGAGAGAGATCCATCCCTCTGTCTAGAGGAGGTGGACGAGACAGAGAGAGAGAGAGAGAGAGAGATATCCATCCCTCTGTCTAGGAGAGAGGATGAGAGAGAGAGAGAGAGAGAGTGAGAGAGAGATCCATCCCTCTGTCTAGAGGAGGTGGACGAGAGAGAGAGAGAGAGAGAGATATCCACACCTCTGTCTAGAGGAGGTGGACGAGAGAGATAGAGAGAGAGAGAGAGAGAGAGAGAGAGAGAGATCCATCCCTCTGTCTAGAGGAGGTGGACGAGAGAGAGAGAGAGAGAGATATATCCACACCTCTGTCTAGAGGAGGTGGACGAGAGAGAGATGAGAGAGAGAGCGAGAGAGAGAGAGAGAGAGAGATATCCATCCCTCTGTCTAGAGGAGGTGGATGAGAGAGAGAGAGAGAGAGAAAAAGAGAGAGAGGGGATGGGGAAGGAGGGTGGTCTGACCGATTTCAAGAGACTGGTTCTAAAGTTGAGGTCCATCTTCAGGTAAGTCTGGTCATCTTCCATCCATCCATCTTCATCCGTCTCTCCGTCACAGGATCGCAGTAAGTACTTTGTCAATGACTGTATTAATCCAACTGGTTAGGTTTAGGTATGTTAAACAATAGGTTGGGTTTAGGCACAGTTTACTCTGGGTTAAGTTTAGGGTCAGGGTTAGGGCCAGGCATGTTAAGCCATGGGTTGGGTTTAGGCATAGTTAACTGTGGGTTAAGTTTAGGAGTCAGGATTAGGGTTAGGCCTACTAGACTATGGGTTAAGATTAGGGTCAAGGTTACGGTCAGGCATGTGAGACCATACATTAGGGCCAAAACAGGACCCGGAGATGAACTCTTCGCTGCAGTTGAGTTGAAAACGTCCCAGATATTCAGTTTTATTATTGTAGTACTTTCAGTATTAAAAGCAAGTGCATGCTATTAGAGATTCTTCATCTGTCTGGATTTGTAATTAAATTTGATCTATGGTGTTTTATTAGTTTCTCTGAGGTTGAGATTTTAAGACACATCATCAGTAAAGAACCTTGGAATCATCAGGTGTTTCGCCATTACCTCTAGACACCCTCCTCAAGGGGCCCACGGGTTGATCATTTCAGCGTGTGTCCCATATCCAATTAAAGTTTTATAAGAGTTATTACAGTCTCTTTTGAAGTGCAGCAGGATATATTTTGAAGCTTGTTTGCTCTAAAGTTGATTTTGAAAATTTGTAAAGAGAACATTTTTGACACCAAACTGCTACCATATGTCAGGGTAATTACCATTTGAAAATTGCATTACAATATTCCATGTAGAATGATCATTGCTTTTATTTAAAATAACAGTAAGTTTGACATCTATAAATTAGACAATTAACTTCGGCTTACCATCCGTTCCAATAGATGTCTGTTAACAGCATTAGAAGCATCTTATCCGTCTGGCCAGAGGATCTGGAGGCCCAGAGTCCCGGCCAGCTTTTTGATTTGACTCCTGTGTTCCATACACCGCACAACTACAGGAGGCGCTGTTTTTATCTTCATTGATGTTAAGAGGCTGTTCCCCTGAGGTCATTATTCGCGCCAGTACGTATTGCCACGGTTTCAGAGTTCAGAATTTGAAGAAAATGTTGAGGTGAGAGAAGAACACCAGGAAGGATGAGTGGAGTTCCTTGAGTACGATGATGTCAGTCTCATCTCGATCGACGACCGGAAGTAAGGGAATACTCGTTTTAGAGCGAAAAATGCTGTTAATAGCGTTTGTGGGCGTGGCTTAAGCCTTTCATGCTGTAAATTCCCTTGTGAATGGTTGAGCTACTTGCAATAAAGTTTAATTTGAACCTTTAAGTCTTCTGCATCAATTAGCATAAGTCTAGTGACCATTACTCAATGAAATCCGCCGTATGCCGTAGTCTTCATCAGCTGTTTGCCTGGAGACCGGAGTGGGCGAGATTCTCTTCTATGAAATCAGAACATGCCAATATCTTCATCAGCTGTTTTCCTGATGACCTGGAGTGGACGACAATTCTCTTCTACGAAGTCAGCACATGCAAATATCTTCATCAGCTGTCTTCCTGGTGGCCTGGAGTGGGCGGCGACTCTCTTCTTGTTTGAAGAAATTTGAAGCAGAGAGAAGAAGAGGGACCGTGTCTACGGTACACACACTTCCTTGCCGGTCTAGGCATACTCTGCCTCTCTTTGCACCCCCCCAAAAAAAAGGGAGGGCAAGAGATATATCAATGTACAGGAGAACCAGTCTCTTAGGAAATCAGCCATTTTATGGGGTGGGTAAATGCTTGTGAAAGTTATGGAGGGAAAAGGTTATCCGAGGCACTGGCTGGGTTAGGTGATGGTCGGATCCCATTAGCCTCCCCACGCGTCCGGCGACTACGCAGTTGAATGGAGACTAAAGGTATGCGCGGGCCGTCGCATGTCACTCACTTTCCACTCCACTAAAGCATCAACCCTCAAGGAATCCCTTAAAGGGATAACCTTCAGAGTGGTTAAAACCATACCTCTGCTACAAGTAGGTGGTGAAAGAGACCTTTCGACCATCCTCAATATAAGAAAAATAAGGAGGGAGGGAGAAGAGAGAAAGATCCATCCCTCTGTCTAGAGGAGGTGGACGAGAGAGTGTGAGAGAGAGAGAGAGAGAGAGAGAGAGAGAGAGAGAGATATATCCATCCCTCTGTCTAGAGGAGGTGGACGAGAGAGAGAGAGAGAGAGAGAGAGAGAGAGAAAAAGAGATATCCATCCCTCTGTCTAGAGGAGGTGGATGAGAGAGAGAGAGAGAGAGAGAGAGAGAGAGAGAGAGAGAGAGAGAGAGATCCATCCCTCTGTCTAGAGGAGGTGGACGAGAGAGAGAGAGAGAGAGAGAGAGAGAGATATCCATCCCTCTGTCTAGAGGAGGTGGATGAGAGAGAGAGAGAGAGAGAGAGAGAGTGAGAGAGATCCATCCCTCTGTCTAGAGGAGGTGGACGAGACAGAGAGAGAGAGAGAGAGAGAGATATCCATCCCTCTGTCTAGAGGAGGTGGATGAGAGAGAGAGAGAGAGAGAGAGAGAGAGAGAGATCCATCCCTCTGTCTAGAGGAGGTGGACGAGAGAGAGAGAGAGAGAGAGATATATCCACACCTCTGTCTAGAGGAGGTGGACGAGAGAGAGATAGAGAGAGAGAGAGAGAGAGAGAGAGAGGAGAGAGATCCATCCCTCTGTCTAGAGGAGGTGGACGAGAGAGAGAGAGAGAGAGATATCCACACCTCTGTCTAGAGGAGGTGGACGAGAGAGATAGAGAGAGAGAGCGAGAGAGAGAGAGAGAGAGATATCCATCCCTCTGTCTAGAGGAGGTGGATGAGAGAGAGAGAGAGAGAGAAAAAGAGAGAGAGGGGTGATGGGGAAGGAGGGTGGTCTGACCGATTTCAAGAGACTGGTTCTAAAGTTGAGGTCCATCTTCAGGTAAGTCTGGTCATCTTCCATCCATCCATCTTCATCCGTCTCTCCGTCACAGGATCGCAGTAAGTACTTTGTCAATGACTGTATTAATCCAACTGGTTAGGTTTAGGTATGTTAAACAATAGGTTGGGTTTAGGCACAGTTTTACTCTGGGTTAAGTTTAGGGTCAGGGTTAGGGCCAGGCATGTTAAGCCATGGGTTGGGTTTAGGCATAGTTAACTGTGGGTTAAGTTTAGGGTCAGGATTAGGGTTAGGCCTACTAGACTATGGGTTAAGATTAGGGTCAAGGTTACGGTCAGGCATGTGAGACCATACATTAGGGCCAAAACAGGACCCGGAGATGAACTCTTCGCTGCAGTTGAGTTGAAAACGTCCCAGATATTCAGTTTTTATTATTGTAGTACTTTCAGTATTAAAAGCAAGTGCATGCTATTAGAGATTCTTCATCTGTCTGGATTTGTAATTAAATTTGATCTATGGTGTTTTATTAGTTTCTCTGAGGTTGAGATTTTAAGACACATCATCAGTAAAGAACCTTGGAATCATCAGGTGTTTCGGCCATTACCTCTAGACACCCTCCTCAAGGGCGGCCCACCGGGTTGATCATTTCAGCGTGTGTCCCATATCCAATTAAAGTTTTATAAGAGTTATTACAGTCTCTTTTGAAGTGCAGCAGGATATATTTTGAAGCTTGTTTGCTCTAAAGTTGATTTTGAAAATTTGTAAAGAGAACATTTTTGACACCAAACTGCTACCATATGTCAGGGTAATTACCATTTGAAAATTGCATTACAATATTCCATGTAGAATGATCATTGCTTTTATTTAAAATAACAGTAAGTTTGACATCTATAAATTAGACAATTAACTTGACTTACCATCCGTTCCAATAGATGTCTGTTAACAGCATTAGAAGCATCTTATCCGTCTGGCCAGAGGATCTGGAGGCCCAGAGTCCCGGCCAGCTTTTGATTTGACTCCTGTGTTCCATACACCGCACAACTACAGGAGGCGCTGTTTTTATCTTCATTGATGTTAAGAGGCTGTTCCCTGAGGTCATTATTCGCGCCAGTACGTATTGCCACGGTTTCAGAGTTCAGAATTTGAAGAAAATGTTGAGGTGAGAGAAGAACACCAGGAAGGATGAGTGGAGTTCCTTGAGTACGATGATGTCAGTCTCATCTCGATCGACGACCGGAAGTAAGGGAATACTCGTTTTAGAGCGAAAAATGCTGTTAATAGCGTTTGTGGGCGTGGCTTAAGCCTTTCATGCTGTAAATTCCCTTGTGAATGGTTGAGCTACTTGCAATAAAGTTTAATTTGAACCTTTAAGTCTTCTGCATCAATTAGCATAAGTCTAGTGACCATTACTCAATGAAATCCGCCGTATGCCGTAGTCTTCATCAGCTGTTTGCCTGGAGACCCGGAGTGGGCGAGATTCTCTTCTATGAAATCCAGAACATGCCAATATCTTCATCAGCTGTTTTCCTGATGACCTGGAGTGGACGACAATTCTCTTCTACGAAGTCAGCACATGCAAATATCTTCATCAGCTGTCTTCCTGGTGGCCTGGAGTGGCGGCGACTCTTCTTGTTTGAAGAAATTTGAAGCAGAGAGAAGAAGAGGGACCGTGTCTACGGTACACACACTTCCTTGCCGGTCTAGGCATACTCTGCCTCTCTTTGCACCCCCAAAAAAGGGAGGGCAAGAGATATATCAATGTACAGGAGAACCAGTCTCTTAGGAAATCAGCCATTTTATGGGGTGGGTAAATGCTTGTGAAAGTTATGGAGGAAAAGGTTATCCGAGGCACTGGCTGGGTTAGGTGATGGTCGGATCCCATTAGCCTCCCACGCGTCCGGCGACTACGCAGTTGAATGGAGACTAAAGGTATGCGCGGGCCGTCGCATGTCACTCACTTTCCACTCCACTAAAGCATCAACCCTCAAGGAATCCCTTAAAGGGATAACCTTCAGAGTGGTTAAAAACCATACCTCTGCTACAAGTAGGTGGTGAAAGAGACCTTTCGACCATCCTCAATATAAGAAAAATAAGGAGGGAGGGAGAGAAAGAGAAAGATCCATCCCTCTGTCTAGAGGAGGTGGACGAGAGAGTGTGAGAGAGAGAGAGAGAGAGAGTGTGAGAGAGAGAGAGAGAATATATCCATCCCTCTGTCTAGAGGAGGTGGACGAGAGAGAGAGAGAGAGAGAGAGAGAGAGAGAAAAAGAGATATCCATCCCTCTGTCTAGAGGAGGTGGATAAGAGAGAGAGAGAGAGAGAGAGAGAGAGAGAGAGAGAGAGAGTGAGAGAGAGAGATCCATCCCTCTGTCTAGAGGAGGTGGACGAGAGAGAGAGAGAGAGAGAGAGAGATATCCATCCCTCTGTCTAGAGGAGGTGGATGAGAGAGAGAGAGAGAGAGAGAGAGAGAGTGAGAGAGAGATCCATCCCTCTGTCTAGAGGAGGTGGACGAGACAGAGAGAGAGAGAGGAGAGAGAGATATCCATCCCTCTGTCTAGAGGAGGTGAGAGAGAGAGAGAGAGAGAGAGAGAGTGGGAGAGAGATCCATCCCTCTGTCTAGAGGAGGTGGACGAGAGAGAGAGAGAGAGAGAGAGATATATCCACACCTCTGTCTAGAGGAGGTGGACGAGAGAGAGATAGAGAGAGAGAGAGAGAGAGAGAGAGAGAGAGAGATCCATCCCTCTGTCTAGAGGAGGTGGACGAGAGAGAGAGAGAGAGAGATATATCCACACCTCTGTCTAGAGGAGGTGGACGAGAGAGAGATAGAGAGAGAGAGAGAGAGAGAGAGAGAGATATCCATCCCTCTGTCTAGAGGAGGTGGATGAGAGAGAGAGAGAGAGAAAAAAGAGAGAGAGGGTGATGGGGAAGGAGGGGTGGTCTGACCGATTTCAAGAGACTGGTTCTAAAGTTGAGGTCCATCTTCAGGTAAGTCTGGTCATCTTCCATCCATCCATCTTCATCCGTCTCTCCGTCACAGGATCGCAGTAAGTACTTTGTCAATGACTGTATTAATCCAACTGGTTAGGTTTAGGTATGTTAAACAATAGGTTGGGTTTAGGCACAGTTTTACTCTGGGTTAAGTTTAGGGTCAGGGTTAGGGCCAGGCATGTTAAGCCATGGGTTGGGTTTAGGCATAGTTAACTGTGGGTTAAGTTTAGGGTCAGGATTAGGGTTAGGCCTACTAGACTATGGGTTAAGATTAGGGTCAAGGTTACGGTCAGGCATGTGAGACCATACATTAGGGCCAAAACAGGACCCGAGATGAACTCTTCGCTGCAGTTGAGTTGAAAACGTCCCAGATATTCAGTTTTATTATTGTAGTACTTTCAGTATTAAAAGCAAGTGCATGCTATTAGAGATTCTTCATCTGTCTGGATTTGTAATTAAATTTGATCTATGGTGTTTTATTAGTTTCTCTGAGGTTGAGATTTTAAGACACATCATCAGTAAAGAACCTTGGAATCATCAGGTGTTTCGCCATTACCTCTAGACACCCTCCTCCAAGGCGGCCCACCGGGTGATCATTTCCAGCGTGTGTCCCATATCCAATTAAAGTTTTATAAGAGTTATTACAGTCTCTTTTGAAGTGCAGCAGGATATATTTTGAAGCTTGTTTGCTCTAAAGTTGATTTTGAAAATTTGTAAAGAGAACATTTTTGACACCAAACTGCTACCATATGTCAGGGTAATTACCATTTGAAAATTGCATTACAATATTCCATGTAGAATGATCATTGCTTTTATTTAAAATAACAGTAAGTTTGACATCTATAAATTAGACAATTAACTTCGGCTTACCATCCGTTCCAATAGATGTCTGTTAACAGCATTAGAAGCATCTTATCCGTCTGGCCAGAGGATCTGGAGGCCCAGAGTCCCGGCCAGCTTTTGATTTGACTCCTGTGTTCCATACACCGCACAACTACAGGAGGCGCTGTTTTTATCTTCATTGATGTTAAGAGGCTGTTCCCCTGAGGTCATTATTCGCGCCAGTACGTATTGCCACGGTTTCAGAGTTCAGAATTTGAAGAAAATGTTGAGGTGAGAGAAGAACACCAGGAAGGATGAGTGGAGTTCCTTGAGTACGATGATGTCAGTCTCATCTCGATCGACGACCGGAAGTAAGGGAATACTCGTTTTAGAGCGAAAAATGCTGTTAATAGCGTTTGTGGGCGTGGCTTAAGCCTTTCATGCTGTAAATTCCCTTGTGAATGGTTGAGCTACTTGCAATAAAGTTTAATTTGAACCTTTAAGTCTTCTGCATCAATTAGCATAAGTCTAGTGACCATTACTCAATGAAATCCGCCGTATGCCGTAGTCTTCATCAGCTGTTTGCCTGGAGACCCGGAGTGGGCGAGGATTCTCTTCTATGAAATCCAGAACATGCCAATATCTTCATCAGCTGTTTTCCTGATGACCTGGAGTGGACGACAATTCTCTTCTACGAAGTCCAGCACATGCAAATATCTTCATCAGCTGTCTTCCTGGTGGCCTGGAGTGGGCGGCGACTCTCTTCTTGTTTGAAGAAATTTGAAGCAGAGAGAAGAAGAGGGACCGTGTCTACAGTACACACACTTCCTTGCCGGTCTAGGCATACTCTGCCTCTCTTTGCACCCCCCCAAAAAAAAAGGAGGGGGCAAGAGATATATCAATGTACAGGAGAACCAGTCTCTTAGGGAAATCAGCCATTTTATGGGGTGGGTAAATGCTTGTGAAAGTTATGGAGGAAAAGGTTATCCGAGGCACTGGCTGGGTTAGGTGATGGTCGGATCCCATTAGCCTCCCACGCGTCCGGCGACTACGCAGTTGAATGGAGACTAAAGGTATGCGCGGGCCGTCGCATGTCACTCACTTTCCACTCCACTAAAGCATCAACCCTCAAGGAATCCCTTAAAGGGATAACCTTCAGAGTGGTTAAAAACCATACCTCTGCTACAAGTAGGTGGTGAAAGAGACCTTTCGACCATCCTCAATATAAGAAAAATAAGGAGGGAGGGAGAGAAAGAGAAAGATCCATCCCTCTGTCTAGAGGAGGTGGACGAGAGAGTGTGAGAGAGACAGAGAGAGAGTGAGAGAGAGAGAGAGAAATATATCCATCCCTCTGTCTAGAGGAGGTGGACGAGAGAGAGAGAGAGAGAGAGAGAGAGAGAGAGAGAAAAAGAGATATCCATCCCTCTGTCTAGAGGAGGTGGATAAGAGAGAGAGAGAGAGAGAGAGAGAGAGAGAGAGAGAGAGAGAGAGAGAGAGAGAGAGAGATCCATCCCTCTGTCTAGAGGAGGTGGACGAGAGAGAGAGAGAGAGAGAGAGAGAGATAACCATCCCTCTGTCTAGAGGAGGTGGATGAGAGAGAGAGAGAGAGAGAGAGAGAGAGTGAGAGAGAGATCCATCCCTCTGTCTAGAGGAGGTGGACGAGACAGAGAGAGAGAGAGGAGAGAGAGAGATATCCATCCCTCTGTCTAGAGGAGGTGGATGAGAGAGAGAGAGAGAGAGAGAGAGAGAGAGAGATCCATCCCTCTGTCTAGAGGAGGTGGACGAGAGAGAGAGAGAGAGAGAGATATATCCACACCTCTGTCTAGAGGAGGTGGACGAGAGAGATAGAGAGAGAGAGAGAGAGAGAGAGAGAGTGGGAGAGAGATCCATCCCTCTGTCTAGAGGAGGTGGACGAGAGAGAGAGAGAGAGAGATATATCCACACCTCTGTCTAGAGGAGGTGGACGAGAGAGATAGAGAGAGAGAGCGAGAGAGAGAGAGAGAGATATCCATCCCTCTGTCTAGAGGAGGTGGATGAGAGAGAGAGAGAGAGAGAAAAAGAGAGAGAGGGTGATGGGGAAGGAGGGGTGGTCTGACCGATTTCAAGAGACTGGTTCTAAAGTTGAGGTCCATCTTCAGGTAAGTCTGGTCATCTTCCATCCATCCATCTTCATCCGTCTCTCCGTCACAGGATCGCAGTAAGTACTTTGTCAATGACTGTATTAATCCAACTGGTTAGGTTTAGGTATGTTAAACAATAGGTTGGGTTTAGGCACAGTTTACTCTGGGTTAAGTTTAGGGTCAGGGTTAGGGCCAGGCATGTTAAGCCATGGGTTGGGTTTAGGCATAGTTAACTGTGGGTTAAGTTTAGGGTCAGGATTAGGGTTAGGCCTACTAGACTATGGGTTAAGATTAGGGTCAAGGTTACGGTCAGGCATGTGAGACCATACATTAGGGCCAAAACAGGACCCGGAGATGAACTCTTCGCTGCAGTTGAGTTGAAAACGTCCCAGATATTCAGTTTTATTATTGTAGTACTTTCAGTATTAAAAGCAAGTGCATGCTATTAGAGATTCTTCATCTGTCTGGATTTGTAATTAAATTTGATCTATGGTGTTTTATTAGTTTCTCTGAGGTTGAGATTTTAAGACACATCATCAGTAAAGAACCTTGGAATCATCAGGTGTTTCGGCCATTACCTCTAGACACCCTCCTCAAGGCGGCCCACCGGGTTGATCATTTCAGCGTGTGTCCCATATCCAATTAAAGTTTTATAAGAGTTATTACAGTCTCTTTTGAAGTGCAGCAGGATATATTTTGAAGCTTGTTTGCTCTAAAGTTGATTTTGAAAATTTGTAAAGAGAACATTTTTGACACCAAACTGCTACCATATGTCAGGGTAATTACCATTTGAAAATTGCATTACAATATTCCATGTAGAATGATCATTGCTTTTATTTAAAATAACAGTAAGTTTGACATCTATAAATTAGACAATTAACTTGGCTTACCATCCGTTCCAATAGATGTCTGTTAACAGCATTAGAAGCATCTTATCCGTCTGGCCAGAGGATCTGGAGGCCCAGAGTCCCGGCCAGCTTTTGATTTGACTCCTGTGTTCCATACACCGCACAACTACAGGAGGCGCTGTTTTTATCTTCATTGATGTTAAGAGGCTGTTCCCCTGAGGTCATTATTCGCGCCAGTACGTATTGCCACGGTTTCAGAGTTCAGAATTTGAAGAAAATGTTGAGGTGAGAGAAGAACACCAGGAAGGATGAGTGGAGTTCCTTGAGTACGATGATGTCAGTCTCATCTCGTCGACGACCGGAAGTAAGGGAATACTCGTTTTAGAGCGAAAAATGCTGTTAATAGCGTTTGTGGGCGTGGCTTAAGCCTTTCATGCTGTAAATTCCCTTGTGAATGGTTGAGCTACTTGCAATAAAGTTTAATTTGAACCTTTAAGTCTTCTGCATCAATTAGCATAAGTCTAGTGACCATTACTCAATGAAATCCGCCGTATGCCGTAGTCTTCATCAGCTGTTTGCCTGGAGACCCGGAGTGGGCGAGATTCTCTTCTATGAAATCCAGAACATGCCAATATCTTCATCAGCTGTTTTCCTGATGACCTGGAGTGGACGACAATTCTCTTCTACGAAGTCAGCACATGCAAATATCTTCATCAGCTGTCTTCCTGGTGGCCTGGAGTGGCGGCGACTCTCTTCTTGTTTGAAGAAATTTGAAGCAGAGAGAAGAAGAGGGACCGTGTCTACGGTACACACACTTCCTTGCCGGTCTAGGCATACTCTGCCTCTCTTTGCACCCCCAAAAAAAGGAGGGCAAGAGATATATCAATGTACAGGAGAACCAGTCTCTTAGGAAATCAGCCATTTTATGGGGTGGGTAAATGCTTGTGAAAGTTATGGAGGAAAAAGGTTATCCGAGGCACTGGCTGGGTTAGGTGATGGTCGGATCCCATTAGCCTCCCACGCGTCCGGCGACTACGCAGTTGAATGGAGACTAAAGGTATGCGCGGGCCGTCGCATGTCACTCACTTTCCACTCCACTAAAGCATCAACCCTCAAGGAATCCCTTAAAGGGATAACCTTCAGAGTGGTTAAAAACCATACCTCTGCTACAAGTAGGTGGTGAAAGAGACCTTTCGACCATCCTCAATATAAGAAAAATAAGGAGGAGGGAGAGAAAGAAAAGATCCATCCCTCTGTCTAGAGGAGGTGGACGAGAGAGTGTGAGAGAGAGAGAGAGAGAGAGAGAGAGAGAGAGAGATATATCCATCCCTCTGTCTAGAGGAGGTGGACGAGAGAGAGAGAGAGAGAGAGAGAGAGAGAGAAGAGAGATATCCATCCCTCTGTCTAGAGGAGGTGGATAAGAGAGAGAGAGAGAGAGAGAGAGAGAGAGAGAGAGAGAGAGAGAGAGTGAGAGAGAGAGATCCATCCCTCTGTCTAGAGGAGGTGGACGAGAGAGAGAGAGAGAGAGAGAGAGAGAGATATCCATCCCTCTGTCTAGAGGAGGTGGAGAGAGAGAGAGAGAGAGAGAGAGAGAGTGAGAGAGATCCATCCCTCTGTCTAGAGGAGGTGGACGAGACAGAGAGAGAGAGAGAGAGAGAGATATCCATCCCTCTGTCTAGAGGAGGTGGATGAGAGAGAGAGAGAGAGAGAGAGAGTGGGAGAGAGATCCATCCCTCTGTCTAGAGGAGGACGAGAGAGAGAGAGAGAGAGAGAGATATATCCACACCTCTGTCTAGAGGAGGTGGACGAGAGAGAGATAGAGAGAGAGAGAGAGAGAGAGAGAGGAGAGAGAGATCCATCCCTCTGTCTAGAGGAGGTGGACGAGAGAGAGAGAGAGAGAGATATATCCACACCTCTGTCTAGAGGAGGTGGACGAGAGAGAGATAGAGAGAGAGCGAGAGAGAGAGAGAGAGAGATATCCATCCCTCTGTCTAGAGGAGGTGGATGAGAGAGAGAGAGAGAGAGAAAAAGAGAGAGAGAGGTGATGGGGAAGGAGGGGTGGTCTGACCGATTTCAAGAGACTGGTTCTAAAGTTGAGGTCCATCTTCAGGTAAGTCTGGTCATCTTCCATCCATCCATCTTCATCCGTCTCTCCGTCACAGGATCGCAGTAAGTACTTTGTCAATGACTGTATTAATCCAACTGGTTAGGTTTAGGTATGTTAAACAATAGGTTGGGTTTAGGCACAGTTTTACTCTGGGTTAAGTTTAGGGTCAGGGTTAGGGCCAGGCATGTTAAGCCATGGGTTGGGTTTAGGCATAGTTAACTGTGGGTTAAGTTTAGGGTCAGGATTAGGGTTAGGCCTACTAGACTATGGGTTAAGATTAGGGTCAAGGTTACGGTCAGGCATGTGAGACCATACATTAGGGCCAAAACAGGACCCGGAGATGAACTCTTCGCTGCAGTTGAGTTGAAAACGTCCCAGATATTCAGTTTTTATTATTGTAGTACTTTCAGTATTAAAAGCAAGTGCATGCTATTAGAGATTCTTCATCTGTCTGGATTTGTAATTAAATTTGATCTATGGTGTTTTATTAGTTTCTCTGAGGTTGAGATTTTAAGACACATCATCAGTAAAGAACCTTGGAATCATCAGGTGTTTCGGCCATTACCTCTAGACACCCTCCTCCAGGCGGCCCACGGGGTTGATCATTTCAGCGTGTGTCCCATATCCAATTAAAGTTTTATAAGAGTTATTACAGTCTCTTTTGAAGTGCAGCAGGATATATTTTGAAGCTTGTTTGCTCTAAAGTTGATTTTGAAAATTTGTAAAGAGAACATTTTTGACACCAAACTGCTACCATATGTCAGGGTAATTACCATTTGAAAATTGCATTACAATATTCCATGTAGAATGATCATTGCTTTTATTTAAAATAACAGTAAGTTTGACATCTATAAATTAGACAATTAACTTGACTTACCATCCGTTCCAATAGATGTCTGTTAACAGCATTAGAAGCATCTTATCCGTCTGGCCAGAGGATCTGGAGGCCCAGAGTCCCGGCCAGCTTTTGATTTGACTCCTGTGTTCCATACACCGCACAACTACAGGAGGCGCTGTTTTTATCTTCATTGATGTTAAGAGGCTGTTCCCCTGAGGTCATTATTCGCGCCAGTACGTATTGCCACGGTTTCAGAGTTCAGAATTTGAAGAAAATGTTGAGGTGAGAGAAGAACACCAGGAAGGATGAGTGGAGTTCCTTGAGTACGATGATGTCAGTCTCATCTCGATACGACGACCGGAAGTAAGGGAATACTCGTTTTAGAGCGAAAAATGCTGTTAATAGCGTTTGTGGGCGTGGCTTAAGCCTTTCATGCTGTAAATTCCCTTGTGAATGGTTGAGCTACTTGCAATAAAGTTTAATTTGAACCTTTAAGTCTTCTGCATCAATTAGCATAAGTCTAGTGACCATTACTCAATGAAATCCGCCGTATGCCGTAGTCTTCATCAGCTGTTTGCCTGGAGACCCGGAGTGGGCGAGATTCTCTTCTATGAAATCAGAACATGCCAATATCTTCATCAGCTGTTTTCCTGATGACCTGGAGTGGACGACAATTCTCTTCTACGAAGTCCAGCACATGCAAATATCTTCATCAGCTGTCTTCCTGGTGGCCTGGAGTGGCGGCGACTCTCTTCTTGTTTGAAGAAATTTGAAGCAGAGAGAAGAAGAGGGACCGTGTCTACAGTACACACACTTCCTTGCCGGTCTAGGCATACTCTGCCTCTCTTTGCACCCCCAAAAAAGGGAGGGGCAAGAGATATATCAATGTACAGGAGAACCAGTCTCTTAGGAAATCAGCCATTTTATGGGGTGGGTAAATGCTTGTGAAAGTTATGGAGGAAAAGGTTATCCGAGGCACTGGCTGGGTTAGGTGATGGTCGGATCCATTAGCCTCCCCGCGTCCGGCGACTACGCAGTTGAATGGAGACTAAAGGTATGCGCGGGCCGTCGCATGTCACTCACTTTCCACTCCACTAAAGCATCAACCCTCAAGGAATCCCTTAAAGGGATAACCTTCAGAGTGGTTAAAAACCATACCTCTGCTACAAGTAGGTGGTGAAAGAGACCTTTCGACCATCCTCAATATAAGAAAAATAAGGAGGAGGGAGAGAAAGAGAAAGATCCATCCCTCTGTCTAGAGGAGGTGGACGAGAGAGTGTGAGAGAGAGAGAGAGAGAGTGAGAGAGAGAGAGAGAATATATCCATCCCTCTGTCTAGAGGAGGTGGACGAGAGAGAGAGAGAGAGAGAGAGAGAGAGAGAAAAGAGATATCCATCCCTCTGTCTAGAGGAGGTGGATAAGAGAGAGAGAGAGAGAGAGAGAGAGAGAGAGAGAGAGAGTGTGAGAGAGAGAGATCCATCCCTCTGTCTAGAGGAGGTGGACGAGAGAGAGAGAGAGAGAGAGAGAGAGAGAGATATCCATCCCTCTGTCTAGAGGAGGTGGATGAGAGAGAGAGAGAGAGAGAGAGAGAGTGAGAGAGATCCATCCCTCTGTCTAGAGGAGGTGGACGAGACAGAGAGAGAGAGAGGGAGAGAGAGAGATATCCATCCCTCTGTCTAGAGGAGGTGGATGAGAGAGAGAGAGAGAGAGAGAGAGAGAGAGAGAGATCCATCCCTCTGTCTAGAGGAGGTGGACGAGAGAGAGAGAGAGAGAGAGATATATCCACACCTCTGTCTAGAGGAGGTGGACGAGAGAGAGATAGAGAGAGAGAGAGAGAGAGAGAGAGAGAGAGATCCATCCCTCTGTCTAGAGGAGGTGGACGAGAGAGAGAGAGAGAGATATATCCACACCTCTGTCTAGAGGAGGTGGACGAGAGAGAGAGAGAGAGAGAGAGAGAGAGAGAGAGAGATATCCATCCCTCTGTCTAGAGGAGGTGGATGAGAGAGAGAGAGAGAGAAAAAAAGAGAGAGAGGGTGATGGGGAAGGAGGGGTGGTCTGACCGATTTCAAGAGACTGGTTCTAAAGTTGAGGTCCATCTTCAGGTAAGTCTGGTCATCTTCCATCCATCCATCTTCATCCGTCTCTCCGTCACAGGATCGCAGTAAGTACTTTGTCAATGACTGTATTAATCCAACTGGTTAGGTTTAGGTATGTTAAACAATAGGTTGGGTTTAGGCACAGTTTTACTCTGGGTTAAGTTTAGGGTCAGGGTTAGGGCCAGGCATGTTAAGCCATGGGTTGGGTTTAGGCATAGTTAACTGTGGGTTAAGTTTAGGGTCAGGATTAGGGTTAGGCCTACTAGACTATGGGTTAAGATTAGGGTCAAGGTTACGGTCAGGCATGTGAGACCATACATTAGGGCCAAAACAGGACCCGGAGATGAACTCTTCGCTGCAGTTGAGTTGAAAACGTCCCAGATATTCAGTTTTATTATTGTAGTACTTTCAGTATTAAAAGCAAGTGCATGCTATTAGAGATTCTTCATCTGTCTGGATTTGTAATTAAATTTGATCTATGGTGTTTTATTAGTTTCTCTGAGGTTGAGATTTTAAGACACATCATCAGTAAAGAACCTTGGAATCATCAGGTGTTTCGGCCATTACCTCTAGACACCCTCCTCAAGGGCGGCCCACGGGGTTGATCATTTCAGCGTGTGTCCCATATCCAATTAAAGTTTTATAAGAGTTATTACAGTCTCTTTTGAAGTGCAGCAGGATATATTTTGAAGCTTGTTTGCTCTAAAGTTGATTTTGAAAATTTGTAAAGAGAACATTTTTGACACCAAACTGCTACCATATGTCAGGGTAATTACCATTTGAAAATTGCATTACAATATTCCATGTAGAATGATCATTGCTTTTATTTAAAATAACAGTAAGTTTGACATCTATAAATTAGACAATTAACTTGACTTACCATCCGTTCCAATAGATGTCTGTTAACAGCATTAGAAGCATCTTATCCGTCTGGCCAGAGGATCTGGAGGCCCAGAGTCCCGGCCAGCTTTTGATTTGACTCCTGTGTTCCATACACCGCACAACTACAGGAGGCGCTGTTTTTATCTTCATTGATGTTAAGAGGCTGTTCCCCTGAGGTCATTATTCGCGCCAGTACGTATTGCCACGGTTTCAGAGTTCAGAATTTGAAGAAAATGTTGAGGTGAGAGAAGAACACCAGGAAGGATGAGTGGAGTTCCTTGAGTACGATGATGTCAGTCTCATCTCGATCGACGACCGGAAGTAAGGGAATACTCGTTTTAGAGCGAAAAATGCTGTTAATAGCGTTTGTGGGCGTGGCTTAAGCCTTTCATGCTGTAAATTCCCTTGTGAATGGTTGAGCTACTTGCAATAAAGTTTAATTTGAACCTTTAAGTCTTCTGCATCAATTAGCATAAGTCTAGTGACCATTACTCAATGAAATCCGCCGTATGCCGTAGTCTTCATCAGCTGTTTGCCTGGAGACCCGGAGTGGGCGAGATTCTCTTCTATGAAATCCAGAACATGCCAATATCTTCATCAGCTGTTTTCCTGATGACCTGGAGTGGACGACAATTCTCTTCTACGAAGTCCAGCACATGCAAATATCTTCATCAGCTGTCTTCCTGGTGGCCTGGAGTGGGCGACTCTCTTCTTGTTTGAAGAAATTTGAAGCAGAGAGAAGAAGAGGGACCGTGTCTACGGTACACACACTTCCTTGCCGGTCTAGGCATACTCTGCCTCTCTTTGCACCCCCAAAAAAAGGAGGGCAAGAGATATATCAATGTACAGGAGAACCAGTCTCTTAGGAAATCAGCCATTTTATGGGGTGGGTAAATGCTTGTGAAAGTTATGGAGGAAAAGGTTATCCGAGGCACTGGCTGGGTTAGGTGATGGTCGGATCCCATTAGCCTCCCACGCGTCCGGCGACTACGCAGTTGAATGGAGACTAAAGGTATGCGCGGGCCGTCGCATGTCACTCACTTTCCACTCCACTAAAGCATCAACCCTCAAGGAATCCCTTAAAGGGATAACCTTCAGAGTGGTTAAAAACCATACCTCTGCTACAAGTAGGTGGTGAAAGAGACCTTTCGACCATCCTCAATATAAGAAAAATAAGGAGGAGGGAGAGAAAGAGAAAGATCCATCCCTCTGTCTAGAGGAGGTGGACGAGAGAGTGTGAGAGAGAGAGAGAGAGAGTGAGAGAGAGAGAGAGAGAAATATATCCATCCCTCTGTCTAGAGGAGGTGGACGAGAGAGAGAGAGAGAGAGAGAGAGAGAGAGAGAAAAAGAGATATCCATCCCTCTGTCTAGAGGAGGTGGATAAGAGAGAGAGAGAGAGAGAGAGAGAGAGAGAGAGAGAGAGAGAGAGTGAGAGAGAGAGAGATCCATCCCTCTGTCTAGAGGAGGTGGACGAGAGAGAGAGAGAGAGAGAGAGAGAGATATCCATCCCTCTGTCTAGAGGAGGTGGAGAGAGAGAGAGAGAGAGAGAGAGAGAGTGAGAGAGATCCATCCCTCTGTCTAGAGGAGGTGGACGAGACAGAGAGAGAGAGAGAGAGAGAGAGATATCCATCCCTCTGTCTAGAGGAGGTGGATGAGAGAGAGAGAGAGAGAGAGAGAGAGGGAGAGAGATCCATCCCTCTGTCTAGAGGAGGTGGACGAGAGAGAGAGAGAGAGAGAGAGATATATCCACACCTCTGTCTAGAGGAGGTGGACGAGAGAGAGATAGAGAGAGAGAGAGAGAGAGAGAGAGTGGGAGAGAGATCCATCCCTCTGTCTAGAGGAGGTGGACGAGAGAGAGAGAGAGAGAGATATATCCACACCTCTGTCTAGAGGAGGTGGAGAGAGATAGAGAGAGAGAGCGAGAGAGAGAGAGAGAGAGATATCCATCCCTCTGTCTAGAGGAGGTGGATGAGAGAGAGAGAGAGAGAGAAAAAAAGAGAGAGAGGGTGATGGGGAAGGAGGGGTGGTCTGACCGATTTCAAGAGACTGGTTCTAAAGTTGAGGTCCATCTTCAGGTAAGTCTGGTCATCTTCCATCCATCCATCTTCATCCGTCTCTCCGTCACAGGATCGCAGTAAGTACTTTGTCAATGACTGTATTAATCCAACTGGTTAGGTTTAGGTATGTTAAACAATAGGTTGGGTTTAGGCACAGTTTTACTCTGGGTTAAGTTTAGGGTCAGGGTTAGGGCCAGGCATGTTAAGCCATGGGTTGGGTTTAGGCATAGTTAACTGTGGGTTAAGTTTAGGGTCAGGATTAGGGTTAGGCCTACTAGACTATGGGTTAAGATTAGGGTCAAGGTTACGGTCAGGCATGTGAGACCATACATTAGGGCCAAAACAGGACCCGGAGATGAACTCTTCGCTGCAGTTGAGTTGAAAACGTCCCAGATATTCAGTTTTATTATTGTAGTACTTTCAGTATTAAAAGCAAGTGCATGCTATTAGAGATTCTTCATCTGTCTGGATTTGTAATTAAATTTGATCTATGGTGTTTTATTAGTTTCTCTGAGGTTGAGATTTTAAGACACATCATCAGTAAAGAACCTTGGAATCATCAGGTGTTTCGGCCATTACCTCTAGACACCCTCCTCAAGGCGGCCCACGGGTTGATCATTTCAGCGTGTGTCCCATATCCAATTAAAGTTTTATAAGAGTTATTACAGTCTCTTTTGAAGTGCAGCAGGATATATTTTGAAGCTTGTTTGCTCTAAAGTTGATTTTGAAAATTTGTAAAGAGAACATTTTTGACACCAAACTGCTACCATATGTCAGGGTAATTACCATTTGAAAATTGCATTACAATATTCCATGTAGAATGATCATTGCTTTTATTTAAAATAACAGTAAGTTTGACATCTATAAATTAGACAATTAACTTGGCTTACCATCCGTTCCAATAGATGTCTGTTAACAGCATTAGAAGCATCTTATCCGTCTGGCCAGAGGATCTGGAGGCCCAGAGTCCCGGCCAGCTTTTGATTTGACTCCTGTGTTCCATACACCGCACAACTACAGGAGGCGCTGTTTTTATCTTCATTGATGTTAAGAGGCTGTTCCCCTGAGGTCATTATTCGCGCCAGTACGTATTGCCACGGTTTCAGAGTTCAGAATTTGAAGAAAATGTTGAGGTGAGAGAAGAACACCAGGAAGGATGAGTGGAGTTCCTTGAGTACGATGATGTCAGTCTCATCTCGATCGACGACCGGAAGTAAGGGAATACTCGTTTTAGAGCGAAAAATGCTGTTAATAGCGTTTGTGGGCGTGGCTTAAGCCTTTCATGCTGTAAATTCCCTTGTGAATGGTTGAGCTACTTGCAATAAAGTTTAATTTGAACCTTTAAGTCTTCTGCATCAATTAGCATAAGTCTAGTGACCATTACTCAATGAAATCCGCCGTATGCCGTAGTCTTCATCAGCTGTTTGCCTGGAGACCCGGAGTGGGCGAGATTCTCTTCTATGAAATCCAGAACATGCCAATATCTTCATCAGCTGTTTTCCTGATGACCTGGAGTGGACGACAATTCTCTTCTACGAAGTCCAGCACATGCAAATATCTTCATCAGCTGTCTTCCTGGTGGCCTGGAGTGGCGGCGACTCTCTTCTTGTTTGAAGAAATTTGAAGCAGAGAGAAGAAGAGGGACCGTGTCTACAGTACACACACTTCCTTGCCGGTCTAGGCATACTCTGCCTCTCTTTGCACCCCCAAAAAAAGGGAGGGCAAGAGATATATCAATGTACAGGAGAACCAGTCTCTTAGGAAATCAGCCATTTTATGGGGTGGGTAAATGCTTGTGAAAGTTATGGAGGAAAAGGTTATCCGAGGCACTGGCTGGGTTAGGTGATGGTCGGATCCCATTAGCCTCCCACGCGTCCGGCGACTACGCAGTTGAATGGAGACTAAAGGTATGCGCGGGCCGTCGCATGTCACTCACTTTCCACTCCACTAAAGCATCAACCCTCAAGGAATCCCTTAAAGGGATAACCTTCAGAGTGGTTAAAAACCATACCTCTGCTACAAGTAGGTGGTGAAAGAGACCTTTCGACCATCCTCAATATAAGAAAAATAAGGAGGAGGAGAGAAAGAAAAGATCCATCCCTCTGTCTAGAGGAGGTGGACGAGAGAGTGTGAGAGAGAGAGAGAGAGAGAGTGTGAGAGAGAGAGAGAGAAATATATCCATCCCTCTGTCTAGAGGAGGTGGACGAGAGAGAGAGAGAGAGAGAGAGAGAGAGAGAGAAAAGAGATATCCATCCCTCTGTCTAGAGGAGGTGGATAAGAGAGAGAGAGAGAGAGAGAGAGAGAGAGAGAGAGAGAGAGAGAGTGAGAGAGAGAGATCCATCCCTCTGTCTAGAGGAGGTGGACGAGAGAGAGAGAGAGAGAGAGAGAGAGAGATATCCATCCCTCTGTCTAGAGGAGGTGGATGAGAGAGAGAGAGAGAGAGAGAGAGAGAGTGAGAGAGAGATCCATCCCTCTGTCTAGAGGAGGTGGACGAGACAGAGAGAGAGAGAGAGAGAGAGAGAGATATCCATCCCTCTGTCTAGAGGAGGTGGATGAGAGAGAGAGAGAGAGAGAGAGAGAGAGAGAGAGATCCATCCCTCTGTCTAGAGGAGGTGGACGAGAGAGAGAGAGAGAGAGAGAGATATATCCACACCTCTGTCTAGAGGAGGTGGACGAGAGAGATAGAGAGAGAGAGAGAGAGAGAGAGTGGGAGAGATCCATCCCTCTGTCTAGAGGAGGTGGACGAGAGAGAGAGAGAGAGAGATATATCCACACCTCTGTCTAGAGGAGGTGGACGAGAGAGAGATAGAGAGAGAGAGAGAGAGAGAGAGAGAGATATCCATCCCTCTGTCTAGAGGAGGTGGATGAGAGAGAGAGAGAGAGAAAAAAGAGAGAGGGTGATGGGGAAGGAGGGTGGTCTGACCGATTTCAAGAGACTGGTTCTAAAGTTGAGGTCCATCTTCAGGTAAGTCTGGTCATCTTCCATCCATCCATCTTCATCCGTCTCTCCGTCACAGGATCGCAGTAAGTACTTTGTCAATGACTGTATTAATCCAACTGGTTAGGTTTAGGTATGTTAAACAATAGGTTGGGTTTAGGCACAGTTTTACTCTGGGTTAAGTTTAGGGTCAGGGTTAGGGCCAGGCATGTTAAGCCATGGGTTGGGTTTAGGCATAGTTAACTGTGGGTTAAGTTTAGGGTCAGGATTAGGGTTAGGCCTACTAGACTATGGGTTAAGATTAGGGTCAAGGTTACGGTCAGGCATGTGAGACCATACATTAGGGCCAAAACAGGACCCGGAGATGAACTCTTCGCTGCAGTTGAGTTGAAAACGTCCCAGATATTCAGTTTTATTATTGTAGTACTTTCAGTATTAAAAGCAAGTGCATGCTATTAGAGATTCTTCATCTGTCTGGATTTGTAATTAAATTTGATCTATGGTGTTTTATTAGTTTCTCTGAGGTTGAGATTTTAAGACACATCATCAGTAAAGAACCTTGGAATCATCAGGTGTTTCGGCCATTACCTCTAGACACCCTCCTCCAAGGCGCGGCCCACGGGGTTGATCATTTCAGCGTGTGTCCCATATCCAATTAAAGTTTTATAAGAGTTATTACAGTCTCTTTTGAAGTGCAGCAGGATATATTTTGAAGCTTGTTTGCTCTAAAGTTGATTTTGAAAATTTGTAAAGAGAACATTTTTGACACCAAACTGCTACCATATGTCAGGGTAATTACCATTTGAAAATTGCATTACAATATTCCATGTAGAATGATCATTGCTTTTATTTAAAATAACAGTAAGTTTGACATCTATAAATTAGACAATTAACTTGACTTACCATCCGTTCCAATAGATGTCTGTTAACAGCATTAGAAGCATCTTATCCGTCTGGCCAGAGGATCTGGAGGCCCAGAGTCCCGGCCAGCTTTTTGATTTGACTCCTGTGTTCCATACACCGCACAACTACAGGAGGCGCTGTTTTTATCTTCATTGATGTTAAGAGGCTGTTCCCTGAGGTCATTATTCGCGCCAGTACGTATTGCCACGGTTTCAGAGTTCAGAATTTGAAGAAAATGTTGAGGTGAGAGAAGAACACCAGGAAGGATGAGTGGAGTTCCTTGAGTACGATGATGTCAGTCTCATCTCGATCGACGACGGAAGTAAGGGAATACTCGTTTTAGAGCGAAAAATGCTGTTAATAGCGTTTGTGGGCGTGGCTTAAGCCTTTCATGCTGTAAATTCCCTTGTGAATGGTTGAGCTACTTGCAATAAAGTTTAATTTGAACCTTTAAGTCTTCTGCATCAATTAGCATAAGTCTAGTGACCATTACTCAATGAAATCCGCCGTATGCCGTAGTCTTCATCAGCTGTTTGCCTGGAGACCCGGAGTGGGCGAGATTCTCTTCTATGAAATCCAGAACATGCCAATATCTTCATCAGCTGTTTTCCTGATGACCTGGAGTGGACGACAATTCTCTTCTACGAAGTCCAGCACATGCAAATATCTTCATCAGCTGTCTTCCTGGTGGCCTGGAGTGGCGGCGACTCTCTTCTTGTTTGAAGAAATTTGAAGCAGAGAGAAGAAGAGGGACCGTGTCTACAGTACACACACTTCCTTGCCGGTCTAGGCATACTCTGCCTCTCTTTGCACCCCCAAAAAAGGGAGGGCAAGAGATATATCAATGTACAGGAGAACCAGTCTCTTAGGAAATCAGCCATTTTATGGGGTGGGTAAATGCTTGTGAAAGTTATGGAGGAAAAGGTTATCCGAGGCACTGGCTGGGTTAGGTGATGGTCGGATCCCATTAGCCTCCCCACGCGTCCGACGACTACGCAGTTGAATGGAGACTAAAGGTATGCGCGGGCCGTCGCATGTCACTCACTTTCCACTCCACTAAAGCATCAACCCTCAAGGAATCCCTTAAAGGGATAACCTTCAGAGTGGTTAAAAACCATACCTCTGCTACAAGTAGGTGGTGAAAGAGACCTTTCGACCATCCTCAATATAAGAAAAATAAGGAGGGAGGGAGAGAAAGAGAAAGATCCATCCCTCTGTCTAGAGGAGGTGGACGAGAGAGTGTGAGAGAGAGAGAGAGAGAGAGAGTGAGAGAGAGAGAGAGATATATCCATCCCTCTGTCTAGAGGAGGTGGACGAGAGAGAGAGAGAGAGAGAGAGAGAGAGAGAGAAAAGAGATATCCATCCCTCTGTCTAGAGGAGGTGGATAAGAGAGAGAGAGAGAGAGAGAGAGAGAGAGAGAGAGAGAGAGAGTGTGAGAGAGAGAGAGATCCATCCCTCTGTCTAGAGGAGGTGGACGAGAGAGAGAGAGAGAGAGAGAGAGAGAGATATCCATCCCTCTGTCTAGAGGAGGTGGATGAGAGAGAGAGAGAGAGAGAGAGAGAGAGAGAGAGAGAGATCCATCCCTCTGTCTAGAGGAGGTGGACGAGAGAGAGAGAGAGAGAGAGAGAGAGAGATATCCATCCCTCTGTCTAGAGGAGGTGGACGAGAGAGAGAGAGAGAGAGAGAGAGAGAGAGATATCCATCCCTCTGTCTAGAGGAGGTGGACGAGAGAGAGAGAGAGAGAGAGAGATATATCCACACCTCTGTCTAGAGGAGGTGGACGAGAGAGAGAGAGAGAGAGAGAGAGAGAGAGAGAGAGAGAGAGAGATCCATCCCTCTGTCTAGAGGAGGTGGACGAGAGAGAGAGAGAGAGAGATATATCCACACCTCTGTCTAGAGGAGGTGGACGAGAGAGAGAGAGAGAGAGAGAGAGAGAGAGAGAGAGAGATATCCATCCCTCTGTCTAGAGGAGGTGGATGAGAGAGAGAGAGAGAGAGAAAAAAAGAGAGAGGTGATGGGGAAGGAGGGTGGTCTGACCGATTTCAAGAGACTGGTTCTAAAGTTGAGGTCCATCTTCAGGTAAGTCTGGTCATCTTCCATCCATCCATCTTCATCCGTCTCTCCGTCACAGGATCGCAGTAAGTACTTTGTCAATGACTGTATTAATCCAACTGGTTAGGTTTAGGTATGTTAAACAATAGGTTGGGTTTAGGCACAGTTTACTCTGGGTTAAGTTTAGGGTCAGGGTTAGGGCCAGGCATGTTAAGCCATGGGTTGGGTTTAGGCATAGTTAACTGTGGGTTAAGTTTAGGGTCAGGATTAGGGTTAGGCCTACTAGACTATGGGTTAAGATTAGGGTCAAGGTTACGGTCAGGCATGTGAGACCATACATTAGGGCCAAAACAGGACCCGGAGATGAACTCTTCGCTGCAGTTGAGTTGAAAACGTCCCAGATATTCAGTTTTATTATTGTAGTACTTTCAGTATTAAAAGCAAGTGCATGCTATTAGAGATTCTTCATCTGTCTGGATTTGTAATTAAATTTGATCTATGGTGTTTTATTAGTTTCTCTGAGGTTGAGATTTTAAGACACATCATCAGTAAAGAACCTTGGAATCATCAGGTGTTTCGGCCATTACCTCTAGACACCCTCCTCCAAGGCGGCCCACGGGTTGATCATTTCAGCGTGTGTCCCATATCCAATTAAAGTTTTATAAGAGTTATTACAGTCTCTTTTGAAGTGCAGCAGGATATATTTTGAAGCTTGTTTGCTCTAAAGTTGATTTTGAAAATTTGTAAAGAGAACATTTTTGACACCAAACTGCTACCATATGTCAGGGTAATTACCATTTGAAAATTGCATTACAATATTCCATGTAGAATGATCATTGCTTTTATTTAAAATAACAGTAAGTTTGACATCTATAAATTAGACAATTAACTTGACTTACCATCCGTTCCAATAGATGTCTGTTAACAGCATTAGAAGCATCTTATCCGTCTGGCCAGAGGATCTGGAGGCCCAGAGTCCCGGCCAGCTTTTGATTTGACTCCTGTGTTCCATACACCGCACAACTACAGGAGGCGCTGTTTTTATCTTCATTGATGTTAAGAGGCTGTTCCCCTGAGGTCATTATTCGCGCCAGTACGTATTGCCACGGTTTCAGAGTTCAGAATTTGAAGAAAATGTTGAGGTGAGAGAAGAACACCAGGAAGGATGAGTGGAGTTCCTTGAGTACGATGATGTCAGTCTCATCTCGATCGACGACCGGAAGTAAGGGAATACTCGTTTTAGAGCGAAAAATGCTGTTAATAGCGTTTGTGGGCGTGGCTTAAGCCTTTCATGCTGTAAATTCCCTTGTGAATGGTTGAGCTACTTGCAATAAAGTTTAATTTGAACCTTTAAGTCTTCTGCATCAATTAGCATAAGTCTAGTGACCATTACTCAATGAAATCCGCCGTATGCCGTAGTCTTCATCAGCTGTTTGCCTGGAGACCCGGAGTGGGCGAGATTCTCTTCTATGAAATCCAGAACATGCCAATATCTTCATCAGCTGTTTTCCTGATGACCTGGAGTGGACGACAATTCTCTTCTACGAAGTCAGCACATGCAAATATCTTCATCAGCTGTCTTCCTGGTGGCCTGGAGTGGCGGCGACTCTCTTCTTGTTTGAAGAAATTTGAAGCAGAGAGAAGAAGAGGGACCGTGTCTACAGTACACACACTTCCTTGCCGGTCTAGGCATACTCTGCCTCTCTTTGCACCCCCAAAAAAGGGAGGGCAAGAGATATATCAATGTACAGGAGAACCAGTCTCTTAGGAAATCAGCCATTTTATGGGGTGGGTAAATGCTTGTGAAAGTTATGGAGGAAAAGGTTATCCGAGGCACTGGCTGGGTTAGGTGATGGTCGGATCCCATTAGCCTCCCACGCGTCCGGCGACTACGCAGTTGAATGGAGACTAAAGGTATGCGCGGGCCGTCGCATGTCACTCACTTTCCACTCCACTAAAGCATCAACCCTCAAGGAATCCCTTAAAGGGATAACCTTCAGAGTGGTTAAAAACCATACCTCTGCTACAAGTAGGTGGTGAAAGAGACCTTTCGACCATCCTCAATATAAGAAAAATAAGGAGGAGGGAGAGAAAGAAAAGATCCATCCCTCTGTCTAGAGGAGGTGGACGAGAGAGTGTGAGAGAGAGAGAGAGAGAGAGAGAGAGAGAGAGAGAAATATATCCATCCCTCTGTCTAGAGGAGGTGGACGAGAGAGAGAGAGAGAGAGAGAGAGAGAGAGAGAAAAGAGATATCCATCCCTCTGTCTAGAGGAGGTGGATAAGAGAGAGAGAGAGAGAGAGAGAGAGAGAGAGAGAGAGAGAGAGTGAGAGAGAGAGAGATCCATCCCTCTGTCTAGAGGAGGTGGACGAGAGAGAGAGAGAGAGAGAGAGAGAGATATCCATCCCTCTGTCTAGAGGAGGTGGATGAGAGAGAGAGAGAGAGAGAGAGAGAGAGAGATCCATCCCTCTGTCTAGAGGAGGTGGACGAGACAGAGAGAGAGAGAGAGAGAGAGAGATATCCATCCCTCTGTCTAGAGGAGATGAGAGAGAGAGAGAGAGAGAGAGAGAGAGATCCATCCCTCTGTCTAGAGGAGGTGGACGAGAGAGAGAGAGAGAGAGAGAGATATATCCACACCTCTGTCTAGAGGAGGTGGACGAGAGAGAGAGAGAGAGAGAGAGAGAGTGGGAGAGAGATCCATCCCTCTGTCTAGAGGAGGTGGACGAGAGAGAGAGAGAGAGAGATATATCCACACCTCTGTCTAGAGGAGGTGGACGAGAGAGATAGAGAGAGAGAGAGAGAGAGAGAGAGAGATATCCATCCCTCTGTCTAGAGGAGGTGGATGAGAGAGAGAGAGAGAGAGAAAAAGAGAGAGTGATGGGGAAGGAGGGTGGTCTGACCGATTTCAAGAGACTGGTTCTAAAGTTGAGGTCCATCTTCAGGTAAGTCTGGTCATCTTCCATCCATCCATCTTCATCCGTCTCTCCGTCACAGGATCGCAGTAAGTACTTTGTCAATGACTGTATTAATCCAACTGGTTAGGTTTAGGTATGTTAAACAATAGGTTGGGTTTAGGCACAGTTTACTCTGGGTTAAGTTTAGGGTCAGGGTTAGGGCCAGGCATGTTAAGCCATGGGTTGGGTTTAGGCATAGTTAACTGTGGGTTAAGTTTAGGGTCAGGATTAGGGTTAGGCCTACTAGACTATGGGTTAAGATTAGGGTCAAGGTTACGGTCAGGCATGTGAGACCATACATTAGGGCCAAAACAGGACCCGGAGATGAACTCTTCGCTGCAGTTGAGTTGAAAACGTCCCAGATATTCAGTTTTATTATTGTAGTACTTTCAGTATTAAAAGCAAGTGCATGCTATTAGAGATTCTTCATCTGTCTGGATTTGTAATTAAATTTGATCTATGGTGTTTTATTAGTTTCTCTGAGGTTGAGATTTTAAGACACATCATCAGTAAAGAACCTTGGAATCATCAGGTGTTTCGCCATTACCTCTAGACACCCTCCTCCAAGGCGGCCCACGGGTTGATCATTTCAGCGTGTGTCCCATATCCAATTAAAGTTTTATAAGAGTTATTACAGTCTCTTTTGAAGTGCAGCAGGATATATTTTGAAGCTTGTTTGCTCTAAAGTTGATTTTGAAAATTTGTAAAGAGAACATTTTTGACACCAAACTGCTACCATATGTCAGGGTAATTACCATTTGAAAATTGCATTACAATATTCCATGTAGAATGATCATTGCTTTTATTTAAAATAACAGTAAGTTTGACATCTATAAATTAGACAATTAACTTGACTTACCATCCGTTCCAATAGATGTCTGTTAACAGCATTAGAAGCATCTTATCCGTCTGGCCAGAGGATCTGGAGGCCCAGAGTCCCGGCCAGCTTTTGATTTGACTCCTGTGTTCCATACACCGCACAACTACAGGAGGCGCTGTTTTTATCTTCATTGATGTTAAGAGGCTGTTCCCTGAGGTCATTATTCGCGCCAGTACGTATTGCCACGGTTTCAGAGTTCAGAATTTGAAGAAAATGTTGAGGTGAGAGAAGAACACCAGGAAGGATGAGTGGAGTTCCTTGAGTCGATGATGTCAGTCTCATCTCGATCGACGACCGGAAGTAAGGGAATACTCGTTTTAGAGCGAAAAATGCTGTTAATAGCGTTTGTGGGCGTGGCTTAAGCCTTTCATGCTGTAAATTCCCTTGTGAATGGTTGAGCTACTTGCAATAAAGTTTAATTTGAACCTTTAAGTCTTCTGCATCAATTAGCATAAGTCTAGTGACCATTACTCAATGAAATCCGCCGTATGCCGTAGTCTTCATCAGCTGTTTGCCTGGAGACCCGGAGTGGGCGAGATTCTCTTCTATGAAATCCAGAACATGCCAATATCTTCATCAGCTGTTTTCCTGATGACCTGGAGTGGACGACAATTCTCTTCTACGAAGTCAGCACATGCAAATATCTTCATCAGCTGTCTTCCTGGTGGCCTGGAGTGGGCGACTCTCTTCTTGTTTGAAGAAATTTGAAGCAGAGAGAAGAAGAGGGACCGTGTCTACGGTACACACACTTCCTTGCCGGTCTAGGCATACTCTGCCTCTCTTTGCACCCCCAAAAAAAGGGAGGGCAAGAGATATATCAATGTACAGGAGAACCAGTCTCTTAGGAAATCAGCCATTTTATGGGGTGGGTAAATGCTTGTGAAAGTTATGGAGGAAAAGGTTATCCGAGGCACTGGCTGGGTTAGGTGATGGTCGGATCCCATTAGCCTCCCCACGCGTCCGGCGACTACGCAGTTGAATGGAGACTAAAGGTATGCGCGGGCCGTCGCATGTCACTCACTTTCCACTCCACTAAAGCATCAACCCTCAAGGAATCCCTTAAAGGGATAACCTTCAGAGTGGTTAAAAACCATACCTCTGCTACAAGTAGGTGGTGAAAGAGACCTTTCGACCATCCTCAATATAAGAAAAATAAGGAGGGAGGGAGAGAAAGAGAAAGATCCATCCCTCTGTCTAGAGGAGGTGGACGAGAGAGTGAGAGAGAGAGAGAGAGAGAGAGAGAGAGAGAGAGAGAGATATATCCATCCCTCTGTCTAGAGGAGGTGGACGAGAGAGAGAGAGAGAGAGAGAGAGAGAGAGAGAGAAAAAGAGATATCCATCCCTCTGTCTAGAGGAGGTGGATAAGAGAGAGAGAGAGAGAGAGAGAGAGAGAGAGAGAGAGAGAGAGAGAGAGAGAGATATCCATCCCTCTGTCTAGAGGAGGTGGATGAGAGAGAGAGAGAGAGAGAGAGAGATATCCATCCCTCTGTCTAGAGGAGGTGGATGAGAGAGAGAGAGAGAGAGAGAGAGAGAGAGAGAGAGATCCATCCCTCTGTCTAGAGGAGGTGGACGAGACAGAGAGAGAGAGAGAGAGAGATATCCATCCCTCTGTCTAGAGGAGGTGGATGAGAGAGAGAGAGAGAGAGAGAGAGAGAGAGAGATCCATCCCTCTGTCTAGAGGAGGTGGACGAGAGAGAGAGAGAGAGAGAGAGAGATCCACACCTCTGTCTAGAGGAGGTGGACGAGAGAGAGATAGAGAGAGAGAGAGAGAGAGAGAGAGGAGAGAGAGATCCATCCCTCTGTCTAGAGGAGGTGGACGAGAGAGAGAGAGAGAGAGATATATCCACACCTCTGTCTAGAGGAGGTGGACGAGAGAGAGATAGAGAGAGAGAGAGAGAGAGAGAGAGAGATATCCATCCCTCTGTCTAGAGGAGGTGGATGAGAGAGAGAGAGAGAGAAAAAAGAGAGAGAGGGTGATGGGGAAGGAGGGTGGTCTGACCGATTTCAAGAGACTGGTTCTAAAGTTGAGGTCCATCTTCAGGTAAGTCTGGTCATCTTCCATCCATCCATCTTCATCCGTCTCTCCCGTCACAGGATCGCAGTAAGTACTTTGTCAATGACTGTATTAATCCAACTGGTTAGGTTTAGGTATGTTAAACAATAGGTTGGGTTTAGGCACAGTTTTACTCTGGGTTAAGTTTAGGGTCAGGGTTAGGGCCAGGCATGTTAAGCCATGGGTTGGGTTTAGGCATAGTTAACTGTGGGTTAAGTTTAGGGTCAGGATTAGGGTTAGGCCTACTAGACTATGGGTTAAGATTAGGGTCAAGGTTACGGTCAGGCATGTGAGACCATACATTAGGGCCAAAACAGGACCCGGAGATGAACTCTTCGCTGCAGTTGAGTTGAAAACGTCCCAGATATTCAGTTTTTATTATTGTAGTACTTTCAGTATTAAAAGCAAGTGCATGCTATTAGAGATTCTTCATCTGTCTGGATTTGTAATTAAATTTGATCTATGGTGTTTTATTAGTTTCTCTGAGGTTGAGATTTTAAGACACATCATCAGTAAAGAACCTTGGAATCATCAGGTGTTTCGCCATTACCTCTAGACACCCTCCTCCAAGGCGGCCCACGGGTTGATCATTTCCGTGTGTCCCATATCCAATTAAAGTTTTATAAGAGTTATTACAGTCTCTTTTGAAGTGCAGCAGGATATATTTTGAAGCTTGTTTGCTCTAAAGTTGATTTTGAAAATTTGTAAAGAGAACATTTTTGACACCAAACTGCTACCATATGTCAGGGTAATTACCATTTGAAAATTGCATTACAATATTCCATGTAGAATGATCATTGCTTTTATTTAAAATAACAGTAAGTTTGACATCTATAAATTAGACAATTAACTTGACTTACCATCCGTTCCAATAGATGTCTGTTAACAGCATTAGAAGCATCTTATCCGTCTGGCCAGAGGATCTGGAGGCCCAGAGTCCCGGCCAGCTTTTGATTGACTCCTGTGTTCCATACACCGCACAACTACAGGAGGCGCTGTTTTTATCTTCATTGATGTTAAGAGGCTGTTCCCCTGAGGTCATTATTCGCGCCAGTACGTATTGCCACGGTTTCAGAGTTCAGAATTTGAAGAAAATGTTGAGGTGAGAGAAGAACACCAGGAAGGATGAGTGGAGTTCCTTGAGTACGATGATGTCAGTCTCATCTCGATACGACGACCGGAAGTAAGGGAATACTCGTTTTAGAGCGAAAAATGCTGTTAATAGCGTTTGTGGGCGTGGCTTAAGCCTTTCATGCTGTAAATTCCCTTGTGAATGGTTGAGCTACTTGCAATAAAGTTTAATTTGAACCTTTAAGTCTTCTGCATCAATTAGCATAAGTCTAGTGACCATTACTCAATGAAATCCGCCGTATGCCGTAGTCTTCATCAGCTGTTTGCCTGGAGACCCGGAGTGGGCGAGATTCTCTTCTATGAAATCCAGAACATGCCAATATCTTCATCAGCTGTTTTCCTGATGACCTGGAGTGGACGACAATTCTCTTCTACGAAGTCCAGCACATGCAAATATCTTCATCAGCTGTCTTCCTGGTGGCCTGGAGTGGGCGCGACTCTCTTCTTGTTTGAAGAAATTTGAAGCAGAGAGAAGAAGAGGACCGTGTCTCGGTACACACACTTCCTTGCCGGTCTAGGCATACTCTGCCTCTCTTTGCACCCCCAAAAAAAAGGAGGGCAAGAGATATATCAATGTACAGGAGAACCAGTCTCTTAGGAAATCAGCCATTTTATGGGGTGGGTAAATGCTTGTGAAAGTTATGGAGGAAAAGGTTATCCGAGGCACTGGCTGGGTTAGGTGATGGTCGGATCCCATTAGCCTCCCCACGCGTCCGGCGACTACGCAGTTGAATGGAGACTAAAGGTATGCGCGGGCCGTCGCATGTCACTCACTTTCCACTCCACTAAAGCATCAACCCTCAAGGAATCCCTTAAAGGGATAACCTTCAGAGTGGTTAAAAACCATACCTCTGCTACAAGTAGGTGGTGAAAGAGACCTTTCGACCATCCTCAATATAAGAAAAATAAGGAGGAGGGAGAGAAAGAGAAAGATCCATCCCTCTGTCTAGAGGAGGTGGACGAGAGAGTGAGAGAGAGAGAGAGAGAGAGAGAGAGAGAGAGAGAGAAGATATATCCATCCCTCTGTCTAGAGGAGGTGGACGAGAGAGAGAGAGAGAGAGAGAGAGAGAGAGAGAAAAGAGATATCCATCCCTCTGTCTAGAGGAGGTGGAGAAGAGAGAGAGAGAGAGAGAGAGAGAGAGAGAGAGAGAGAGAGAGTGTGAGAGAGAGAGATCCATCCCTCTGTCTAGAGGAGGTGGACGAGAGAGAGAGAGAGAGAGAGAGAGATATCCATCCCTCTGTCTAGAGGAGGTGGATGAGAGAGAGAGAGAGAGAGAGAGAGAGAGTGAGAGAGATCCATCCCTCTGTCTAGAGGAGGTGGACGAGACAGAGAGAGAGAGAGAGAGAGAGAGATATCCATCCCTCTGTCTAGAGGAGGTGGATGAGAGAGAGAGAGAGAGAGAGAGAGAGAGAGATCCATCCCTCTGTCTAGAGGAGGTGAGAGAGAGAGAGAGAGAGAGAGAGATATATCCACACCTCTGTCTAGAGGAGGTGGACGAGACAGAGAGAGAGAGAGAGAGAGAGTGGGAGAGAGATCCATCCCTCTGTCTAGAGGAGGTGGACGAGAGAGAGAGAGAGAGAGATATATCCACACCTCTGTCTAGAGGAGGTGGACGAGAGAGAGAGAGAGAGAGAGAGAGAGAGAGAGAGAGAGATATCCATCCCTCTGTCTAGAGGAGGTGGATGAGAGAGAGAGAGAGAGAAAAAAGAGAGAGAGGGTGATGGGGAAGGAGGGTGGTCTGACCGATTTCAAGAGACTGGTTCTAAAGTTGAGTCCATCTTCAGGTAAGTCTGGTCATCTTCCATCCATCCATCTTCATCCGTCTCTCCGTCACAGGATCGCAGTAAGTACTTTGTCAATGACTGTATTAATCCAACTGGTTAGGTTTAGGTATGTTAAACAATAGGTTGGGTTTAGGCACAGTTTACTCTGGGTTAAGTTTAGGGTCAGGGTTAGGGCCAGGCATGTTAAGCCATGGGTTGGGTTTAGGCATAGTTAACTGTGGGTTAAGTTTAGGAGTCAGGATTAGGGTTAGGCCTACTAGACTATGGGTTAAGATTAGGGTCAAGGTTACGGTCAGGCATGTGAGACCATACATTAGGGCCAAAACAGGACCCGGAGATGAACTCTTCGCTGCAGTTGAGTTGAAAACGTCCCAGATATTCAGTTTTATTATTGTAGTACTTTCAGTATTAAAAGCAAGTGCATGCTATTAGAGATTCTTCATCTGTCTGGATTTGTAATTAAATTTGATCTATGGTGTTTTATTAGTTTCTCTGAGGTTGAGATTTTAAGACACATCATCAGTAAAGAACCTTGGAATCATCAGGTGTTTCGGCCATTACCTCTAGACACCCTCCTCCAAGGCGGCCCACGGGGTTGATCATTTCAGCGTGTGTCCCATATCCAATTAAAGTTTTATAAGAGTTATTACAGTCTCTTTTGAAGTGCAGCAGGATATATTTTGAAGCTTGTTTGCTCTAAAGTTGATTTTGAAAATTTGTAAAGAGAACATTTTTGACACCAAACTGCTACCATATGTCAGGGTAATTACCATTTGAAAATTGCATTACAATATTCCATGTAGAATGATCATTGCTTTTATTTAAAATAACAGTAAGTTTGACATCTATAAATTAGACAATTAACTTGACTTACCATCCGTTCCAATAGATGTCTGTTAACAGCATTAGAAGCATCTTATCCGTCTGGCCAGAGGATCTGGAGGCCCAGAGTCCCGGCCAGCTTTTGATTTGACTCCTGTGTTCCATACACCGCACAACTACAGGAGGCGCTGTTTTTATCTTCATTGATGTTAAGAGGCTGTTCCCCTGAGGTCATTATTCGCGCCAGTACGTATTGCCACGGTTTCAGAGTTCAGAATTTGAAGAAAATGTTGAGGTGAGAGAAGAACACCAGGAAGGATGAGTGGAGTTCCTTGAGTACGATGATGTCAGTCTCATCTCGTCGACGACCGGAAGTAAGGGAATACTCGTTTTAGAGCGAAAAATGCTGTTAATAGCGTTTGTGGGCGTGGCTTAAGCCTTTCATGCTGTAAATTCCCTTGTGAATGGTTGAGCTACTTGCAATAAAGTTTAATTTGAACCTTTAAGTCTTCTGCATCAATTAGCATAAGTCTAGTGACCATTACTCAATGAAATCCGCCGTATGCCGTAGTCTTCATCAGCTGTTTGCCTGGAGACCCGAGTGGGCGAGATTCTCTTCTATGAAATCAGAACATGCCAATATCTTCATCAGCTGTTTTCCTGATGACCTGGAGTGGACGACAATTCTCTTCTACGAAGTCAGCACATGCAAATATCTTCATCAGCTGTCTTCCTGGTGGCCTGGAGTGGCGGCGACTCTCTTCTTGTTTGAAGAAATTTGAAGCAGAGAGAAGAAGAGGACCGTGTCTACAGTACACACACTTCCTTGCCGGTCTAGGCATACTCTGCCTCTCTTTGCACCCCCAAAAAAAAGGAGGGGGCAAGAGATATATCAATGTACAGGAGAACCAGTCTCTTAGGAAATCAGCCATTTTATGGGGTGGGTAAATGCTTGTGAAAGTTATGGAGGAAAAGGTTATCGAGGCACTGGCTGGGTTAGGTGATGGTCGGATCCCATTAGCCTCCCACGCGTCCGGCGACTACGCAGTTGAATGGAGACTAAAGGTATGCGCGGGCCGTCGCATGTCACTCACTTTCCACTCCACTAAAGCATCAACCCTCAAGGAATCCCTTAAAGGGATAACCTTCAGAGTGGTTAAAAACCATACCTCTGCTACAAGTAGGTGGTGAAAGAGACCTTTCGACCATCCTCAATATAAGAAAAATAAGGAGGAGGGAGAGAAAGAAAAGATCCATCCCTCTGTCTAGAGGAGGTGGACGAGAGAGTGAGAGAGAGAGAGAGAGAGAGAGAGAGAGAGAGAGAGAGAGAAATATATCCATCCCTCTGTCTAGAGGAGGTGGACGAGAGAGAGAGAGAGAGAGAGAGAGAGAGAGAAAGAGATATCCATCCCTCTGTCTAGAGGAGGTGGATAAGAGAGAGAGAGAGAGAGAGAGAGAGAGAGAGAGAGAGAGAGAGAGAGAGAGATCCATCCCTCTGTCTAGAGGAGGTGGACGAGAGAGAGAGAGAGAGAGAGAGAGAGATATCCATCCCTCTGTCTAGAGGAGGTGGATGAGAGAGAGAGAGAGAGAGAGAGAGAGAGAGAGATCCATCCCTCTGTCTAGAGGAGGTGGACGAGACAGAGAGAGAGAGAGAGAGAGAGAGATATCCATCCCTCTGTCTAGAGGAGGTGGAGAGAGAGAGAGAGAGAGAGAGAGAGATCCATCCCTCTGTCTAGAGGAGGTGGACGAGAGAGAGAGAGAGAGAGAGATATATCCACACCTCTGTCTAGAGGAGTGGACGAGAGAGAGAGAGAGAGAGAGAGAGAGAGAGAGAGAGAGAGAGATCCATCCCTCTGTCTAGAGGAGGTGGACGAGAGAGAGAGAGAGAGAGATATATCCACACCTCTGTCTAGAGGAGGTGGACGAGAGAGAGAGAGAGAGAGAGAGAGAGAGAGAGAGAGATATCCATCCCTCTGTCTAGAGGAGGTGGATGAGAGAGAGAGAGAGAGAAAAAAAGAGAGAGAGGGTGATGGGGAAGGAGGGGTGGTCTGACCGATTTCAAGAGACTGGTTCTAAAGTTGAGGTCCATCTTCAGGTAAGTCTGGTCATCTTCCATCCATCCATCTTCATCCGTCTCTCCGTCACAGGATCGCAGTAAGTACTTTGTCAATGACTGTATTAATCCAACTGGTTAGGTTTAGGTATGTTAAACAATAGGTTGGGTTTAGGCACAGTTTTACTCTGGGTTAAGTTTAGGGTCAGGGTTAGGGCCAGGCATGTTAAGCCATGGGTTGGGTTTAGGCATAGTTAACTGTGGGTTAAGTTTAGGGTCAGGATTAGGGTTAGGCCTACTAGACTATGGGTTAAGATTAGGGTCAAGGTTACGGTCAGGCATGTGAGACCATACATTAGGGCCAAAACAGGACCCGGAGATGAACTCTTCGCTGCAGTTGAGTTGAAAACGTCCCAGATATTCAGTTTTATTATTGTAGTACTTTCAGTATTAAAAGCAAGTGCATGCTATTAGAGATTCTTCATCTGTCTGGATTTGTAATTAAATTTGATCTATGGTGTTTTATTAGTTTCTCTGAGGTTGAGATTTTAAGACACATCATCAGTAAAGAACCTTGGAATCATCAGGTGTTTCGGCCATTACCTCTAGACACCCTCCTCCAAGGCGGCCCACGGGGTTGATCATTTCAGCGTGTGTCCCATATCCAATTAAAGTTTTATAAGAGTTATTACAGTCTCTTTTGAAGTGCAGCAGGATATATTTTGAAGCTTGTTTGCTCTAAAGTTGATTTTGAAAATTTGTAAAGAGAACATTTTTGACACCAAACTGCTACCATATGTCAGGGTAATTACCATTTGAAAATTGCATTACAATATTCCATGTAGAATGATCATTGCTTTTATTTAAAATAACAGTAAGTTTGACATCTATAAATTAGACAATTAACTTGACTTACCATCCGTTCCAATAGATGTCTGTTAACAGCATTAGAAGCATCTTATCCGTCTGGCCAGAGGATCTGGAGGCCCAGAGTCCCGGCCAGCTTTTGATTTGACTCCTGTGTTCCATACACCGCACAACTACAGGAGGCGCTGTTTTTATCTTCATTGATGTTAAGAGGCTGTTCCCTGAGGTCATTATTCGCGCCAGTACGTATTGCCACGGTTTCAGAGTTCAGAATTTGAAGAAAATGTTGAGGTGAGAGAAGAACACCAGGAAGGATGAGTGGAGTTCCTTGAGTACGATGATGTCAGTCTCATCTCGATCGACGACCGAAGTAAGGGAATACTCGTTTTAGAGCGAAAAATGCTGTTAATAGCGTTTGTGGGCGTGGCTTAAGCCTTTCATGCTGTAAATTCCCTTGTGAATGGTTGAGCTACTTGCAATAAAGTTTAATTTGAACCTTTAAGTCTTCTGCATCAATTAGCATAAGTCTAGTGACCATTACTCAATGAAATCCGCCGTATGCCGTAGTCTTCATCAGCTGTTTGCCTGGAGACCCGGAGTGGCGAGATTCTCTTCTATGAAATCCAGAACATGCCAATATCTTCATCAGCTGTTTTCCTGATGACCTGGAGTGGACGACAATTCTCTTCTACGAAGTCAGCACATGCAAATATCTTCATCAGCTGTCTTCCTGGTGGCCTGGAGTGGCGGCGACTCTCTTCTTGTTTGAAGAAATTTGAAGCAGAGAGAAGAAGAGGACCGTGTCTAGTACACACACTTCCTTGCCGGTCTAGGCATACTCTGCCTCTCTTTGCACCCCCAAAAAAAAGGGGGCAAGAGATATATCAATGTACAGGAGAACCAGTCTCTTAGGAAATCAGCCATTTTATGGGGTGGGTAAATGCTTGTGAAAGTTATGGAGGAAAAGGTTATCGAGGCACTGGCTGGGTTAGGTGATGGTCGGATCCCATTAGCCTCCCACGCGTCCGGCGACTACGCAGTTGAATGGAGACTAAAGGTATGCGCGGGCCGTCGCATGTCACTCACTTTCCACTCCACTAAAGCATCAACCCTCAAGGAATCCCTTAAAGGGATAACCTTCAGAGTGGTTAAAAACCATACCTCTGCTACAAGTAGGTGGTGAAAGAGACCTTTCGACCATCCTCAATATAAGAAAAATAAGGAGGAGGAGAGAAAGAAAAGATCCATCCCTCTGTCTAGAGGAGGTGGACGAGAGAGTGAGAGAGAGAGAGAGAGAGAGAGAGAGAGAGAGAGAAATATATCCATCCCTCTGTCTAGAGGAGGTGGACGAGAGAGAGAGAGAGAGAGAGAGAGAGAGAGAGAAGAGATATCCATCCCTCTGTCTAGAGGAGGTGGATAAGAGAGAGAGAGAGAGAGAGAGAGAGAGAGAGAGAGAGAGAGAGTGTGAGAGAGAGATCCATCCCTCTGTCTAGAGGAGGTGGACGAGAGAGAGAGAGAGAGAGAGAGATATCCATCCCTCTGTCTAGAGGAGGTGGATGAGAGAGAGAGAGAGAGAGAGAGAGAGAGAGAGAGATCCATCCCTCTGTCTAGAGGAGGTGGACGAGACAGAGAGAGAGAGGGAGAGAGAGAGATATCCATCCCTCTGTCTAGAGGAGGTGGATGAGAGAGAGAGAGAGAGAGAGAGAGAGATCCATCCCTCTGTCTAGAGTGAGAGAGAGAGAGAGAGAGAGAGATATATCCACACCTCTGTCTAGAGGAGGTGGACGAGAGAGAGATAGAGAGAGAGAGAGAGAGAGAGAGAGAGAGAGAGATCCATCCCTCTGTCTAGAGGAGGTGGACGAGAGAGAGAGAGAGAGAGATATATCCACACCTCTGTCTAGAGGAGGTGGGCGAGAGAGATAGAGAGAGAGAGCGAGAGAGAGAGAGAGAGATATCCATCCCTCTGTCTAGAGGAGGATGAGAGAGAGAGAGAGAGAAAAAAAAGAGAGAGTGATGGGGAAGGAGGGTGGTCTGACCGATTTCAAGAGACTGGTTCTAAAGTTGAGTCCATCTTCAGGTAAGTCTGGTCATCTTCCATCCATCCATCTTCATCCGTCTCTCCGTCACAGGATCGCAGTAAGTACTTTGTCAATGACTGTATTAATCCAACTGGTTAGGTTTAGGTATGTTAAACAATAGGTTGGGTTTAGGCACAGTTTACTCTGGGTTAAGTTTAGGGTCAGGGTTAGGGCCAGGCATGTTAAGCCATGGGTTGGGTTTAGGCATAGTTAACTGTGGGTTAAGTTTAGGAGTCAGGATTAGGGTTAGGCCTACTAGACTATGGGTTAAGATTAGGGTCAAGGTTGGTCAGGCATGTGAGACCATACATTAGGGCCAAAACAGGACCCGGAGATGAACTCTTCGCTGCAGTTGAGTTGAAAACGTCCCAGATATTCAGTTTTATTATTGTAGTACTTTCAGTATTAAAAGCAAGTGCATGCTATTAGAGATTCTTCATCTGTCTGGATTTGTAATTAAATTTGATCTATGGTGTTTTATTAGTTTCTCTGAGGTTGAGATTTTAAGACACATCATCAGTAAAGAACCTTGGAATCATCAGGTGTTTGGCCATTACCTCTAGACACCCTCCTCCAGGCGGCCCACGGGGATCATTTCAGCGTGTGTCCCATATCCAATTAAAGTTTTATAAGAGTTATTACAGTCTCTTTTGAAGTGCAGCAGGATATATTTTGAAGCTTGTTTGCTCTAAAGTTGATTTTGAAAATTTGTAAAGAGAACATTTTTGACACCAAACTGCTACCATATGTCAGGGTAATTACCATTTGAAAATTGCATTACAATATTCCATGTAGAATGATCATTGCTTTTATTTAAAATAACAGTAAGTTTGACATCTATAAATTAGACAATTAACTTCTTACCATCCGTTCCAATAGATGTCTGTTAACAGCATTAGAAGCATCTTATCCGTCTGGCCAGAGGATCTGGAGGCCCAGTCCCGGCCAGCTTTTGATTTGACTCCTGTGTTCCATACACCGCACAACTACAGGAGGCGCTGTTTTATCTTCATTGATGTTAAGAGGCTGTTCCCCTGAGTCATTATTCGCGCCAATACGTATTGCCACGGTTTCAGAGTTCAGAATTTGAAGAAAATGTTGAGGTGAGAAAGAACACCAGGAAGGATGAGTGGAGTTCCTTGAGTACGATGATGTCAGTCTCATCTCGATCGACGACGGAAGTAAGGAATACTCGTTTTAGAGCGAAAAATGCTGTTAATAGCGTTTGTGGGCGTGGCTTAAGCCTTTCATGCTGTAAATTCCCTTGTGAATGGTTGAGCTACTTGCAATAAAGTTTAATTTGAACCTTTAAGTCTTCTGCATCAATTAGCATAAGTCTAGTGACCATTACTCAATGAAATCCGCCGTATGCCGTAGTCTTCATCAGCTGTTTGCCTGGAGACCCGGAGGGCGAGATTCTCTTCTATGAAATCCAGAACATGCCAATATCTTCATCAGCTGTTTTCCTGATGACCTGGAGTGGGCGACAATTCTCTTCTACGAAGTCAGCACATGCAAATATCTTCATCAGCTGTCTTCCTGGTGGCCTGGAGTGGCGGCGACTCTTCTTGTTTGAAGAAATTTGAAGCAGAGAGAAGAAGAGGACCGTGTCTATTACACACACTTTGCCGGTCTAGGCATACTCTGCCTCTCTTTAAACCCCCAAAAAAGGAGGGCAAGAGATATATCAATGTACAGGAGAACCAGTCTCTTAGAAATCAGCCATTTTATGGGGTGGGTAAATGCTTGTGAAAGTTAAAGGAAAAGGTTATCGAGGCACTGGCTGGGTTAGGTGATGGTCGGATCCATTAGCCTCCCCACGCGTCCGCGACTACGCAGTTGAATGGAGACTAAAGGTATGCGCGGGCGTCGCATGTCACTCACTTTAAACTCCACTAAAGCATTAAAATTAAAGGAATCCCTTAAAGGAAAATTAAAATGGTTAAAATTATAATTTAAAATTAAAATGGTGAAAGAAAATTTAAACCAAAATTAATATAAAAAATAAAATTAAAATTAAAATTAAAATTAAAATTCTGTTAAAAAAAATTAAAAAATTAAAATTAAAAGAAAGTTAAAATTAAAATTAAAAAAATATATTAATCTGTTAAAATTAAAATTAAAAAAAAAAAAAAGAAAAAAAAAAAAAAAAAAATTAAATATTAAAAATTAAAATTAAAAAAAAAAAAAAAAGAAAAAAAAGAAAAAGAGTTAAAATTAAAAAAAATTAAAATTAAAATTAAAATTAAAATTAAAAAAAAAAAAAGAAAAGAAATATTAAAATTCTTTAAAAAAATTAAAATTAAAAGAAAAGAAAATTAGTTAAATTAAAATTAAAATTAAAATTAAAATTAAAATTAAAATTAAAAAAAGAAAAAAAAAAAATTAAAATTTTTAAAAAAATTAAAATTAAAATTAAAAAAATAAAAAAAAATTAAAATTAAAATTAAAATTAAATTAAAATTAAAAAAAAAATTAAAATTAAAATTAAAATTAAAAGATAAAAAAAAAAAATTAAAATTAAAAAAAAAAAAAAAATTAAAAAAAAATTAAAATTAAAATTAAAAATTAAA
>JABXJD010001927.1:60000-67277 GCA_013375575.1 Percina caprodes
AAAATTAAAATTAAAATTAAAATTAAAATTAAAATTAAAATTAAAATTAAAATTAAAAATTAAAATTAAAATTAAAATTAAAATTAAAATTAAAATTAAAATTAAAATTAAAATTAAAATTAAAATTAAAATTAAAATTAAAAAAAATTAAAATTAAAATTAAAATTAAAATTAAAATTAAAATTAAAATTAAAATTAAAATTAAAATTAAAATTAAAATTAAAATTAAAATTAAAATTAAAATTAAAATTAAAATTAAAATTAAAATTAAAATTAAAATTAAAATTAAAATTAAAATTAAAATTAAAATTAAAATTAAAATTAAAATTAAAATTAAAATTAAAATTAAAAAATTAAAATTAAAATTAAAATTAAAATTAAAATTAAAATTAAAATTAAAATTAAAATTAAAATTAAAATTAAAATTAAAATTAAAATTAAAATTAAAATTAAAATTAAAATTAAAATTAAAATTAAAATTAAAATTAAAATTAAAATTAAAATTAAAATTAAAATTAAAATTAAAATTAAAATTAAAATTAAAATTAAAATTAAAATTAAAAAAAATTAAAATTAAAATTAAAATTAAAATTAAAATTAAAATTAAAATTAAAATTAAAATTAAAATTAAAATTAAAATTAAAATTAAAATTAAAAAAAATTAAAATTAAAATTAAAATTAAAATTAAAATTAAAATTAAAATTAAAATTAAAATTAAAATTAAAATTAAAAAAAATTAAAATTAAAATTAAAATTAAAATTAAAATTAAAATTAAAATTAAAATTAAAATTAAAATTAAAATTAAAATTAAAATTAAAATTAAAATTAAAATTAAAATTAAAATTAAAATTAAAATTAAAATTAAAATTAAAATTAAAATTAAAATTAAAATTAAAATTAAAATTAAAATTAAAATTAAAATTAAAATTAAAATTAAAATTAAAATTAAAATTAAAATTAAAATTAAAATTAAAATTAAAATTAAAATTAAAATTAAAATTAAAATTAAAATTAAAATTAAAATTAAAATTAAAATTAAAATTAAAATTAAAATTAAAATTAAAATTAAAATTAAAATTAAAAAAAATTAAAATTAAAATTAAAATTAAAATTAAAATTAAAATTAAAATTAAAATTAAAATTAAAATTAAAATTAAAATTAAAATTAAAATTAAAATTAAAATTAAAATTAAAATTAAAATTAAAATTAAAATTAAAATTAAAATTAAAATTAAAATTAAAATTAAAATTAAAATTAAAATTAAAATTAAAATTAAAATTAAAATTAAAATTAAAATTAAAATTAAAATTAAAATTAAAATTAAAATTAAAATTAAAATTAAAATTAAAATTAAAATTAAAATTAAAATTAAAATTAAAATTAAAATTAAAATTAAAATTAAAATTAAAATTAAAATTAAAATTAAAATTAAAATTAAAATTAAAATTAAAATTAAAATTAAAATTAAAATTAAAATTAAAATTAAAATTAAAATTAAAATTAAAATTAAAATTAAAATTAAAATTAAAATTAAAATTAAAAAATTAAAATTAAAATTAAAATTAAAATTAAAATTAAAATTAAAATTAAAATTAAAATTAAAATTAAAATTAAAATTAAAATTAAAATTAAAATTAAAATTAAAATTAAAATTAAAATTAAAATTAAAATTAAAATTAAAATTAAAATTAAAATTAAAATTAAAATTAAAATTAAAATTAAAATTAAAATTAAAATTAAAATTAAAATTAAAATTAAAATTAAAAAAAATTAAAATTAAAATTAAAATTAAAATTAAAATTAAAATTAAAATTAAAATTAAAATTAAAATTAAAATTAAAATTAAAATTAAAATTAAAATTAAAATTAAAATTAAAATTAAAATTAAAATTAAAATTAAAATTAAAATTAAAATTAAAATTAAAATTAAAATTAAAATTAAAATTAAAATTAAAATTAAAATTAAAATTAAAATTAAAATTAAAATTAAAATTAAAATTAAAATTAAAATTAAAATTAAAATTAAAATTAAAATTAAAATTAAAATTAAAATTAAAATTAAAATTAAAATTAAAATTAAAATTAAAATTAAAATTAAAATTAAAATTAAAATTAAAATTAAAATTAAAATTAAAATTAAAATTAAAATTAAAATTAAAATTAAAATTAAAATTAAAATTAAAATTAAAATTAAAATTAAAATTAAAATTAAAATTAAAATTAAAATTAAAATTAAAATTAAAATTAAAATTAAAATTAAAATTAAAATTAAAATTAAAATTAAAATTAAAATTAAAATTAAAATTAAAATTAAAATTAAAATTAAAATTAAAATTAAAATTAAAATTAAAATTAAAATTAAAATTAAAATTAAAATTAAAATTAAAATTAAAATTAAAATTAAAATTAAAATTAAAATTAAAATTAAAATTAAAATTAAAATTAAAATTAAAATTAAAATTAAAATTAAAATTAAAATTAAAATTAAAATTAAAATTAAAATTAAAATTAAAATTAAAATTAAAATTAAAATTAAAATTAAAATTAAAATTAAAATTAAAATTAAAATTAAAATTAAAATTAAAATTAAAATTAAAATTAAAATTAAAATTAAAATTAAAATTAAAATTAAAATTAAAATTAAAATTAAAATTAAAATTAAAATTAAAATTAAAATTAAAATTAAAATTAAAATTAAAATTAAAATTAAAATTAAAATTAAAATTAAAATTAAAATTAAAATTAAAATTAAAATTAAAATTAAAATTAAAATTAAAATTAAAATTAAAATTAAAATTAAAATTAAAATTAAAATTAAAATTAAAATTAAAATTAAAATTAAAATTAAAATTAAAATTAAAATTAAAATTAAAATTAAAATTAAAATTAAAATTAAAATTAAAATTAAAATTAAAATTAAAATTAAAATTAAAATTAAAATTAAAATTAAAATTAAAATTAAAATTAAAATTAAAATTAAAATTAAAATTAAAATTAAAATTAAAATTAAAATTAAAATTAAAATTAAAATTAAAATTAAAATTAAAATTAAAATTAAAATTAAAATTAAAATTAAAATTAAAATTAAAATTAAAATTAAAATTAAAATTAAAATTAAAATTAAAATTAAAATTAAAATTAAAATTAAAATTAAAATTAAAATTAAAATTAAAATTAAAATTAAAATTAAAATTAAAATTAAAATTAAAATTAAAATTAAAATTAAAATTAAAATTAAAATTAAAATTAAAATTAAAATTAAAATTAAAATTAAAATTAAAATTAAAATTAAAATTAAAATTAAAATTAAAATTAAAATTAAAATTAAAATTAAAATTAAAATTAAAATTAAAATTAAAATTAAAATTAAAATTAAAATTAAAATTAAAATTAAAATTAAAATTAAAATTAAAATTAAAATTAAAATTAAAATTAAAATTAAAATTAAAATTAAAATTAAAATTAAAATTAAAATTAAAATTAAAATTAAAATTAAAATTAAAATTAAAATTAAAATTAAAATTAAAATTAAAATTAAAATTAAAATTAAAATTAAAATTAAAATTAAAATTAAAATTAAAATTAAAATTAAAATTAAAATTAAAATTAAAATTAAAATTAAAATTAAAATTAAAATTAAAATTAAAATTAAAATTAAAATTAAAATTAAAATTAAAATTAAAATTAAAATTAAAATTAAAATTAAAATTAAAATTAAAATTAAAATTAAAATTAAAATTAAAATTAAAATTAAAATTAAAATTAAAATTAAAATTAAAATTAAAATTAAAATTAAAATTAAAATTAAAATTAAAATTAAAATTAAAATTAAAATTAAAATTAAAATTAAAATTAAAATTAAAATTAAAATTAAAATTAAAATTAAAATTAAAATTAAAATTAAAATTAAAATTAAAATTAAAATTAAAATTAAAATTAAAATTAAAATTAAAATTAAAATTAAAATTAAAATTAAAATTAAAATTAAAATTAAAATTAAAATTAAAATTAAAATTAAAATTAAAATTAAAATTAAAATTAAAATTAAAATTAAAATTAAAATTAAAATTAAAATTAAAATTAAAATTAAAATTAAAATTAAAATTAAAATTAAAATTAAAATTAAAATTAAAATTAAAATTAAAATTAAAATTAAAATTAAAATTAAAATTAAAATTAAAATTAAAATTAAAATTAAAATTAAAATTAAAATTAAAATTAAAATTAAAATTAAAATTAAAATTAAAATTAAAATTAAAATTAAAATTAAAATTAAAATTAAAATTAAAATTAAAATTAAAATTAAAATTAAAATTAAAATTAAAATTAAAATTAAAATTAAAATTAAAATTAAAATTAAAATTAAAATTAAAATTAAAATTAAAATTAAAATTAAAATTAAAATTAAAATTAAAATTAAAATTAAAATTAAAATTAAAATTAAAAAAAATTAAAATTAAAATTAAAATTAAAATTAAAATTAAAATTAAAATTAAAATTAAAATTAAAATTAAAATTAAAATTAAAATTAAAATTAAAATTAAAATTAAAATTAAAATTAAAATTAAAATTAAAATTAAAATTAAAATTAAAATTAAAATTAAAATTAAAATTAAAATTAAAATTAAAATTAAAATTAAAAAAAATTAAAATTAAAATTAAAATTAAAATTAAAATTAAAATTAAAATTAAAATTAAAATTAAAATTAAAATTAAAATTAAAATTAAAATTAAAATTAAAATTAAAATTAAAATTAAAATTAAAATTAAAATTAAAATTAAAATTAAAATTAAAATTAAAATTAAAATTAAAATTAAAATTAAAATTAAAATTAAAATTAAAATTAAAATTAAAATTAAAATTAAAATTAAAATTAAAATTAAAATTAAAATTAAAATTAAAATTAAAATTAAAATTAAAATTAAAAAAAATTAAAATTAAAATTAAAATTAAAATTAAAATTAAAATTAAAATTAAAATTAAAATTAAAATTAAAATTAAAATTAAAAAAAATTAAAATTAAAATTAAAATTAAAATTAAAATTAAAATTAAAATTAAAATTAAAATTAAAATTAAAATTAAAATTAAAATTAAAATTAAAATTAAAATTAAAATTAAAATTAAAATTAAAATTAAAATTAAAATTAAAATTAAAATTAAAATTAAAATTAAAATTAAAATTAAAATTAAAATTAAAATTAAAATTAAAATTAAAATTAAAATTAAAATTAAAATTAAAATTAAAAAAAATTAAAATTAAAATTAAAATTAAAATTAAAATTAAAATTAAAATTAAAATTAAAATTAAAATTAAAATTAAAATTAAAATTAAAATTAAAATTAAAATTAAAATTAAAATTAAAATTAAAATTAAAATTAAAATTAAAATTAAAATTAAAATTAAAATTAAAATTAAAATTAAAATTAAAATTAAAATTAAAATTAAAATTAAAATTAAAATTAAAATTAAAATTAAAATTAAAATTAAAATTAAAATTAAAATTAAAATTAAAATTAAAAAAAATTAAAATTAAAATTAAAATTAAAATTAAAATTAAAATTAAAATTAAAATTAAAATTAAAATTAAAATTAAAATTAAAATTAAAATTAAAATTAAAATTAAAATTAAAATTAAAATTAAAATTAAAATTAAAATTAAAATTAAAATTAAAATTAAAATTAAAATTAAAATTAAAATTAAAATTAAAATTAAAATTAAAATTAAAATTAAAATTAAAATTAAAATTAAAATTAAAATTAAAATTAAAATTAAAATTAAAATTAAAATTAAAATTAAAATTAAAATTAAAATTAAAATTAAAATTAAAATTAAAATTAAAATTAAAATTAAAATTAAAATTAAAATTAAAATTAAAATTAAAATTAAAATTAAAATTAAAATTAAAATTAAAATTAAAATTAAAATTAAAATTAAAATTAAAATTAAAATTAAAATTAAAATTAAAATTAAAATTAAAATTAAAATTAAAATTAAAATTAAAATTAAAATTAAAATTAAAATTAAAATTAAAATTAAAATTAAAATTAAAATTAAAATTAAAATTAAAATTAAAATTAAAATTAAAATTAAAATTAAAATTAAAATTAAAATTAAAATTAAAATTAAAATTAAAATTAAAATTAAAATTAAAATTAAAATTAAAATTAAAATTAAAATTAAAATTAAAATTAAAATTAAAATTAAAATTAAAATTAAAATTAAAATTAAAATTAAAATTAAAATTAAAATTAAAATTAAAATTAAAATTAAAATTAAAATTAAAATTAAAATTAAAATTAAAATTAAAATTAAAATTAAAATTAAAATTAAAATTAAAATTAAAATTAAAATTAAAATTAAAATTAAAATTAAAATTAAAATTAAAATTAAAATTAAAATTAAAATTAAAATTAAAATTAAAATTAAAATTAAAATTAAAATTAAAATTAAAATTAAAATTAAAATTAAAATTAAAATTAAAATTAAAATTAAAATTAAAATTAAAATTAAAATTAAAATTAAAATTAAAATTAAAATTAAAATTAAAATTAAAATTAAAATTAAAATTAAAATTAAAATTAAAATTAAAATTAAAATTAAAATTAAAATTAAAATTAAAATTAAAATTAAAATTAAAATTAAAATTAAAATTAAAATTAAAATTAAAATTAAAATTAAAATTAAAATTAAAATTAAAATTAAAATTAAAATTAAAATTAAAATTAAAATTAAAATTAAAATTAAAATTAAAATTAAAATTAAAAAAAATTAAAATTAAAATTAAAATTAAAATTAAAATTAAAATTAAAATTAAAATTAAAATTAAAATTAAAATTAAAATTAAAATTAAAATTAAAATTAAAATTAAAATTAAAATTAAAATTAAAATTAAAATTAAAATTAAAATTAAAATTAAAATTAAAATTAAAATTAAAATTAAAATTAAAATTAAAATTAAAATTAAAATTAAAATTAAAATTAAAATTAAAATTAAAATTAAAATTAAAATTAAAATTAAAATTAAAATTAAAATTAAAATTAAAATTAAAATTAAAATTAAAATTAAAATTAAAATTAAAAAATTAAAATTAAAATTAAAATTAAAATTAAAATTAAAATTAAAATTAAAATTAAAATTAAAATTAAAATTAAAATTAAAATTAAAATTAAAATTAAAATTAAAATTAAAATTAAAATTAAAAAAAATTAAAATTAAAATTAAAATTAAAATTAAAATTAAAATTAAAATTAAAATTAAAATTAAAATTAA
>JABXJD010000703.1:0-2500 GCA_013375575.1 Percina caprodes
CTCTCTACTCTCCACTCTCTACTCTCCACTCTCTACTCTTTCCACTATCTACTCTCTACTCTCCACTCTCCACTCTCTACTCTTTCCACTATCTACTCTCTACTCTCCACTCTCCACTCTCCACTCTCTACTCTTTCCACTATCTACTCTCTACTCTCTACTCTCTACTCTCCACTCTCCACTCTCTACTCTTCCACTATCTACTCTCTACTCTCCACTCTCTACTCTCTACTCTCTACTCTACTCTCTACTCTTTCCACTATCTACTCTCTACTCTCTACTCTACTCTCTACTCTCTACTCTCCACTCTCCACTCTCTACCTTTCCACTATCACTCCTCTCACTTCTACTCTACTCTCCACTCTCCACTCTCTACTCTTTCCACTATCTACTCTCTACTCTCCACTCTCTACTCTCTACTCTCTACTCTCTACTCTCTACTCTCTACTCTTTCCACTCTCTACTCTCTACTCTCTACTCTTTCCACTATCTACTCTCTCTACTCTCTACTCTCTACTCTCTACTCTCTACTCTCTACTCCCTCTACTCTCCACTCTCTACTCTCCACCCACACCTCTACTCTCCCTCACTTCACTCTACTCTACCTCCACTCTCTACTCTCTACTCTCCACTCTCCACTCTCTACTCTCCACTCTCCACTCTCTACTCTCTACTCTCTACTCTCTACTCTCCACTCTCCACTCTCTACTCTACACTCTACTCTCCACTCTCTACTCTCCACTCTCTACTCTACTCTCTACTCTCTAACTACACTTTATATTTTAATATTCTATTTCCTTATATTTTATATATTTATATTTCGTGTCAACGCTGTACAGGTAATAATAATAATAATAATAATAATAATAATAATACATTTTATTTATAATGCCCTTTCATTTCAAATGAAATCTCAATGTGCTACAGTAGCAGAGAGTTAAAAAAAATAGTTCCCAGAACACAACAAAATCAACAAATAACAATAAAACCCTATAAAACTAAAATGAAAACTATGACTGTGACTAATGAGGTGTTGCTTCAGTCTCGTTGCCCAGGTGCTGCTCTTGTGCATAATGACAAGAAAGGCTCAATCAAAACAAGTTTTATTGTTTATTAATGATCTTTACTATCCAGACGATAAATTATAGATATAGACCGAGATATAATAACAGGTTAATAACACGTTTTTAACATGTTAATACCATGTTAATTCCACGTTAATAACAATTAATACCACATTAATAACACATTAATACCATGTTAATTACACATTAATACCATGTTAATAACATGTTTATAACACATTTATAACACTGACTACGCTGCAAGATACAATTATAATGAATGCATTAAAGACAATTCATATTCCTTCATATATAATATACAACATCCCATAATATTAACATTAACAATACATCTGGAACACACATACACACACACACACATACAGACACACACACACACTCTGTCTCTCTCTCTCTCTGTCTCTGTGTGTCTGTATGTGTGTGTGTTTGTGTGTCTGGTCATGTGCATATTAAGTGTGTGTGTGTGTGTGTGTGTGTGTGTTTGATCATATTAAGTGTGTGTGTGTGTGATCATATTAAGTGTGTGTGTGTGTGTGTGTGTGTGTGTGTGTGTGTGTGTGTGTGTGTGTGTGTATCTCCTCACAGTGACTACAGCAGTACAGAGCATCAGCAGCAGGACGCTGAGCACTGAGCATCTCACTTTGAAGAAGGTGGAGTAGATCCCAAAGGGGTCCACGTAGACCAGCACCGTCCTCTGATGACACACACTGGAAATCATTATGATAATCAATAACTGCACACCAGTACCCCCCGTCCCCCACTGAGACATTAGAGATAACCAGCTTATCATAGTCCTCCACTCTGCTCAGTCTCTGATCAGGCCCTACATTAAAGACTCGTCCCTCTGTTCGGTCTGACTTGATGAACCAAACATGCACCGTGTCCTCTCTCCTACCTGGGCACCTGAGGGTGACATCATCTCCCTCTGAGAAGAGCTCTACAGCGGGGGGGCCAAATGGGGGACACACTAACAGGTGATACATTTGCTCTCTCCTAGAGACTCTACAGGAGTACACACCTGAGTGGTTTAACATTAGAGATGGAAACACCAGCGAGTAGTTCTGGTCTACTGAAGGATCAGTCTGGTTCAGTAGTCCTGGGTCAGAGGAGATCAGAGTAGACCAGCGGGGGGGCTGTTCATCAGTGGAGTCAGCGACGGTGCACGGCAACTCGCGGCCTCCCCACTGAGCGGTAGATCACCTCACGGTGGTCTCAACCATACAGCCCGACTGCTGACACACTGCTGCTGGTCCATCACCAGACATCTGTACAGTCCAAAGTCTGTTGACGTGACGTTGGAAACACGAAGATCTGATGAGTTAGTCACCACTTGGTATCTTCCTCTAACATCGTCCACCACTTGGTATCTTCCTCTAAGATCGTCCATCTCTGATGTCGCCTTGTCCCCAAAACTC
>JABXJD010000703.1:12500-15000 GCA_013375575.1 Percina caprodes
AATGAATGGGAATTAATTTAGTTTTGTTTATTTTATATAATAATAATACATTTTATAAGACTAGTAAAATCCTGAGAGACCTAGGAACACAATATAAATAGAATAAAATGAAGGTGTATTTAGCAAATGCTTCAAGCTTTCTGGTGAGTATTGATCATAGACGAGTTAAGATGACACTGTGTGAACTAAGGTGTTATTCTTTAGTTTTTACCATTAATGTTATATATAATCTCGTCTGTTGAAACATTGCAGTCCTCTCTCTGGAACTACCAATCTATACACATCCATCACGGTACTGACCTGGTTTCACTTGTTTTTAATATGCTTAATATGCTGGTTTTATTTTAAAGTGTCTTTGAGTACTTAGCAAAGCTCTTTATGAAAAATAAAAACCCTTAAAAATGATGTGAAGTAGCATCCTGCACCAGGCTCCAGGGCGCTGTAGTTCCTGGTGCGACCACCAGATGGAGCCAGAGGATGAAACAACCTCTAACTGGTTGCAGACTGGTGGTTGGAACATTATCTGTTTCTTATTGCTTTCAGGACCCAGAGAAGGAGGTTTCTGATTGGCTGTCTGACCTGACGCTGGTCGACCAACACCCTGATCTGGAGGTACACATTCAGGTTCCTGTGTGTGTCTTTCTGTCTCTGCAAACAGGCTCATAGTGGTCCCCTAATACTGTATCTGAAGTCTCTTTATATAGACCTTAGTGGTCCCCTAATACTGTATCTGAAGTCTCTTTATATAGACATTAGTGGTCCCTAATACTGGATCTGAAGTCTCTTTATATAGACATTAGTGGTCCCTAATACTGGATCTGAAGTCTCTTTATATAGACCTTAGTGGTCCCTAATACTGTATCTGAAGTCTCTTTATATAGACCTTAGTGGTCCCTAATACTGTATCTGAAGTCTCTTTATATAGACCTTAGTGGTCCCCTAATACTGTATCTGAAGTCTCTTTATATAGACATTAGTGGTCCCTAATACTGGATCTGAAGTCTCTTTATATAGACCTTAGTGGTCCCTAATACTGTATCTGAAGTCTCTTTATATAGACCTTAGTGGTCCCTAATACTGTATCTGAAGTCTCTTTATATAGACCTTAGTGGTCCCTAATACTGTATCTGAAGTCTTTATATAGACCTTAGTGGTCCCTAATACTGGATCTGAAGTCTCTTTATATAGACCTTAGTGGTCCCTAATACTGTATCTGAAGTCTCTTTTATATAGACCTTAGTGGTCCCTGATACTGTATCTGAAGTCTCTATATAGACCTTAGTGGTCCCTGATACTGGATCTGAAGTCTCTTTATATAGACCTTAGTGGTCCCTGATACTGGATCTGAAGTCTCCTGCAGTGCAGCCTGGCTTCCTGTGCTTGACGTGTGTCTTCCTGTGGTGTCCCAGGGCCTCCCGGACCCCAGACGGTCTCCTCCAGCATCCAGCAGATGTGGGCTCTGACTGAGGTGATGCAGACCAACCAGACTACAGCCTCCATCGGGCGGTTTGACGTGAGTCTGGAACCCGCTCATCACCAGAGTCTCGTGTCCACGCTATGAACACCCGCCCAGCTCTACCTCTGATTGGCTCACCAGATTTTAATCAACCGGCTCAGAGATCTAGTCGGTCTGATGAGAAAACAGCTTCAATTATAATTATATTCCGATATATATTTATTTAAAAATCAAATCCAGAATTGCGTTACAAGACATGAACAGTTTTTTTCTAACATTAGGTATTTGTAATTTAATATGTGTAATTAATGAGTTCTCACAAAAACAATATGCACCAATCACGCGTGGCCTCTACACACCGTCTGGTCCTGAGAACCAATCACACGCGGCCTCTACACACCGTCTGGTCCTGAGAACCAATCACGCGCGCCCTCTACACACCGTCTGGTCCTGAGAACCAATCACGCGCGGCCTCTACACACCGTCTGGTCCTGAGAACCAATCACACGTGGCCTCTACACACCGTCTGGTCCTGAGAACCAATCACGCGTGGCCTCTACACACCGTCTGGTCCTGAGAACCAATCACGCGCGCCCTCTACACACCGTCTGGTCCTGAGAACCAATCACACGTGACCTCTACACACCGTCTGGTCCTGAGAACCAATCACGCGCCTCTACACACACCGTCTGGTCCTGAGAACCAATCACACGTGACCTCTACACACCGTCTGGTCCTGAGAACCACGCGTGGCCTCTACACACCGTCTGGTCCTGAGAACCAATCACACGTGACCTCTACACACCGTCTGGTCCTGAGAACCAATCACGCGCGGGCCTCTACACACCGTCTGGTCCTGAGAACCAATCACGCGTGGCCTCTACACACCGTCTGGTCCTGAGAACCAATCACGCGTGGCCTCTACACACCGCCTGGTCCTGAGAACCAATCACGCGTGGCCTCTACACACCGTCTGGTCCTGAGAACCAATCACGCGTGGCCTCTACACACCGTCTGGTCCTGAGAACCAATCACGCGTGGCCT
>JABXJD010000703.1:20000-35000 GCA_013375575.1 Percina caprodes
AGAGAGACAGAGACATAGAGAGACACATATATAGAGAGAGACAGAGAGACACATATATAGAGAGAGACAGAGAGACATATATAGAGAGAGACAGAGACATAGAGAGACACATATATAGAGAGAGACAGAGAGACACATATATAGAGAGATACAGAGAGACATATATAGAGAGAGACAGAGACATAGAGCGACACATATATAGAGAGAGACAGAGACATAGAGAGACACATATATAGAGAGAGACAGAGAGACACATATAGAGAGAGACAGAGACATAGATAGACATATATAGAGAGACAGAGAGACATATATAGAGAGAGACAGAGACATAGAGCGACACATATATAGAGAGAGACAGAGACATAGAGAGACACATATATAGAGAGAGACATAGAGAGACAGAGAGACATAGAGAGACATATATAGAGAGAGACAGAGAGACATAGAGAGACATATATAGAGAGAGACAGAGACATAGAGAGACACATATATAGAGAGAGACAGAGAGACACATATATAGAGAGATACAGAGAGACATATATAGAGAGAGACAGAGACATAGAGCGACACATATATAGAGAGAGACAGAGACATAGAGAGACACATATATAGAGAGAGACAGAGAGACACATATATAGAGAGAGACAGAGACATAGATAGACATATATAGAGAGAGACAGAGAGACATATATAGAGAGAGACAGAGACATAGAGCGACACATATATAGAGAGAGACAGAGACATAGAGAGACACATATATAGAGAGAGACATAGAGAGACAGAGAGACATAGAGCGACACATATATAGAGAGAGACAGAGACATAGAGAAACACATATATAGAGAGAGACAGAGAGACATATATAGAGAGAGACAGAGAGACATATATAGAGAGAGACAGAGAGACATATATAGAGAGAGACAGAGAGACATATATAGAGAGAGACAGAGACATAGAGAGACACATATATAGAGAGAGACATAGAGAGACAGAGAGACATAGAGAGACACATATATAGATAGAGACATAGAGAGACAGAGAGACTTAGACATATATAGAGAGAGACATATATAGAGAGAGACATAGAGAGACAGAGAGACATAGAGAGACAGAGAGACATAGAGAGACATATATAGAGAGAGACATAGAGAGACAGAGAGACATAGAGAGAGACAGAGAGCAAGACAGAGAGGGACATAGAGAGAGAGACATAGAGAGAGACAGAGAGAGAGAGAGAGACAGAGAGGGACATAGAGAGACAGAGAGGGACATAGAGAGACATAGAGAGACATAGAGAGACAGACAGGTGTGTTCATTACTAATTTGATGAAATCCCTGCGAGAAGCAACACAAATGTGAACTAAAGGAGCGTGTCTCAAAGGGGGGCCAGGGTTCTGGTCCCTGAACGTAAGCACCGATCCAGATCCCTACATTAAATACAGATCCCTGAAGTTAAGTCTGCTGATCTGAGAAAAGACACAAAAACAACACAAAAAACTGTCAAACGCAACAAAAGTTGGAAAAAAGGACAAAAACTTCAAAAAAAAAGAAAGTGACTAGTGTGTAACAAGCATAGTGTGTGTCCCTGTGTGTGTAACAAGCATAGTGTGTGTGCCTGTGTGTGTAACAAGCATAGTGTGTGTCCCTGTGTGTGTAACAAGCATAGTGTGTGTCCCTGTGTGTGTAACAAGCATAGTGTGTGTGCCTGTGTGTGTAACAAGCATAGTGTGTGTCCCTGTGTGTGTAACAAGCATAGTGTGTGTGCCTGTGTGTAATACAAGCATAGTGTGTCCCTGTGTGTGTAACAAGCATAGTGTGTGTCCCTGTGTGTGTAACAAGCATAGTGTGTGTCCCTGTGTGTGTAACAAGCATAGTGTGTGTCCCTGTGTGTGTAACAAGCATAGTGTGTGTCCCTGTGTGTGTAACAAGCATAGTGTGTGTCCCTGTGTGTGTAACAAGCATAGTGTGTGTGCCTGTGTGTGTGCATAGTGTGTGTCCCTGTGTGTGTAACAAGCATAGTGTGTGTGCCTGTGTGTGTAACAAGCATAGTGTGTGTCCCTGTGTGTGTAACAAGCATAGTGTGCGTCCCTGTGTGTGTAACAAGCATAGTGTGCGTCCCTGTGTGTGTAACAAGCATAGTGTGCGTCCCTGTGTGTGTAACAAGCATAGTGTGTGTCCCTGTGTGTGTAACAAGCATAGTGTGTGTGCCTGTGTGTGTAACAAGCATAGTGTGTGTCCCTGTGTGTGTAACAAGCATAGTGTGTGTGCCTGTGTGTGTAACAAGCATAGTGTGTGTCCCTGTGTGTAACAAGCATAGTGTGTGTCCCTGTGTGTGTAACAAGCATAGTGTGTGTCCCTGTGTGTGTAACAAGCATAGTGTGTGTCCCTGTGTGTGTAACAAGCATAGTGTGTGTCCCTGTGTGTGTAACAAGCATAGTGTGTCCCTGTGTGTGTAACAAGCATAGTGTGTGTCCCTGTGTGTGTAACAAGCATAGTGTGTGTCCCTGTGTGTGTAAAGCACAGTGTGTGTCCCTGTGTGTAACAAGCATGTTCTTCTTCTTCTTCTTCTTCTTCTTCTTCTTCTTCTTCTTCTGTTAAAACAGCCCTCCCAGGATGTAGCAGCTGGTGTATTCCTCCACTAGGTGGAGCTGCAGTTCTTCACACCAGCTGCCCCCAGACCCAGACCCAGACCCAGATCCACGTGTCCCCCATCGTTGCCTGTGACATTTTGAAGGATAATCTCTATTTTTCTGATCACCATATTGAAATGGCGCGTCGAACCGTGCCGAACCGTGCCGCGCCCCAGCCTCGGCTGGAGGGAGACTTTGCTGCGTCAGGGTCTGAGGGTCTCGTAAAACCACAACCCTGGACCCAGAATCCAATTTCCAAAGCCCTGATGGACTGTGGGAGCGATGCTAATCTCTCCCGCCGCCAAAACAAAGACTGGCAATCAAAGTCTTCTTTTGTCACACTCATTACCCCCTCAGCCCCCCCCTCAGCGCCCCCAGCCCCCTGCACTGGACCCCAGTCTACCAGAGCATCTCCTGCACTGGACCCCTTTTGTCGCCTTTTTGTCGCTTTTTGTCGCTTTTTGTCGCCTTTGTCGCTTTTTTGTCTCCTTTTTGTCGCTTTTTGTCGCTTTTTTGTCGCCTTTGTCGCTTTTTGCCGCTTTTTGTCGCCTTTTTGTCGCCTTTTTGCCGCTTTTGCCGCCTTTTGTCGCTTTTTGTCGCTTTTTGCCGCTTTTTGTCGCTTTTTGCCGCCTTTTGTCGCTTTTTGCCACCTTTTTGCCGCCTTTTGTCGCCTTTTGTCGCTTTTTGCCGCCTTTTGTCGCTTTTGCCGCCTTGGTCGCCTTTTTGCCACCTTTTTGCCGCTTTTGTCGCTTTTTGTCGCTTTTGCCGCCTTTTGTCGCCTTTTTGCCGCCTTTTGGTCGCCTTTTGTCGCCTTGCCGCTTTTTCGCTTTTTTGCCGCCTTTGTCGCTTTTGTCGCCTTGCCGCTTTTTGTCGCTTTTGCCGCCTTTGGTCGCCACCTTTTTGCCGCCTTTTCGCCGTCGCTTTTTGTCGCCTTTGTCGCTTTTGCCGCTTTTTTGTCGCTTTTGTCGCCTTTTTGCGCCTTTTGTCGCTTTTGTCGCTTTTGTCTCCTTGCCGCCTTTTCGTCGCCTTTTGTCGCCTTTTTGTCGATTTGTCGCTTTTTGTCGCCTTTTGTCTCTTTTTGTCGCTTTTTGTCGCTTTTTGCCGCCTTTTTGCCGCTTTTTGGTCGCTTTTTGCTTTTGTCGCTTTTTGTCGCTTTTTGTCATTTTTTGCCGCCTTTTTGCCGCCTTTTTTGCCGCTTTTGTCGCCTTTTGTCGCTTTTGCCGCTTTTTCGCCTTTTGCGCTTTTTGCCGCTTTTGTCGCTTTTTGCCGCCTTTTGCCGCTTTGTCGCTTTTTGCCGCCTTTGTCGCCTTTTCGTCGCTTTTGTCGCCTTTGCCGCCTTTTCTTTTCACGCTTTGTCGCTTTTACAGTGTTAGAGAGACACACAGTCTAAGGAAAAGTCCAACAGAGTGGCAAGGAGGGGGGGCAGGGGGGGGGTGTGAATCACCTCGCTGTCACTTGGAGCTGTGACACCCTGCCGTGTCAGAGAGAGGGGGCGTCCACCCCCTGCCCTCCCACACTCTGCACAGCTTTCTTTTCTTCATGGGAGACAATGAGAGAACATACTCCTTCATTCTCTCAACCTGTCTACATCGTTATTGCTATAGTGTTCATAAATTAGTGTTTTCTCCTTAACTTCTCCAGGACATGAACACCTGTTTCCTGGTGAAAGTCTTGTGTTTTCTCCTTAACTTCTCCAGGACACGAACACCTGTTTCCTGGTGAAAGTCTTGTGTTTTCTCCTTAACTTCTCCAGGACATGAACACCTGTTTCCTGGTGAAAGTCTTGTGTTTTCTCCTTAACTTCTCCAGGACACGAACACCTGTTTCCTGGTGAAAGTCTTGTGTTTTCTCCTTAACTTCTCCAGGACACGAACACCTGTTTCCTGGTGAAAGTCTTGTGTTTTCTCCTTAACTTCTCCAGGACATGAACACCTGTTTCCTGGTGAAAGTCTTGTGTTTTCTCCTTAACTTCTCCAGGACATGAACACCTGTTTCCTGGTGAAAGTCTTGTGTTTTCTCCTTAACTTCTCCAGGACATGAACACCTGTTTCCTGGTGAAAGTCTTGTGTTTTCTCCTTAACTTCTCCAGGACATGAACACCTGTTTCCTGGTGAAAGTCTTGTGTTTTCTCCTTAACTTCTCCAGGACATGAACACCTGTTTCCTGGTGAAAGTCTTGTGTTTTCTCCTTAACTTCTCCAGGACATGAACACCTGTTTCCTGGTGAAAGTCTTGTGTTTTCTCCTTAACTTCTCCAGGACATGAACACCTGTTTCCTGGTGAAAGTCTTGTGTTTTCTCCTTAACTTCTCCAGGACATGAACACCTGTTTCCTGGTGAAAGTCTTGTGTTTTCTCCTTAACTTCTCCAGGACATGAACACCTGTTTCCTGGTGAAAGTCTTGTGTTTTCTCCTTAACTTCTCCTGGACATGAACACCTGTTTCCTGGTGAAAGTCTTGTGTTTTCTCCTTAACTTCTCCAGGACACGAACACCTGTTTCCTGGTGAAAGTCTTGTGTTTTCTCCTTAACTTCTCCAGGACATGAACACCTGTTTCCTGGTGAAAGTCTTGTGTTTTCTCCTTAACTTCTCCAGGACATGAACACCTGTTTCCTGGTGAAAGTCTTGTGTTTTCTCCTTAACTTCTCCAGGACATGAACACCTGTTTCCTGGTGAAAGTCTTGTGTTTTCTCCTTAACTTCTCCAGGACATGAACACCTGTTTCCTGGTGAAAGTCTTGTGTTTTCTCCTTAACTTCTCCAGGACATGAACACCTGTTTCCTGGTGAAAGTCTTGTGTTTTCTCCTTAACTTCTCCAGGACATGAACACCTGTTTCCTGGTGAAAGTCTTGTGTTTTCTCCTTAACTTCTCCAGGACATGAACACCTGTTTCCTGGTGAAAGTCTTGTGTTTTCTCCTTAACTTCTCCAGGACATGAACACCTGTTTCCTGGTGAAAGTCTTGTGTTTTCTCCTTAACTTCTCCAGGACATGAACACCTGTTTCCTGGTGAAAGTCTTGTGTTTTCTCCTTAACTTCTCCAGGACATGAACACCTGTTTCCTGGCTGAAAGTCTTGTGTTTTCTCCTTAACTTCTCCAGGACATGAACACCTGTTTCCTGGTGAAAGTCTTGTGTTTTCTCCTTATATGCTCACATGCTTTCTCATATGAACACCATCCTGGGATTATGATGTAATCCCTTTCCCTCTTTCTTGTGTTTTCTCTATTTCTTTAATACAATCCAAACATGTCTGTCAGATTATTTTCTCCGCTGAGATGGAATCAATGAAAAGTGAAAATTTGGGGATTAGACACGATGAAAAGGAACGGATAAACGACAGTAAATATTACACACACACATACAAACACAGACACACACACACACACACAGACAGACACACACAGACAGGCACACAGACAGACACACATACACAGACAGACACACACACACACATACAGACACACACACACACACACACACACACAGACAGACAGACACACACACAGACAGACACACACACACACACAGGCACACAGACAGACACACACACATACAACACACACACACACACACACACACACACACACAGACAGACACACACACACACACACACAGGCACACAGACAGACACACACACATACAAACACACACACACACACACAGACAGACACACACACACACACAGGCACACAGACACACACACACACACAGACAGACACACACAGACAGAAACACACACACACAGACAGACACACACACACAGACACACACACACAGACTGATGCATCGCCTCTTCACTGCTCCCACAGAAGCAACGTGTGGGGGGGGGGGCTGCTTAACCAGTTCAGCCACACAGCAAACCGCACCACGTGGTCCCAGACCGGTAAACCCACATTGATCTGGACCGGCTGCCATCTCTTCAAGTGGCTAACCCTGAGGAGACGAGGGGTTCTTCAGTAGGAGGCCGGCGGCCATGTTGTTTCCCTAAGCCCTATTCACACAGGATTAGTATCATGTGGAGAAATTACCCCCCCCCCCACACACACATTACACACATTTACAGTATTTTATGTATTCATTGTAAAATACAAAACAGTTAAACACAACATAAGAATAATGTAAATAAGAATGTAAAAAATACAGCAGTTTACTGTAGTATTTACAGTACTATAGTGGCTATATTGGGATTTTTTTACAGTAATACTTAGACTACTGTGATTTCAACTGCAATATGTATTCTACTGTGATGTTGTCATGGCGACAAGGTTGTAATGTACCTTTACATCATTCTACTGTAAACTCATAGTGTTACTAGGACATCTACAGTCATAACTGGAGATTTCACAGTTATTATTTACCTATGTGGTTGTTTTTCAGGGGATGACATGAATCTCAGTATAACCTAAAGTGTTTTTTCTTTTTTTTATTATTATTTTTTGGGCATTTTAGGCCTTTATTTGACAAGACAGCGTTGACATGAAAGGGGAGGGGGGGGTGACATTCAGCAAAAGGCTGCAGGTCGGCGCCCACTCTACCAACTGTGCTATCCGGGCGCCCCCCTCAAAGTGTTTTCTGCTTTTGTGAAAAGGGCGGACGAGCCCCCACATCGCCTCTTCAGAAACTATCCTTTTCTTTTTTTTTTATTATTTTTTGGGGCTTTTCCCTTTATTACAGTTGATGCATGAAAGGGGGAGAGAGATGGGGGAGGGGCCGCAGGTCGGAGTCAAACCTGGGCCCGCTGCTTCGAGGAGTAAACCTCTATATATGAGCGCCCACTCTACCAACTGTGCTATCCGGGCGCCCCCCTCAAAGTGTTTTCTGCTTTTGTGAAAAGGGCAGACGAGCCCCCACATCGCCTCTTCAGAAACTATCCGTTTCTTTTTTTATCATTATTTTTTGGGGCTTTTCCCTTTATTACAGTTGATGCATGAAAGGGGGGGAGAGATGGGGGAGGACACGCAGCAACGGGCCGCAGGTCGGAGTCTAACCTGGGTCGCTGCAAAGGACTCAGACAACATGGGGCGCATGCTCATAAAGGGTGAGCTAGAGGCCGCCCAATCAGATACAACACTAAACAATACACCCTCAGTCGTGATGATTTCTCTCTCTCTCTCTCTCTCTCTCTCTCTCTCTCTCTCTAATTGCTGCTCGAACAACCAACTCTTGCATGATTCACATGGAGGACGGTCTTGAACAAGTACAGTAGCACTCCCATGCCGAGTGATGGCAGAAGAGACATTTCTGAGTCTAACTGATCCTAAAAATACGACAACACAACCGTGTCCTGCGTTGGAGTGTGTAGCTCAGACACACACTTAGAGTCAGTCTGTGTGAATGTGTGACAACAGCACAAAGCTGTGTTACATAAACGTCTCCCTTGGTACCCTTGTCTCCTTCATTCTGCCTGCATTTGTCTTTTTCCTCCATTACACAGAACAAGGCTCAGTTGACCCAATAACTTTCTTTGATATGTAAAAATATAGTTGAGAAGATCGCAAATGAAGATGTTTCATAATTCAGCAGCAGCTGCAGTTTTCTTTTATTTTATTCTGCTATAGTTTCCAAGTTGCTTCTTACCATTTGTTGGCAGGGCCTGTATATACACACTTATATACTGTATATGTGGATATATATATATGTATGTGTATATACAGTATATATATACACATACACATGATATATATATATCTTATCTTCTCTCCAACAGTACGTTGTTGCCCATTTTTGCACTCTGTAACTCATCTATCTCTACAGTCTTTAACCCTTGTGTTGTCTTCCCATCAAAACACTTTTGTTGATGCTTTTTATTGATTTTATTTTTTTTTAATTATGTTTTTGTCCCTTTTTTCAACACTTTTGACGCTTTTTTTCCATGTTTGTCACTTTTTTGACATTTTCAACACTACGTAACACTAACTTATTAACTAGTTTTACATTATTTTTGGAATTTATGGTCAATAAACCAAATTTATAGGAAATTATACCTAATGTTTGAGTTAGAAAAGCAGAAATTAGGAATTATTGAGACTAAAATTAAAGGAATGGATGTTGATGATAATCACAGACTGGAATATGTCAACTTTTACTCTCAATACTATTTCAAAAACACTTCAATTTGGTTTCAAATGCTATAAAATTGAATAAGACGCCCCAAAATTAATGAAAGTAGAGATTTGTACTTGGCAAAGAGCGTTGTGTGGAATCAATCATGTTATTTTGGGGAATTAAAAAGGACATTGATATAGGACAACATGGGGACAACATGAGGACAACATGAGGACAACATGAGGACAACATGAGGACAACATGAGGACAACATGAGGACAACATGAGGACAACATGAGGACAACATTCAATTCAATTCAATTCAATTTTATTTATAGTATCAATTCATAACAAACGTTATCTCGAGACACTTTACAGATATTGCAGGTCCAGACCACACTCCAGAATTTACAAGGACCCAACAGTTCTAGTAGTTTCCTCCAGAGCAAGCAACAGTGCGACAGTGGCGAGGAAAAACTCCCTTTTAGGAAGAAACCTCGGACAGACCCAGGCCCAGACCCAGACCCAGATCCAGACCCAGGCTCTTGGTGGGCGGTGTCTGACGACCGGTTGGGGTTAGAATGAAGAGTGGGAATAACAGTCACAAAAAATAATAGTTTGTAATAGTTCTTTGTAGTAGTTCATGGCATAGCAGGGCACTGTGCGGCATTACAAGGCACAGCAGGACGTAGCAGGACGTAGCAGGACGTAGCAGGGCACAGCAGAGCTTAGCAGGATGAACACGGCATTGCAAGACGTGTAGCGGGACCATGGCTACAGCTGCTACCATGATTTTTGAGCCTCCCTGATCCAAGGAAACATTCTGGGGGGTAAAGAACATAAGGACTCCGGGGAATGACTCCCCAGAGCTAGGTTAGTAACTAGGTTAGTAACTAGGTTAGTAACTAGGTTAGTAACTAGGTTAGTAACAAGCATTTCTGGGACATGGATGCCCCCAAATGGAAAGATAGAAAGATAAAAAGATGGAGGAGAGAGGAGCTCAGTGTGTCAAAGGAAGTCCCCCAGCAGTCTAAACTATTACAGCATAACTAAGAGAGACAGGGTAAAGAGAGGAGCCAACCGGATCCCATCCCTCTGTCTAGAGGAGATGGGAGAGAGAGAGAGAGAGAGATATCCATCCCTTTGTCTAAAGGAGATGGGGAGAGAGAGATCCACCTCTGTCTAGAGGAGGTGGATGAGAGAGAGAGAGAGATATCCATCCCTTTGTCTAAAGGAGATGGGGGAGAGAGAGATCCATCCCTCTGTCTAGAGGAGGTGGACAGGAGAGAGAGAGAGAGAGAGAGAGAGACATAACCATCCCTCTGTCTAGAGGAGGTGGATATGAGAGAGAGAGAGAGAGAGAGAGAAAATTCAATTTTATATATATAGTTCTTAATCACAACAACGGTTATCTCTTTGCCTATAGCGGCGTAAATAATGGATGGTTCAGGACTCTCCTGAGCTAGCCCTAACTATAAGCTTTATCAAAGAGGAAAGTCTTAAGCCTACTCTTAAATGTGGAGACGGTGTCTGCCTCCTGAACCCAAACTGGAACCTGGTTCCACAGGAGAGGAGCCTGATAACTGAACGCTCTGGCTCCCGTTCTACTTTTAGAGACTCTAGGAACCACAAGTAACCCTGCATTCTGGGAGCGTAGTGCTCTGGTGGGGTAGTAAGGTACTATGAGCTCTTTAAGATAAGATGGTGCCTGACCATGAAGAGCTTTGTAGGTGAGAAGAAGGATTTTAAATTCTATTCTGGATTTTACAGGAAGCCAATGCAGAGAAGCTAAAACAGGAGAGATGTGATCTCTTTTCCTGGTTCCTGTCAGACCACGTACTGCAGCATTCTGGATCAGCTGAAGAGTCTTTATGGATTTATTCGAGCAGCCTGATAATAAAGAATTGCAGTAATCAAGCCTAGAAGTAACAAATGCATGGACTAGTTTTTCTGCATCATTTTTAGAGGATATTCCTGATTTTAGCAATATTACGTAGGTGAAAAAAGGCGATCCTTGAAATTTGCTTTATGTGGGAATTAAAGGACATGTCCTGATCAAAGATAACTCCAAGATTCCTCACAGTGGTGCTGGAGGCCAGGGTGGTGCTGGAGGCCAGGGTGGTGCTGGAGGCCAGGGTGATGCTGGAGGCCAGGGTGGTGCTGGAGGCCAGGGTGGTGCTGGAGGCCAGGGTGATGCTGGAGGCCAGGGTGGTGCTGGAGGCCAGGGTGATGCCATCCAGAGTAACTATCTCTTTGGATAATGCGTCACGGAGGTGCTTGGGTCCCAGAGCAATAACTTCAGTTTTATCTGAGTTTAACATTAGAAAATTACAGCTCATCCAGGTTTTAATATCCTGAAGGCACATTTGAAGTTTAACTAACTGATTAGTTTCATCCGGCTTGATCGATAGATATAATTGAGTATCATCTGCATAACAATGAAAGTTTATGGCGTGTTTCCTGATAATATTGCCTAAAGGAAGCATATATAAAGTGAACAGGATTGGACCGAGCACAGAGCCTTGTGGGACTCCATGACTAACTTTGGCGTGCACGGAGGATTCATCGTTAACATGAACAAACTGAGATCGATCTGATAAATAAGACTTAAACCAGCTAAGAGCAGTCCCTTTAATGCCAATTAAATGTTCCAGTCTCTGTAATAAGATATGATGGTCAATGGTATCAAATGCAGCACTAAGATCTAATAACACCAGTACAGAGATAAGTCCTTTGTCTGATGCAATTAGGATGTCATTAGTAATTTTCACAAGTGCTGTCTCTGTACTATGATTAACTCTAAATCCTGACTGAAAATCCTCATATAAACTGTTGCTATGCAGATAGTCACACAGCTGTTTGGCGACTACTTTCTCAAGAATCTTAGAGAGAAATGGAAGGTTGGATATAGGTCTATAGTTGGCTAAAACATCTGGATCAAGGTTGGGCTTTTTCAGAAGAGGTTTAATTACAGCCACTTTAAAGTGCTGTGGTACATAGCCTGTTAATAAAGACAGATTGGTTATATCTAGTAGAGAAGTGTTGACTAAGGGTAAAACTTCTTTAAGTAGCCTAGTCGGGATGGGGTCTAAGAGGCAGGTTGATGGTTTAGATGAAGCCTAGTCGGGATGGGGTCTAAGAGGCAGGTTGATGGTTTAGATGAAGAAATAATTGAATTAAATTGATAAAGATCAAGTGAAGCAAAGCAGTCTAAACATATATCTGGTTTTACAGCTGTTTCTGAGGTTCCTGAGTTTAGAGATAAGTCAGTGCCAGTTAAAGGCAGGTCTTGGTGAATTTTGCTTCTAATAGTTATAATTTTATCATTGAAGAACCTCATAAAGTCATTACTACTAAGAGCTATGGGAATACTTGGCTCAGTAGAGCTGTGACCTTCCGTTAGCCTGGCTACAGTGCTGAAAAGAAACCTGGGGTTGTTCCTATTTTCCTCTATTAATGACGAGTAGTACGCTGCTCTGGCATTACGGAGGCCCTTCCTATATGTTTTAAGACTATCTTGCCAGATAAAACGAGAACTTTCTAATTTGGTGGAACGCCAAATCTTCTCAAGTTTCCGTGATATTTGCTTTAATTTGCGAGTTTCAGTGTTTTACCATGGAGCTAACCGTCTTTGTTTTATTATCTTCTTTGTTAGAGGGGCAACAGAGTCGAGTGTCATTCGCAACGAGCCTGCTGCACTATCAACAAAATGATCAATTTGGGAGGGACTAACAGCATAGGAGTCCTCCGTTACTTTGTGACTTGGTAATGAATTAAATGCTAATGGAATCACATCCTTAAATTTAGCTACAGCACTATCAGATAGACATCTTGTATAGAAGGTTTTGCCTACTGGCGTGTGGTTCAGCAGTATAAACTCAAAAGTTATCAAACAGTGGTCAGACAGAAAGGGATTCTGTGGGAACACCATTAAATGTTCAATTTCAACACCATAGACCAGAACAAGATCGAGGGTGTGGTTAAAACGGTGAGTCGGGTTATGAACACTTTGAGAGAAGCCAATAGAATCTAAAAGAGAGATAAACGCAGTACTAAGGCTATCATTCTCATCGTCCACATGAATATTAAAATCCCCTACAATAACAACTTTGTCCGTTTTTAGCACTAAATTTGACAAAAACTCTGCAAATTCAGATAAGAATTCAGAGTATGGACCAGGTGCTCGGTACACTATAACAAATAGAACTGGCTGCAGTGATTTCCAACTTGTGTGTGAAAGACTAAGAACAAGACTTTCAAATGAGTTATAATGTAGTTTAGGTTTAGAGCTGATTAGTAGACTAGAATCGAAGATAGCTGCAACTCCACCTCCTCGGCCTGTGCCTCGAGGAATGTGAGTATTAATATGACTGGGGGGGGTGGCTTCATTCAGACTAACATATTCTCCATCACCCAGCCAGGTTTCAGTAAGACAAAATAGATCAATATTAGAATCTGATATTAATTCATTTACTAGTACACCTTTAGAAGAGAGAGATCTGATGTTTAAGAGTCCACATTTAATTCTCCTATTCTTTTGCACTACTGCACTTGTGGTTTTAATTGTTATGAGGTTTTCATGCACAGCTCCTCCTCTATTTACCTTTGATTTAAATAATTTTAATGGTCGGGGGGCAGACACCGTCACTATGGGATTTTTACTAGATAACTCCTGGAATAAAGGAGCAGAGAAGTGTGTTAGACTACGACTCTGCCTCCAGGTCCCAGCTCTGGATTGTCAGGGATTAGGTCCACTAATAAACTTGTCCAGATTTCTGGAAATAAGAGCTGCTCCATCCCAAGTGGGATGAATGCCGTCTCTCCGAATCAGACCAGGTCTTCCCCAGAAAGACTGCCAGTGATCCACAAAGCCCACATCATTAGCTGGACACCACCTCGATAGCCAGCGGCGAAATGACGACATGCGGCTGTACATGTCATCGCTGGTCAGATTTGGCAGAGGTCCAGAGAAAACTACGGTGTCCGACATTGACTTTGCGTATGTACACACTGATTCAACATTGATCTTGGTGACCTCCGTTTGGCGTAACCGGGAGTCATTAACGCCAACGTGAATAACAATCTTGCTGTATTTACGTTTATCCTTCGCCAGCAGTTTCAAATAAGACTCAACGTCGCCCGCTCTGGCCCCCGGGAAGCACTTAACTATGGCTGCCGGCTTCGCTAACTTCACGTTTCTCAAAATAGAGCTGCCGATAACCAGAGTCGGTTTCTCAGCGGGTGTGTTGCTGAGTGGGGAAAATCTGTTAGAAACGCTAACAGGCTGGTGGCGGTCCGTGGCCTTTGAAAGCTTACGGCTAACTCTTCCTCGTCCTCGCACAGTCACCCAGTTACTATGTCCTGGCTGCTCAGGAGTTGCCGGGGGACGGCTACCAGAGGCTAACTCAGGCTCAGGCCGGCCCGCGCCGACTACCGGGGGGGGGTTAGCTACAGTAACTAACGACTGGTCTATCATGGTGCGGAAACGGACTTCTAACTCACTAAGCCTCGCCTCCATGTCTATAAATAAACTACACTTGTTACACATACCATTGCCGTTAAAGGACGCAGAGGAGTAACTAAACATCTCACACATCGGACAAGACAAAGCAGGAGAGGGAGACGACATGGCTAACTGCAAAGCTAAAGTCGCTAGCAGCTAAGCTAGAGTATGGTAGCGTTAGCGCTAGCTACCAAGCGTTCAAAACAACTGTTATTTAACGAAAGTAACTGAAAGACGTAAAACAAATGCTTATGCCTATGCCCCGTTGATGCGAGCTCTAAGCGAAGCAAATGTAGTTTAATGCACAACCTTTCTCTAGTTCCAGTCACTTAACCAGATATGGCTAACAGCTAAGCTAAAGTCGCTTGGCGTTAGCTACCAAGCTTTCGAAAACTGTTTATTTAACGAAAGTCACTGAACATGTAAAGAACTGTGAGTGCTTAGGCAGAACTACTATAAGAATAAGTGTTTAGCGGGCAGTTTGCCGCTGTAATAGCAAAACTAACAAATTGAACTAACGCTAGTATTTTAGCGAGCAGCAACACGCTACCATGTACCAACATGAGGACAACATGAGGACAACATGAAGACAACATGAGGACAACATGAAGACAACATGAGGGCAACATGAGGACAACATGAAGACAACATGAGGACAACATGAGGACAACATGAGGACAACATGAAGACAACATGAGGACAACATGAGGACAACATGAGGACAACATGGGGACAACATGAGGACAACATGAGGACAACATGAGGGCAACATGAAGACACCATGAGGACAACATGAGGACAACATGGGGACAACATGAGGACA
>JABXJD010000703.1:45000-52500 GCA_013375575.1 Percina caprodes
TTGAAAATTATGGATCTGAATTCACCTCTTTGAAATTTAAATTTGAATTCAGATACAAAAATACAACTTGTCATGACCGACAGTCATGTCCAGGGTACAAAATGGGTTTCCTCAGGAGGGGGGCTGGTTTCCTCAGGAGGGGGGCTGGTTTCCTCAGGAGGGGGGCTGGTTTCCTCAGGAGGGGGCTGGTTTCCTCAGGAGGGGTGGTTTCCTCAGGAGGTTTTCCTCTGGCGTCTCCCTTAGAGATCGGGTGAGAAGCTCAGTCCTTTGAGAGGAGCTCGGAGCCAGCCGAAAGGAGCCAGTTGAGGTGGTTTGGGCATCTGGTGAGGATGCCTCCTGGGGGTCCCCAAGGAGGTGGTCCAGGCACGTCCAGCTGGGATGAGGCCTCGAGGAAGACCCAGGACTAGGTGGAGGGACGTCCAGCTGGGAGGAGGCCTCGGGGAAGACCCGGGACTAGGTGGAGGGACGTCCAGCTGGGAGGAGGCCTCGGGGAAGACCCGGGACTAGGTAGAGGGACGTCCAGCTGGGAGGAGGACTCGGGGAAGACCCAGGACTAAGTGGAGAGATTATATCTCCAACCTGTCCTGGGAACGCCTCGGGACCCCCAGTCGGAGCTGGTTGATGTGGCTCGAGGAAGGAAGTTTGGGGTCCCCTGCTGGAGCTGCTCCCGAGACCTGATACCGGATAAAGGGATGAAGATGGATGGATGGAAAAATACAACTTGTAAAATTTCAGATTAAATAGATTCAAGTTGATCAAATTCGATTGAGAAGTTAAATATTCACCCGGTAACATCCGGGCCCCCCAGGCTAGGAGACACACAGGCTAGCACACAATGGCACCGACGTCTGGTCTATCAGAACACCGCCTGTCTGTCATATGGCCCAGGATCTGGGTCTCTGGACAGTTTCTGTACCTGTATACTGTTACGCTAGCTGTGGGCCTCTAACAGGAATCAGAGGACCCTATATGGACCATGGTGAAGAATCTGGGAGCAGGGTGTATTAGTGGCGGTCTCGCTCTCCTGGCTTCTGCAGAGCTTGTATTGAACCCTTTAATGATCGAGAAACAGTGTCAAGTGGATTTCTATCAACACATCTTCACGCGTAGCTGCTCAGACCGACACCGAGCATGAAACACGAGCCCTTCAAATCTCTATCAGTGATCCGCCGCGGCGGAGACGCCCAGCGAGACCCCCGGTGTCTCTGCAGCGGGAGGGTGTCATCACACCGAGAGCCGGTCCCGTCTCCATCCTGATGGTTTCAGCAGGAGTCCATCTTCCAGAGGAGACTCAAATCGGAGCTCTGTGAACAACACAATGATTTTCAAAATCTTTGTTTTTTTTCCCTATTCGTAGAAACATCTTGAAGCTTTTGCGAAAGACCCAATTTATTTGTTCTACATTATTTCTCTATACACCGTTTCTCCTGTTGTCCTTGAACCTCCTTTGACTCAGTCCACCGTGTGCTAATGCTAACGTGAAAAGGTCTCGTACCGGTTAGTGCAGGTCAGAGTCCTTTACACGCTGTGTAGGAAATATTAGTTGAATCCCTGATCTCCACCAACTGGGGGTCGGCTCTGTGGTCCGTCGTCCGTCTACACCCCCCCACTGACAGCTTAAGTCTCGAGGACCCACGAGATCTCGCGAATTCACGTGTGATCGCGCGATATAACAGGATGTAGTTTCTATGAACAGAACTACAAAACCTCCGACCTGCTGACTTCAGGCCGTCTCCGCCCGTTATGACGTCTCCGAGGTGTCGTGCAGGGAGATATGATCCGCCGTGAGCACGGGGTATTTTGTATTTTATTTTGAAAATATACTGGATGTTTTATTTTGTTTCTGTGCTCCACTTCCTGTCCCGGACTATCTGCCGTGAGCTGGGACGGAGTCGGGACGCAGCCGCTCAGCAGTCAGTTAAATACACAGATTGATGTGAGTCGGGACCAGATGTGAGTTGGGACCGGATGTGAGTCGGGACCGGATGTGAGTCGGGACCAGATGTGAGTCGGGACCAGAGGTGAGTTGGGACCAGATGTGAGTCGGGACCAGAGGTGAGTTGGGACCAGAGGTGAGTCGGGACCAGATGTGAGTTGGGACCGGATGTGAGTCGGGACCGGATGTGAGTCGGGACCAGATGTGAGTCGGGACCAGAGGTGAGTTGGGACCAGATGTGAGTCGGGACCAGAGGTGAGTTGGGACCGTATGTGAGTCGGGACCGGATGTGAGTCGGGACCAGATGTGAGTCGGGACCAGAGGTGAGTCGGGACCAGATGTGAGTTGGGACCAGATGTGAGTCGGGACCGGATGTGAGTCGGGACCAGAGGTGAGTCGGGACCGGATGTGAGTCGGGACCGGATGTGAGTCGGGACCAGAGGGGATGTGAGTCGGGACCAGATGTGAGTCGGGACCAGAGGTGAGTCGGGACCAGATGTGAGTCGGGACCAGATGTGAGTCGGGACCGGATGTGAGTCGGGACCGGATGTGAGTCGGGACCAGAGGGGATGTGAGTCGGGACCAGATGTGAGTCGGGACCAGAGGGGATGCGAGACCTCGTGAGTCGCCTCGTGTTGCCTTAGTTACCGTTTGTTTTCTGTCCCGAGTTTATTGTTTTAAACTATCTGAGTCCTCCACCCCCAGACTAACACACACACACACACACACACACACACACACACACACACACACACACACACACACACACATATTTCAGAACATGCCAGTAGAAAGGGTTGTGTGGGAACCTTTAACATCTTCAGAGGCTTTAATCAGTCGTCAGTGTCTGAAAGGCTTTAACCCTCAAGACTCTCTAATCAGCCCATTGATCCCTGATTGAGCCCTCTCTCCCCCTCTCTCCTTCTCTCTCTCTCTGTCTCTCTGTCTCTCTGTCTCTCTCTCTCTCTCTCTCTCTCTCTCTCTCTCTCTCTCTCTCTCTCTCCCTCTCTCTCCTCTCTCTCTCTCTCTCCCCTCTCCTCTCTCTCTCTCTCTCTCTCTCCCCCTCTCTCTCTCTGTCTCTCTCTCCTCTCTCTCTCTCTCTCTCTCTCTCTCTCTCTCTCTCTCCTTCTCTCTCTCTCTCTCCCTCTCTCCTTCTCTCTCTCTCTCTCTCTCTCCCCCTCTCTCTCTATCGCCCTCTCTCCTCTTTCTGTCTCTCTCTCTCTCTCTCTCTCTCTCTCTCTCCTCTCTCTCTCTCTCTCCTCTCTCTCTCCCCCTCTCTCTATCGCCCTCTCTCCTCTCTCTGTCTCTCTCTGTCTCTCTCCTTCTCTCTCTCTCTCCCCCTCTCTCCCCCTCTCTCCTTCTCTCTCTCTCTCCCCCCTCTCTCCCCCCCTCTCTCTCTCTCTCCCACCCTCTCTCCCCCTCTCTCTCTCTCTCTCTCTCTCTCCCCATCTCTCCCTCTCTCTCTCTCTCTCTCTCTCTCCCCCCCTCTCTCTCTCTCTCTCTCTCTCCCTCCCTCTCTCTCTCTCTCTCTCTCCCCATCTCTCCCCCTCTCTCTCTCTCTCTCCCACCCTCTCTCTCTCTCTCTCTCTCCCCATCTCTCCCCCTCTCTCTCTCTCTCTCTCTCTCTCTCTCTTGCTCCCCCTCTCTCCTTCTCTCTCTCTCTCCCCTCTCTCCTTCTCCTCTCTCTCCCACCCTCTCTCTCTCTCCCCTCTCTCTCTCTCTCTCCTCTCTCCTCCCCCTCTAATCAGCCATTGATCCCAACCCTCTCTCTCCCACCCTCTCTCTCTCTCTCTCCCACCCTCTCTCTCTCTCCCCCTCTCTCCCCCTACCCCCCTCTAATCAGCCATTGATCCCAGCCCTGTCTCTGTCCCCTCGTGTCATCTCTGCTAATGACTATTGAAAAAGACACTGATGGAGTCCAAATTAAAGTAGATGTCTCAGTAAAGTGGAATGTCTAGCTGCTGTGTGACTCGCCCCCCCAGCACGGCGTCTCCTGCCCCCCAAAGAGAGACTCCATGGCCCGAGTCTGTCAACTGTGAAAGCTTTACCTCCTGTTGTCAAATCTGACCCTTTAATAAATGTCTATATCTGAAATATGAATAAATATCTTTTTAACCAAATTACCATAAAATGGATCCTTCCAACGCTCTTTCATTCCTCTGATCTTAACTATTAGTCACAATAATTCATAATTTCTGCTTTTTTAACTATAATATTAGTTATAATTCTATATAAATGAGGGTTAATATTAGTTATAATTCTATATAAATGAGGGTTAATATCAGGTATGATTCTATATAAATGAGGGTTAATATCAGGTATAATTCTATATAAATGAGGGTTAATATCAGGTATAATTCTATATAAATGAGGGTTAATATCAGGTATAATTCTATATAAATGAGGGTTAATATCAGGTATAATTCTATATAAATGAGGGTTAATATCAGGTATAATTCTATATAAATGAGGGTTAATATTAGGTATAATTCTATATAAATGAGGGTTAATATCAGGTATAATTCTATATAAATGAGGGTTAATATTAGGTATAATTCTATATAAATGAGGGTTAATATCAGGTATAATTCTATATAAATGAGGGTTAATATTAGGTATAATTCTATATAAATGAGGGTTAATATTAGGTATAATTCTATATAAATGAGGGTTAATATCAGGTATAATTCTATATAAATGAGGGTTAATATCAGGTATAATTCTATATAAATGAGGGTTAATATCAGGTATAATTCTATATAAATGAGGGTTAATATCAGGTATAATTCTATATAAATGAGGGTTATTGACCATGAATTCCAGAAAGTATAAAACTAGTAAGATGGTGGTCGTGGAGACTAAAGAAAAGTCTGAAAAAGGGACGAAAATGTCAAATATTTGTCCCTTTTTGACCCTGGGGTTAAGGGTTAAGGGTTAAGGGTTAAGGGTTAAGGGTTAAGGTTACGACGGGGAGCGATTGTCGCGCCTTGTAGTTCACTTCAATGAATGGGTTGGGGGTCTGACAGGCGACACGATGTCTTGTTCGAGCTCGCTGTCCCTACGAGACAGAACAACACTTATTCATGGTGTCCTAATCCTCGTGTCGTCTTCCTGTCAGTCATGAAAAAATGACTTTTTTCCCACATTTTTCTCACTTTTTCAATGTTGCCGATGCTTTTTTATGCTTTTGGTGTTTTTTCCAAAGTTTCTCTATATTTTTAAACTTATTTTGACGGCCCATTAACTGAAAGTGGGTGAATTTGACCCAAGGACGACATGGCGGTTAACCCTGGTGTCGTCTTCCCGCCGAGCTGCTGATGTTGTTTTCTGTGTTACACCCCCCAGTCATGGGGGGGGGGGGGCCTAGGACGCAACATGAAGAAGAAGAAAGGCCCCATCCTCCCCGTCCCCCCAAGTAGCCACAAAACTTGTTTTGATGTCACAATGTATGTATTTGACATTAAACATAACTCATAATTAACAGATATATGTAAATAAATAAATAAAGATAAAGCTTCAGGGTGGCCTGCCAATAAAATAACAAACAAAACTAGACAATTACGCAGAAATGTTAACAGTGTGAACAGTATAATTCATATTGCATAAATGAGCACATTAGCTGAAACCAGACAAGAATACCTACGTTTATATGTATAAATGGTCCATGACAAGTCCGGATTGTTGGCGTAGGAGCGAGTTCTGGAGAGAGACCCAAGAGGACTTCTTGGATCTATCTCTAGCTAGACCATCCACCACATACACACACATTGGAACATCTGAGACGTCTGAAAACGGGACGATACGTAAACTGTGATTTGGGAGAAACCGTGCTTGATATCTGAACGCCCATTCAGCCCAATAAACGCCAAAGTCTTGTCTTCGGTTTAACCTTTTAATCATGTTTCTACGTTAAAGTATGGCGACACAGCACGGTCCCAAAGAGGGGGGGTTTGGAGCGATGTTGAGCGATTTCCCAAACATTTCCCATTAAAGTCTATGAGAATTTATTCGCCGTTATTTGCCAATTTCGTGAAAACCGCACGGCAAATCTTGTTGAAAAGTCATAGCCCACCATTCCCGATCATTACACACGTTTTGATGTATTGTGTGTGTGTGTGTTGGCAACGCTTCAGGACTAGTAGCGGGACGAACATCTGGCTGAATACTAATAATAAGTATGGTAATAATAGTCAGCGTCAGTGCCGAGCACCTCGGCTCACTGAACACCGCTGTCTACAAAGTAAGATATTAACCAAAATATGGCCAAAACAACAACAATGGCTTCCTCCCTAACTGAGAAAACAGGAGACAAACCGGAGAAAGACACCTGGAAGACTCTAATCTAACACCTTAGCAAAGACAGCGTGTGGCTGGTTGGGAGGACGGCCATCTTGCTTCCTCAAATATCTGGAAATCAGCAGCTGCAGCCAATCAGGGGCTGGGCATGGCTGCTTCCACCAATCACCCCCAAGCAACGGCACAGCGCTATTCGCATATAAAAGCATATAAAAGCATATAAAAGCATATAAAAGCATATAAAAGCATATAAAAGCATATAAAAGCATGCAAAAGCATATAAAAGCATATAAAAGCATATAAAAGCATATAAAAGCATATAAAAGCATATAAAACACAGGACACATGCACGCACAACAAGTACAGCAGCAGTCGGAAAGCCCTTCTATCAACGTTATTGTCGTCTTTTTCGACCGTTCTGTGTCTTTCCTCCGATGATTTTGTCACTTTTTTAACGTTTGGCGACTTTTTCTGAGCCTTTTGATATTTTCGTGGGTTTTTCCCCAAATTTTCATAGCTTTTTGTTTTTTTACATTTGTCACTTTTTTGATATTTTTGTTACTTTTTTCGACATCTTTTCCCCTTTTTTTTGTCACTTTTGACATTTTCTCTCTTTTTTTAACTTCTTTTATCAAGTGTTTTTTCTCTAATTGCTATAAATTGACAAACCCCCCCACTGAGTGACAGTGGCGAGCTGATTGTGACGGTAACGGGTGAGGAGCGTAACCATAGAGATCACAGCCGTTATTTACAGTGTATTCTGGAAGCGTCTCAGCATCGCAACGGGAATCAGACCAGAAATGAGCGCGTCGACCCAGGTGGTCCCTGGACCCAAGGCCCAGGTGGCCGCAGGACCCAGGTCCCAGGTGGTCCCAGGACCCAGGTGGTCGCAGGTCTCAGGACCCAGGTGGTCCCAGGACCCAGGTGGTCCCAGGACCCAGGTCCCAGGTGGTCCCAGGACCCAGGTGGTCGCAGGTCTCAGGACCCAGGTGGTCCCAGGACCCAGGTCTCAGGACCCAGGTGGTCCCAGGACCCAGGTGGTCCCCGGACATTACATTTAAGCATGATTTCATATATCCTTCTATAATATTCATGTATTATTATTATTCATATAATTATTCCCAATGCTTTGCAGGGTGTCTGACTTTTGAAATGCATGTGGTCTATGGACTATGTCTATGGACCTCTGCTCACAATGCGCTTTATTAATGCACCTGCAATATATATAACCATACTGCATTCTCTTTCTACTATTATATGGACTAGAG
>JABXJD010000703.1:60000-95000 GCA_013375575.1 Percina caprodes
AGAAGAAGAAGAAGAAGAAGAAGAAGAAGAGAAGGTTTTGGACGGGCAACCAGCGCGTCGTCTGCTCTGATTTCTGGAGTTTTTCCTCCTTTTGGCCGCTAACTTTCAGACATTTTAACCCGAGTTTTCCACTTATTATTGGAGTTATGGATGGAGCGTCCTCTTCTGGGTCTCTCCAGCTCTAACTGTAAGGGACTGCAGACTGAATACGTTTACCCCCAGGCTAAAAACAATTAAAAAAAAGGAATAAAAAAAAACATCTTTTGGAAATTAATCTCAATTCAAAAAATGTAGGAAAATCCATCTTTAAGGACACCAATTTTCTTTGTGAACGAATAATGTTTCATAAATAACTAAATACCCCCCCCCCCATGTAAAAATACAGGGGGCATAAGTATACCCCCTTTATATTAACATGGGGGGGGCAGTATTTCAGTTTGTAGGGAGCTGGGTTGGGAAGTGGAGGGTCGCTGGTTCAAGTCCCCGTTCGGACTAAAGTATGATGGTGGACTGGTGGCTGGAAGTTATTAATTAATAATTATATTATATATAATAATTAATAATTATATTATATATAATAATTAATAATTATATTATATATAATAATTAATAAGACAGGAGACAGAAACACAGCCGATGTGAGTCTCTAATTGTTTTTGAGGGCACCCAAAATTCAATAATATTCTAATTATATAACTAATAATTTCCTCCTTTCATTGAGACATTTAATCAATAACTGCAGTCAGCTGTTGGAGGTGTTCCCCTTCCTGCTAAACCAATCATAATCGGACATGAGTTCCAACAGCCAATCACAGCGGCCCAACCCTGCTTTAACGTAGAAAAATCCCTTTTTCTGGGATTTGGGGGGTTATTTACAAATGATTCTATAATGATGGAGTCTATTTTATTTTATTATGTACAATAAAACTCTCCTGATGGAAATATCATCGGAGGAAGTTCAGCATCAAGCAGCTAAGGGGTTGATTTAATCCCAAATACTCATATTGAATGTGCATATTAAGACAGAAAGTGTAACGCAGGCGGGGATCTTCCTGCACGTACAGACGTCCCTTTCCAGTTCATTTCCATTCTTCTCTGTTTTCCAGCTGAATGAAGAAAGGAGGAGAAAGGAGGAGAAAGGAGGAGAAAGGAGGAGAAAGGAGAGGAGCATTAACGCATTAACGATGTCGGCCATTTCTTCTGAAGTCGTGTGAAATGTCGTATAATAAAAACTTTGGAAGACGGACGGCCGAGCCCGCGGCCGGTAGCGCGGCAGTGATGGAGCGAGGTGAGCTGCAGACGTCGTCGGTCCGGTGAAGAGAACACCCGGGGGGGGGCACGCGAGTCACAGGAGCAACAGGAAGTGAGCCTGCAGCGTCGTGATGAATCAGTGTGAGAGCCCGGGATGGGGCTGCAGACTCACTGGGGGCCAATGATCTGCAGCTCACTGGGCGCCTTCTAGATTGCTTTGTCGTTAACGGGATAATAAGCCTCAGGACAGTGGGGGGCTTCCATCCTGGTTAGATGCTCTTTCTGCTCTGATTCTTTCACAGCCCAGTCTCATGGCAGCTGGTGAAATGTTGACTTTTTTATCTATTGATTCGTCTTCAAGGACCCGATTTTCTCGATTTCTTTCGTGGTGGAGAGCATGAATATTAAACTAATGTATTTCAATGGGAAGCATCTTTTATGATAACAGCACGACTACGGTAGGATTGAAAAGCTGAAACTCCTCATAAGGAGGTTGGTTGTAGTGATGGTCAAATGAAGCGGTCTTTATTTTCTGAGCTCACTAGATGGCGCTCTCTGTTGACCCTCTGCAGACGGAGGGGTCGTATACAATCCTAAACAGCACCTCTGATTCATATTTCAATCATTTAATAACCATGAAAGCAAGAAACCTACTGATTTTTGCAGCAAAAAGCTAACGAGCTAGCGGTCCCGGAGGTCTCTTTGGGGTCTTTCTAGCCTCTACAGGTGGTTTTCTATCCAGCCTGGAACTTGGGCCTTTCTTCAGGGTCGTTGAGCATTACATCCAGACTGTTACATCCAGGATTTATTCCCTTGACGTCCATAATTCATCACGTTTTCGCTCATTTCTGCCGCTAGCTCCATGCTCAGTGTCTTCGGTTTCTCTCCCATGATGCATTGCGAGTTTGTTTACGGATGGGAAGGAAGGTCCGTCCCATATTGATCATGCGTTGGTAGACGTGATCCATTTTGTCTAGAAAATCGTCGTTGCTTCTTGAATTTTGTGTGATTCATTGAGTGACAAAACACACTTGGTGGTCTCCTTTAGCGTCTCCTTGGTCATAATTATACCTAATGTTTGAGTTAGAAAAGCAGAAATTAGGAATTATTGAGACTAAAATTAAAGGAATGGATGTTGATAATAATCACAGACTGGAATATGTCAACTTTTACTCTCAATACTATTTCAAAAACACTTCAATTTGGTTTCAAATGCTTATTTTGGGGAAATAAAAAGAACATTGATATAGGACAACATGAGGACAACATGAGGACAACATGAGGACAACATGGGGACAACATGGGGACAACATGAGGACAACATGAGGGCAACATGAGGACAACATGAGGACAACATGAGGACAACATGGGGACAACATGGGGACAACATGAAAACAACATGAGGACAACATGAAGACAACATGAGGACAACATGGGGACAACATGGGGACAACATGAAGACAACATGAGGACAACATGAAGACAACATGAGGACAACATGGAGACAACATGAGGACAACATGAGGCAATTTGACACGACAAACTATAAAAATAAGATGTAAGTGGACGGGTAAATTATAGTCATATTTCTGCAGATGTAAGTCTTACAACAAGGAGCCAATGAAATGTCTTTATTCTCTATTTCATGTAAGAGAAACCGAGACAGGGAGAGAGCGATGCTGAGAAATAAAACAGCTTCAGATTTCTGCTGAGCTGCAGAAAGAAATGGAGCCAGAGAAAGAGCATGAGGGCAAGAAAGACCAAATGTGTTATATCAGAGACGTCAAGCGAGTGGCAGTCCTGTTTGCCCGGCTGCGAGGTGGAGGGCCTCACAAAGAGAAGGAGGGATAAAACTGGTCAGGACCATCAAATCCTGACACACTAACTGCTCAGTCAGGACTATATAAAAGTCTTATGGGGAGAAATCTTTACACGGTGTCTGTGGCCGGGGAGTTCATCCATGCCGAACACAGCTCTCTGTCCTCAGGAACTTCATAAAAAGTTTCTGAGTGTTGAGAGGAGTTGGACAGGTGTGAATCCTCAATGGTTTGTGGAGGGAACGATGTCAGCGGTCGATAACATATTCTGAGAGACTGAAGTTAAAAATCAATTCATACGAGTACAGCAAAGAAAAGAGCAACAGAGTAAAAAGGGAAGTTACACAGAATTTACGTAAAAACGTTAAAATGTCCGCATCGGGACGAGGATTATTGTTTGAAGCATTCGTACATTAGGCTACGAAAAGTAATGCACTTTTAATTCCATGTATGTTAGGAGAAAACACAGGACTTTCACCAGGAAACAGGTGTTCATGTCCTGGAGAAGTTAAGGAGAAAACACAAGACTTTCACCAGGAAACAGGTGTTCATGTCCTGGAGAAGTTAAGGAGAAAACACAAGACTTTCACCAGGAAACAGGTGTTCATGTCCTGGAGAAGTTAAGGAGAAAACACAAGACTTTCACCAGGAAACAGGTGTTCATGTCCTGGAGAAGTTAAGGAGAAAACACAAGACTTTCTCCAGGAAACAGGTGTTCATGTCCTGGAGAAGTTAAGGAGAAAACACAAGACTTTCACCAGGAAACAGGTGTTCATGTCCTGGAGAAGTTAAGGAGAAAACACAAGACTTTCACCAGGAAACAGGTGTTCATGTCCTGGAGAAGTTAAGGAGAAAACACAAGACTTTCACCAGGAAACAGGTGTTCATGTCCTGGAGAAGTTAAGGAGAAAACACAAGACTTTCACCAGGAAACAGGTGTTCATGTCCTGGAGAAGTTAAGGAGAAAACACAAGACTTTCACCAGGAAACAGGTGTTCATGTCCTGGAGAAGTTAAGGAGAAAACACAAGACTTTCACCAGGAAACAGGTGTTCATGTCCTGGAGAAGTTAAGGAGAAAACACAAGACTTTCACCAGGAAACAGGTGTTCATGTCCTGGAGAAGTTGAGGAGAAAACACAAGACTTTCACCAGGAAACAGGTGTTCATGTCCCGGGAGTTTCAACTTTTCTGATGTGGACCTCCTCCTGTTACATGTGTGCGTTACTTTCTATGACAGACTGTATCGGCCGGAGAAAACAGCCGTCGGCGTCTCGTGCCTCATGCGTCTGCAGCCGTCCTGCTTCCAGCAGCACAGGCAGCACTGACACAGTAACGTTAACACAACCTTTCATAACAATGATAGAGAGAGTGCTTTTCCATTATCTTAACCATAAATAACTGTCTGCACCCCAAGGACTGCAGAATGCATTGATCTTGAACCTCCTCTAGACTCATGCGTCACCGTTCAAATATGCTAATGTTCAAGAACAAACAAATCGATGGGGATTTGAATAGATTGATTGTGGCTGCTTACCTGCAGCGCTCCGTCTCAGCGTGGCTCGGATCAAGGACGGGTCACAACTAAAACCCTTCGCAACATCTTGGCAGCTGAGCTCAGGACCATCAGGATCAATTAATCAACACTAGGGATGTTGCCCTCATGTTGCCCTCAGGGTCAAATTGACCTGTTTTCTACCTACCTAATTGTAATTCCCCAAAATAACATGATTGATTCCACACAACGCTCTTTGCCAAGTACAAATCTAAACTTTCATTAATTTTGGGGCGTCTTATTCAATTTTATAGCATTTGAAAACAAATGGAAGTGTTTTTGAAATAGGGTTAGTATTATATGTATGTAAATATAAAGTAGTAGTAGTATTATATATCTATGTATATATAAAGTAGTATTGGTATTAAATATAAATAGTATTGAGTAAAAGTTGACATATTCCAGTCTGTGATTATCATCAACATCCATTCCTTTAATTTTAGTCTCAATAATTCCTAATTTCTGCTTTTCTAACTCAAACATTAGGTATAATTTCCTATAAATGAGGTTTACTGACCATATATATATATTGACCACAAATTCCAAAAATAATGTAAAACTAGAGTTAATAAGTTAATCGTAGTCGATCAGGGAGGCTCCAAAAACATGGTAGCAGCAGTCGTAATGGTCCCACTACACGTCCTGCTACGCTCTGCTGGGCCCTGCTACGTCCTGCTACGTCCTGCTACGTCCTGCTGTGTCCTGCTACGTCCTGCTGTGTCCTGCTGTGTCCTGCTACGTCCTGCTGGGCCTTGTAATGCCGCACAGTGTCCTGCTATACCATGAACTGCTACAAAGAACTACTACAAACTCCAATTTTTTGTGACTGTTATTGCCACTCTTCATTCTAACCCCAACCGGTCGTCAGACACCGCCTACCAAGAGCCTGGGCCTGGGTCTGGGTCTGGGTCTGGGTCTTGGTCTGTCCCAGGTTTCTGCCTAAAAGGAAGTTTTTCCTCGCCACTGTCGCACTGTTGCTTGCTCTGGAGGGAACTACTAGAACTGTTGGGTTCTTGTAAACTGTCGTCCCTCCACCTAGTCCTGGGTCTCGCCGAGGCCTCCTCCCAGCTGGACATCCCTCCACCTAGTCCTGGGTCTCACCGAGGCCTCCTCCCAGCTGTACGTCCCTCCACCTAGTCCTGGGTCTTCCCGAGGCCTCCTCCCAGCTGGACGTCCCTCCACCTAGTCCTGCGTCTTCCCCGAGGCCTCCTCCCAGCTGGACGTCCCTCCACCTAGTCCTGGGTCTTCCCGAGGCCTCCTCCGCTTTTTTTTTTTTAGATTTTGTTGCTTTTTACAAAGCTTTAGTCTAATTTTTCACCTTTTGTTGCACTTTGTCTGACTTGTTTGACACTAAACAAAAATACGGAGTTTTATGAAAATGAAACCATGGAAACCTGTTCTGGTCCAACCTCAAAATACAGTTATTAACCTGAATATGAGCAGAATATGGGCCCTTTGAATGTGTACTTCACAGCCCCTTAATTCCCTTGAAATATATTCAAATGTAAGCGCTGCCCAGCTCCATAGGCAAGACTTTGAGGATGAATCAAGACAGTCGATTCCACTGAGACCGACCTCGGTCTCTATATCGGCTGGTTACCCCCAACTTCATCTTCATTACTGGCCGCAGCGTGGAGATAAGATGTATGAATGTGAAGATGCACTCTGACGTCTCTTCATCTTCTCTGGATCTTATATTAGATTGTGCTCTTGGTTTATGGAGGATTTAACTTGTTGTACTTCAGTTCTTATACAAATAGTTGACGCAACAGTGCTGCACACGTTGATGAAGAGACTGATCAGGGTCTCTACATACTACTCTCTACTGTTGTCTCTACTGTTGTCTCTCTACTGTTGTCTCTACATACTACTCTCTACTGTTGTCTCTACATACTACTCTCTACTGTTGTCTCTCTACATACTACTCTCTACTGTTGTCTCTACATACTACTCTCTACTGTTGTCTCTACATACTACTCTCTACTGTTGTCTCTACATACTACTCTCTACTGTTGTCTCTCTACTGTTGTCTCTACTGTTGTCTCTCTACTGTTGTCTCTACTGTTGTCTCTCTACTGTTGTCTCTACATACTACTCTACTGTTGTCTCTACATACTACTCTCTACTGTTGTCTCTCTACATACTACTCTCTACTGTTGTCTCTACATACTACTCTCTACTGTTGTCTCTACATACTACTCTCTACTGTTGTCTCTACATACTACTCTCTACTGTTGTCTCTACATACTACTCTCTACTGTTGTCTCTACATACTACTCTCTACTGTTGTCTTTCTACATACTACTCTCTACTGTTGTCTCTACATACTACTCTCTACTGTTGTCTCTCTACATACTACTCTCTACTGTTGTCTTTAGATACTACTCTCTACTGTTGTCTCTACATACTACTCTCTACTGTTGTCTCTACATACTACTCTCTACTGTTGTCTCTACATACTACTCTCTACTGTTGTCTCTACATACTACTCTCTACTGTTGTCTCTACATACTACTCTCTACTGTTGTCTTTACATACTACTCTCTACTGTTGTCTCTCTACATACTACTCTCTACTGTTGTCTCTCTACATACTACTCTCTACTGTTGTCTCTACATACTACTCTCTACTGTTGTCTCTACATACTACTCTCTACTGTTGTCTCTACATACTACTCTCTACTGCTGTATCTCTACATACTACTCTCTACTGTTGTCTCTACATACTACTCTCTACTGTTGTCTCTACATACTACTCTCTACTGTTGTCTCTCTACATACTACTCTCTACTGTTGTCTCTCTACATACTACTCTCTACTGTTGTCTCTACATACTACTCTCTACTGTTGTCTCTGCATACTACTCTCTACTGTTGTCTCTACATACTACTCTCTACTGTTGTCTCTCTACATACTACTCTCTACTGTTGTCTCTACATACTACTCTCTACTGTTGTCTCTACATACTACTCTCTACTGTTGTCTCTACATACTACTCTCTACTGTTGTCTCTACATACTACTCTCTACTGTTGTCTCTCTACATACTACTCTCTACTGTTGTCTCTCTACATACTACTCTCTACTGTTGTCTCTTTACATACTACTCTCTACTGTTGTCTCTCTACATACTACTCTCTACTGTTGTCTCTACATACTACTCTCTACTGTTGTCTCTACATACTACTCTCTACTGTTGTCTCTACATACTACTCTCTACTGTTGTCTCTACATACTACTCTCTACTGTTGTCTCTCTACATACTACTCTCTACTGTTGTCTCTCTACATACTACTCTCTACTGTTGTCTCTCTACATACTACTCTCTACTGTTGTCCCTACATACTACTCTCTACTGTTGTCTCTCTACATACTACTCTCTACTGTTGTCTCTACATACTACTCTCTACTGTTGTCTCTGCATACTACTCTCTACTGTTGTCTCTCTACATACTACTCTCTACTGTTGTCTCTACATACTACTCTCTACTGTTGTCTCTCTACATACTACTCTCTACTGTTGTCTCTACATACTACTCTCTACTGTTGTCTCTACATACTACTCTCTACTGTTGTCTCTGCATACTACTCTCTACTGTTGTCTCTGCATACTACTCTCTACTGTTGTCTCTCTACATACTACTCTCTACTGTTGTCTCTTTACATACTACTCTCTACTGTTGTCTCTCTACATACTACTCTCTACTGTTGTCTCTCTACATACTACTCTCTACTGTTGTCTCTACATACTACTCTCTACTGTTGTCTCTGCATACTACTCTCTACTGTTGTCTCTCTACATACTACTCTCTACTGTTGTCTCTACATACTACTCTCTACTGTTGTCTCTACATACTACTTGGCAAAGAGCGTTGTGCGGAATCAATCATGTTATTTTGTGGAATTAAAAAGAATATTGATATAGGACAACATGAAGACAACATGAGGACAACATGAGGACAACATGGGGACAACATGAGGGCAACATGAGGACAACATGAGGACAACATGAGGGCAACATGAAGACAACATGAGGACAACATTCAAATTTCAATTCAATTTTATTTATAGTATCAAGTCATAACAAAAGTTCTCGATCTCGAGACCCTTTTCAGATAGAGCAGGTCTAGACCAGATAGAGCAGGTCTAGACCAGATAGAGCAGGTCTAGACCAGATAGAGCAGGTCTAGACCAGATAGAGCAGGTGTAGACAAGCTAGAGCAGGTCTAGACCACACTCCATAATTTACAAGGACCCAACAGTTCTAGTAGTTTCCTCCAGAGAAAGCAACAGTGCGACAGTGGCGAGGAAAAACTTCCTTTTAGGCAGAAACCTTGGACAGACCCAGACCCTGACCTGGACCCAGGCTCTTGGTAGGCGGTGTCTGACGACCGGTTGGGGTTAGAATGAAGAGTGGCAATAACAGTCACAAAAAATAATAGTTTGTAGTAGTTCTTTGTAGTAGTTCATGGCATAGCAGGACACTGTGCAGCATTACAAGGCCCAGCAGAGCGTAGCAGGACGTAGCAGGACGTAGCAGGACGTAGCAGGATGAACACGGCATCGCAGGACGTGTAGCGGGACCATGGCGATAGCTGCTACTATGATTTTGGAGCCTCCCTGATCCAAGGAAACATGCTGGGGGGTAAAGAACATAAGGACTCCGGGGAATGACTCCCACATGAAGACAACATGAGGACAACATGAAGACAACATGAAGACAACACGAGGACAACATGAAGACAACATGAGGACAACATGAAGACAACATGAGGACAACATGAAGACAACATGAAGACAACATGAGGGTTAAGCACTGGGAACGAGGGAAGCTGAAAACAAACAGGTGAATCAAACTAGGGGGGAGATGGTAATCATTCGGGCGGGAAAGCAGACGAAGGAAGACAACAGACCTGAAATGTGAGCGGATTATTACTACAAAATAAAATACTGATGACACAGAATGGCAGGACCTGACACTCACCTGTGTGCGTGTGTGTGCTTCCATTTGTGGTCATTTTTGTGTTGATACACCTAAGGTTCACCCTTAAACTATACAAGATGTTTCCTCTTTCTTCCTCCAGGATATCTACCTGCTCAACTCCAGAAACAACACGCTCCACTGCTGTAAAACATCAGCCGGCGAGCTGTGAGGACCCGCAGGGCCGCGCCCATAGAGTGTTTTTCCTCTCTCTTCTTCTCTCTGAGGGGAACACTTCTGCAGAAGTGAAGAACCCCCCCAGTGGCAGAGGCAACGGGGCCCCAAGACAGGCAAATATAAACAATAACTGTCTTATGAATGCATGTGTGTGCCCCTGAGTGTATTTCTGTGTGTGTGTGTGGTTGTGTTTGGCTGTGAATAAACATGAGAGAGAGTTGCTGTACGAGGCAGGAAGAAGAAGAGAGAGTGTTGCAGGGTGAGGAGATATAAAGAAGATGAGGCAGAGAGCTGTGAGGGGGCGGGAAGGGAAACTGAATGTGATTATAAGAAGATAAGGAAACTAGCGGCGCCACAGGGAGATGAAGAGGAGGAGGCAAAGGAAGATGGGGGCTCGTCCGGGGAAAAGACTACGCTCTGTAATCTCTGTACAAACAGACAATACACACCATGATTGCAATATCAGTTTTTATTATCTATTATTGATTTACGACCCCATGGAGAGAGAGCGCTCGGCCTTTTTATTAGAGATGTGTATGGCTGCAGCCTGGAGACCTCCCGCCTCATGACTCCCATCCATAGACTGTATGCTAAAAAAAATTATATTATTATTAATATATTAATGATATACAGTCTATGCTTCTGTCTTATGCCCTCCAGGCTGGTGCTGTCCCCGAGCTCCGACCTTTCAAAATAAAAGCTTGTGTCTGATCCACTATGTCTTTGAACTTTGGTGTTTTGGATGTTTTTGCAAGAAATTCTCACTCCCATCTCGTAAAATGCAGAAGCTTGGTCAGTACTTTGGTCTATAATTCACAGATAGAACAGATCTACACCGCTCTATAATTTACAGATAGAGCAGATCTACACCGCTCTATAATCTACAGATAGAGCAGCTCTAAACCGCTCTATAATCTAGAGATAGAGCAGGTCTAAACCGCTCTATAATCTAGAGATAGAGCAGGTCTAAACCGCTCTATAATCTAGAGATAGAGCAGATCTACACCACTCTATAATCTACAGATAGAACAGGTCTAGACCACTCTATAATCTACAGATAGAGCAGGTCTAAACCGCTCTATAATCTACAGATAGAGCAGGTCTACAACGCTCTATCTATATTTACAAGGACCCAACAGTTCTAGATAGTAGATATCATGGTGTTATTGAGGACTGGTTGAGATGAGAGGAGGGTGGAGGGGTTGTAACGGGTAATTAACGAGTTGACGGGGGCAGAAGGTCTGACAGGAAACACCTCCGTCACACTTGTGATAAGATGTGTGGTGTCAAACCCGGGGCAGGGGGCGCCGTCAGACGGCCGCCAGGCTCGTTTCAACGCTCGATAGGAACAAATTAGACCTCGGCAGACTTCAAAGGCGTCTGATTAGCTGCTTGGTGTCATTATGTTATGTTGCTACGGCGACAAGACGTCTTCGGGCAAATCTGCTCACATGGTAATTATTGTGATAGATAATGATGGAGGGCCGTGGAGGGACATCAAAGCCAGACCAGTCACACGGTGCTGATACAGAGGGATTCAGTTAGGAACACACACACACACACACACACACACACACACAGGCAAGCACAAAAACATACCAAGCAGACTCAAACAGTCACACACACACACCACACACATGTACACACACACACACACACACACACACACACACACACACACACACACACACACAAACACACACACACAGACACAGATACTTTGTGTAAGGTCATAAAACTCAGTCCCCGTCAGTCTATTCCAGCAGAATCATTTAAAGGATTTGGTTTCTAAGACGAGCATCGCTTCACAGTTCAACCTTCGCAAGCTTTGGTTTCCGTAGCGACCGTGTGCTCGTTGTGTTGCAGCACTCTGGTACAACCTCAAAACACCGGACCTGAAGAGGAGCAGAAAATCCACAAGAGACCCGACCGTAAACACGTCCCAAATGGATGGATAGATAGATAGATAGATAGATAGATAGATAGATAGATAGATAGATAGATAGATAGATAGATAGATAGATAGATAGATAGATAGATAGATAGATAGATAGATAGATGGAGAGACAGATAGATAGATAGATAGATAGATAGATAGATAGATAGATAGATAGATAGATAGAGAGATAGAGAGATAGAGAGATAGATAGATAGATAGATAGATAGATAGATAGATAGATAGAGACTTTATTGATCCCGAAGGAAATTGTAGGCATCCAGTAGCAAGACAACCATAACACAACAAACACACATATACAAAAATATACATACATATATCACTCATATACACACATATACACACATATACACACATATATCACTCATATACACACATATACAAAAATATACAGACATATATCACTCATATACACACATATACACAAATATACACACATATTCACACATATATCACACATATACACACATACATACATATACACACATATATCATTCATATACACACATACATACACACATATATACACATATACACACACATATACACACATATATACACAAATATATCACACATATATATAAACATATATTACACATACATAAGATTAAAAATGATGAGGTGAGATACTCTGGTGGACTGGGGGGGGGGTGACCAGTGCAGTAGATGATGATAAAATATCAACATAATAACCTATAAACTGACTGAGTGAATAAGAATAAGAACATTATGTAACAGGGAATAAGTTAGAAGATGGAAGATGTTATGACCACAGTGCAGATTATGTATGAAGCCTGTAAGAAAGTTGTACAGCAGACAAGATGATGGTGGTGGGGGGGGGGGGGGGGTGAGAGAGACACACATGAATGATACTAACAACACTAATAAAAAGGAAAAAGGAAGAAGAACATTAGCGTAGTGAAGCAGGAAGCTGGCTGAGATGAATGTGATGTGTTGATGGGGCATGCCGAGGCGGAGCGTGCATGCGGGACGGAGATAATAGAAATATTAACGCTGGAAGTCTTTTCAGTCTCCACTTCCTTTAACTTCAAAGCTAAACTTTTATTTTTATTTTTAGCCGTTCTTTAACCCTCGGGTGGTCTTCCGGGTCCAGGTTTCCAGCAGTTTGGGGCATTTTTTTCTATGCTTTTGACACTTTTAAAAATGGTTTTGTCAAACTTTTTCAAACAAGGTCAATAAACCTAATTTAAATGACATTATACCTATTTAAAAATAATGCTAAAATACTATGAAACTGAATGAAACAGCCTAAATTCATAATTCATTAAATTTATCAAAGATCATCCATGCATTCATGTTATTTTTGGGCATTTTGGTTCTTCTGATATGAAAAGCTTAGAAAACGGGTCAGATTGGTGGGACGTGTCCTCTCTAACTGGGAGGTTCTGGGACTGATTGGTGGGACGTGTCCTCTCTAACTGGGAGGTTCTGGGACTGATTGGTGGGACGTGTCCTCTCTAACTGGGAGGTTCTGGGACTGATTGGTGGGACGTGTCCTCTCTAACTGCGAGGGTCTGGGACTGATTGGTGGGACGTGTCCTCTCTAACTGGGAGGTTCTGGGACTGATTGGTGGGACGTGTCCTCTCTAACTGGGAGGGTCTGGGACTGATTGGTGGGACGTGTCCTCTCTAACTGGGAGGGTCTGGGACTGATTGGTGGGACGTGTCCTCTCTAACTGGGAGGTTCTAGGACTGATTGGTGGGACGTGTCCTCTCTAACTGGGAGGTTCTGGGACTGATTGGTGGGACTTGTCCTCTCTAACTGGGACGTTCTGGGAATGATTGGTGGGATATTTCCAAAGACTATGGGAAGACTTTCATCTGAGATTCTGGACGTCTCTAGAAGAGAGCTTGCTTCACCACTTCTATAGCTGGATCATTAGAGTAGAAGGGGGGGGGGATTCTTTCTAAAATCGATTAACATTTCTTTAGTTTTTGCCACGTTAATGTTAATAAAAGTCGACTTGCACCACTTTGTAAAATCAAATAAAACAGCGCCATGCTCGGGGGTGTTATCAGCGACACTATCACCTTAATGAGGGACACAGGTGAGACACATCAGGTCATCACGAGGGCGGACAAACCAGAAGACAGGAGGTAAAACAAGACAAGACAGAAAACCAGACCGTCAAAATAAAACAGGAAACGGAGCAAAAATACAGAGAGTCAGACTAACAAAATAAGACAACACCCAAACCATAACCGGTTTCCAGTCTGTGGGTCCGGCTGAAGCCCCCGGAGCTCTGGACAAAGCTGCAGGTTCACGCTGGTTCTGAGCCGTCTGAGCTCCGGGTATTCCACGTCCGTTCAGACACCTCCCTCTGGAGACGTTGTCTCCTCCTGAGACCAGAGACCCAAACGGGGCTCTGAGTCTGTCAGGAGGTCTGAGATCTACCGGATCAGCAGAGCCACCACGTAACGCACAGCAGACTATGGTGCAGGGAGATTATTTTCTGAAATATAGCTACTGTGTTCTTAATGGTCTATTATTACTTTATGTTTCACTAAATATCACGACTCCTCCTCAGAGAACACACCTTATTGAGGTGAATAATTGTCATATGCACATACTGAGGTGACCCCCCCAACAAAAGACCCAAAAGAAGTACGAGAACATGAAGCCTGAGCTACATGTGTGCTGACTCAGATATAATTAGTAAAGTCTATCCAAAGGAGAAGAATAAATAGATGAAAGCGATACAGAATGTCTGAGAGCATTACTGCAATATAATCCATTATGTTTTTATATTTGGATTGTTATCTATTCATCCCTTTACATAAAGATATTTCCAGCATGAATAAAGATCAGCTGCTCGCCAGCTTAATGAGGAGGAGTGCATGCAGGTTTGCCTCATTAGCTCCTTTGTGTTGGGAGGGGCTGGGCCATCCCAACGTGCAGAACAACAGGTGAGATAGTTCTGCAGTAAATAGCATTTTAATAATAGCTGTTGTTGTAGGTGCACATGTGGAGATCATATATAATGATGTCAGCAGCACCTGAGCTGTCTAACTGTAATGATAATATGAGAAACTTGTGTTATTGTTGCCTGCTCAGGATAGCTCCCCCTACAGTCACCTGTGCAGGTGGTACGGTCCAATGAGGGGAGCCTGGGTAGAAAGGGCTGCAGCAGAGAAGACGAAGCTTTGCCTGTTGGGTTGCTGTGAGTTCGCCTCAGTTTGGTTTTATTTATTATGTTATGAGTCTGTTCTGATGTCGTTGTGGTTATAAATATGCACGTTGTGTACTTTAAAGCGTCCTCAGTCATCAGTCCTGACAGTCGTCCTCTGTCTGAGACACACGAGTTGAATCAGGATTCAGGACTTTGAGTCTTCAGCTCTAAGTTTCCACTTAGACCCCGACGCGTATTAAGTGTCTTATCAAATGCCCGTTCTAAGACTACGTTAACCCTCATGTTGTCTTCATGTTGTCTTCATGTTGTCCCCATGTTGTCTTCATGTTGTCCTCATGTTGTCTTCATGTTGTCCTCATGTTGTCTTCATGTTGTCTTCATGTTGTCTTCATGTTGTCCCCATGTTGTCTTCATGTTGTCCTCATGTTGTCTTCATGTTGTCCCCATGTTGTCTTCATGTTGTCCTCATGTTGTCTTCATGTTGTCTTCATGTTGTCTTCATGTTGTCCCCATGTTGTCTTCATGTTGTCCTCATGTTGTCTTCATGTTGTCTTCATGTTGTCCCCATGTTGTCTTCATGTTGTCTTCATGTTGTCCCCATGTTGTCTTCATGTTGTCCTCATGTTGTCCTCATGTTGTCTTCATGTTGTCCCCATGTTGTCCCCATGTTGTCCCCATGTTGTCCCCATGTTGTCCTCATGTTGTCCTCATGTTGTCCTCATGTTGTCTTCTTGTTGTCCTCATGTTGTCTTCATGTTGTCTTCATGTTGTCCTCATGTTGTCTTCTTGTTGTCCTCATGTTGTCTTCATGTTGTCTTCATGTTGTCTTCTTGTTGTCCTCATGTTGTCCTCGTATTGTCCTCATGTTGTCTTCATGTTGTCTTCATGTTGTCTTCATGTTGTCCTCATGTTGCCCTCATGTTGTCCTCATGTTGTCCTCATGTTGTCCTCATATTGTCTTCATGTTGTCTTCATGTTGTCCTCATGTTGTCCTCATGTTGTCTTCATGTTGTCTTCTTGTTGTCCTCATGTTGTCCTCATATTGTCCTCATGTTGTCCTCATGTTGTCTTCATGTTGTCCTCATGTTGTCCTCATGTTGTCCTCATGGTGTCCTCATGTTGTCCTCATGTTGTCCTATATCAATGTTCTTTCTAACTCCCCAAAATAACATGATTGATTCCACACAACGCTCTTTGCCAAGTACAAATCTCTACTTTCATTAATTTTGGGGCGTCTTATTCAATTTTATAGCATTTGAAACCAAATTGAAGTGTTTTTGAAATAGTATTGAGAGTAAAAGTTGACATATTCCAGTCTGTGATTATCATCAACATCCATTCCTTTAATTTTAGTCTCAATAATTCCTAATGTCTGTTTTTCTAAATCAAACATTAGGTATAATTTCCTAAAAATTAGGTTTATTGATCATGAATTCCAAAAATAACTAAAACTAAAGTTAATAAGTTAGAGTTATGTAGTGTTAAGTGTCAAAAAAGGGACAAACATTGAAAAAGAAGTCTCAAAAGTATTAAAAAAAGAGACAAAAACGTAAGAAAAGTTAAAAACATTGATTAATGGCGTCAACAGAAGTGTTGATTTTCATATTTGACGGAAGACACCACGAGGGCGATGTTTAATGCCAACATCTCCGTTTCAACAAGAACATCGTTCACAGCAAGTGTTCGTTACGCCGCCGAGAGGACGCCACACCTGCAGGGGGCAGTGGAGCCCTCGTTAACCAATCAGAATCACTTCCTCTCTCTTCCCCTCCGCACGTCCTCCACGTCCATTTGCTGATAACAAACCGCACGCTTAGGCGTACTGAAGGGAAATGAAAACAGAGCGGCCGTACGTAGGCGGGCGGCGCCCCGCGTGGCTTTAACGAGCAGACTTGTTGTTGCACTTGAAGTTAACTGGTATCATGTTTTAACCCTCGTGCTTTCTTTATGATGCTTTTTCCAATGTTTATGTCACCTGTGGCGATGTTTTTGATGGTTTTTGGGTCCAATTTTTCAACATTTAAATGTTTTTGATGGTTTTTGGGTCCAATTTTTCAGCATTTAAATGTTTTTGATGTTTTTTCCAATTTTTCAGCATTTAAATGTTTTTGTCAATTTTGTTTGTGTTTTTGTAGCTTTTTCCAACATTTGTCATTTTTCTCAACGTTCTTTTGTCACAGCTCTGATATAGACAGTTTTAGTTTGACCCGAGGACAACAGGAAGGTTAAGAATCTACAAATGTTGAATTCTTCGATAGAATAGATTTCTATTAGAATGCAGGATAAAGCCGAGGGTCGCTCACGGCTCTGTGATCCGACTGAATCGTCTTCTATTGTTTTCTTTAATCCCAACTCTTCTTTTCAGTAAAGACAAACATATAAAATGTCCCCAGACACCCAGGAGGTGTCCAATGAGAAACACGGTCCCCCTTTGGCTTCTCTAATCACTGATAAAGTGCCTTGCTCAAGGGCACCCTCACAGGCAGTCTTCAGAGATGGGAACATTAATCAAGTACTTCTCTCTGTCACGTTGTCCCACGTGGCTTCATCAGATTAAACCCCCGTCACCACAAAGCAGCGTCGCCATGGCAGCCCTGCCTCATGCAACTTTGAAATGATTATTAAAGTATAATGCCTTCAAATTACATACCCAGAAATAGCATCTGAACACCAAATGCTACTTAGCAGAAGCACCACAGTGGCTATGCGGTCTCCGACTGATGTAGTGTTCAGCGGCTCTGTTTTTCAAGTGTGAGCCACCATTTAACAATTGAATGCGTTGACAACCACAATCATAAGTTATATGTTGGCAAAAAGCAGCTGATTTCATTTAAAAGGTGGAAAAGAAGCAGACACATCGCTGGTACAGCCAGTATTTCACATGCTACAATCTAACTTTACTCTAAGGGCTCACTATGGATGTTTTTTGTATTTTTGTACTATGTACTGTATGTATGTACCAAATGTGTGTTATATGATGCTAAAGGAGACGACCAAGCGTGTTATATGACGCTAAAGGAGACCACCAAGCATGTTATATGACGCTAAAGGAGACGGCCAAGCGTGTTATATGATGCTAAAGGAGACCACCAAGCATGTTATATGACGCTAAAGGAGACCACCAAGCGTGTTATATGACGCTAAAGGAGACAACCAAGCGTGTTATATGACGCTAAAGGAGACCACCAAGCGTGTTATATGACGCTAAAGGAGACCACCAAGCGTGTTATATGACGCTAAAGGAGACCACCAAGTGTGTTATATGACGCTAAAGGAGACCACCAAGCGTGTTATATGACGCTAAAGGAGACCACCAAGCGTGTTACATGACGCTAAAGGAGACGGCCAAGCGTGTTATATGACGCTAAAGGAGACGACCAAGCGTGTTATATGACGCTAAAGGAGACCACCAAGCGTGTTATATGACGCTAAAGGAGACAACCAAGTGTGTTATATGACACTAAAGGAGACAACCAAGCGTGTTATATGACACTAAAGGAGACCACCAAGCATGTTATATGACGCTAAAGGAGACAACCAAGTGTGTTATATGACACTAAAGGAGACAACCAAGCGTGTTATATGACGCTAAAGGAGACCACCAAGCATATTATGACACTAAAGAAGACAACCAAGCGTGTTATATGACACTAAAGGAGACCACCAAGCGTGTTATATGACGCTAAAGGAGACCACCAAGCATGTTATATGACACTAAAGAAGACAACCAAGCGTGTTATATGACACTAAAGAAGACAACCAAGCGTGTTATATGACACTAAAGAAGACAACCAAGCGTGTTATATGACACTAAAGGAGACAACCAAGCGTGTTATATGACACTAAAGGAGACCACTAAGCGTGTTATATGACACTAAAGGAGACCACCAAGCGTGTTATATGACACTAAAGGAGACCACTAAGCGTGTTATATGACACTAAAGGAGACCACCAAGCGTGTTATATGACGCTAAAGGAGACCACCAAGCGTGTTATATGACACTAAAGGAGACTAAGAACGACAAAGACACCTGACCAAGCGAGTTGGTTGGGTGAGAATGTGTTGATTTGTGTACTATGTACCGTATGTGTGTGGATGTCATACGTCTTCATGCCCATGTGTATGTATGTTGTGTATCAGCTGTTGGACCCCTTAATTTCCTTCAGGATAAATAAAGCATCTTTCTCTATCTATTCAGTCTCTGGCAGCCATTTGTGTTGGAGGGATTCTTTTGTCTTTCTTAACGACAAATGAAGGATGAGAAGTAATTTCTTCTCTTTTTTGCAGGACCTTAGCTTTTCCAATTGGTTTTCAGGGGCTGCTTTGACTCAGGGAGAGCTGTGGCTCTTGTGAGACTGGGGGCGTTTTATCACAAAGGAAGTTCATCTTTAGCTCTATTTGCACAGGATTAGTATCATGCGGGGACCTATGTCATTTGGAATTACCCCCCCACGTCTGAGCTTTTTGTGGCCAATAGCACAAGATGAGCAGAGTATTTTGGGCTTGTTAACTATCATGAATATGTGGTGCATAAGAGCCTGGTTTTAGGTGAGAATTTACATCTGACCTATAATAATCTATTATTATTATTATTATTATTATTATTATACTGTATAAACTCAACTAAACAACTCAACTAAAAAAAAAAAAGTATTTGTTTTACTGTAGTATTTGTTTAGCTGTTGTATAGTATTTGTTTTACTGTAGTATTTGTTTAGCTGTTGTATAGTATTTGTTTTGCTGTTGTATAGTATTTGTTTAGCTGTTGTATAGCATTTGTTTTGCTGTTGTATAGTATTTGTTTTACTGTAGTATTTGTTTAGCTGTTGTATAGTATTTGTTTTGCTGTTGTATAGTATTTGTTTAGCTGTTGTATAGCATTTGTTTTGCTGTTGTATAGTATTTGTTTTACTGTAGTATTTGTTTAGCTGTTGTATAGTATTTGTTTTGCTGTTGTATAGTATTTGTTTAGCTGTTGTATAGTATTTGTTTTGCTGTTGTATAGTATTTGTTTTACTGTAGTATTTGTTTTGCTGTTGTATAGTATTTGTTTTGCTGTTGTATAGTATTTGTTTTGCTGTTGTATAGTATTTGTTTTGCTGTTGTATAGTATTTGTTTTACTGTAGTATTTGTTTTGCTGTTGATTAGTATTTGTTTTGCTGTTGTATAGTATTTGTTTAGCTGTTGTATAGTATTTGTTTTGCTGTTGTATAGTATTTGTTTTACTGTAGTATTTGTTTTGCTGTTGTATAGTATTTGTTTTGCTGTTGTATAGTATTTGTTTTGCTGTTGTATAGTATTTGTTTTGCTGTTGTATAGTATTTGTTTTGCTGTTGTATAGTATTTGTTTTACTGTAGTATTTGTTTTGCTGTTGTGTAGTATTTGTTTTGCTGTTGTGTAGTATTTGTTTTGCTGTTGTGTAGTATTTGTTTTACTGTAGTATTTGTTTTGCTGTTGTGTAGTATTTGTTTTACTGTAGTATTTGTTTTGCTGTTGTATAGTATTTGTTTTGCTGTTGTATAGTATTTGTTTTGCTGTTGTATAGTATTTGTTTTACTGTAGTATTTGTTTTGCTGTTGTATAGTATTTGTTTTGCTGTTGTATAGTATTTGTTTTGCTGTTGTATAGTATTTGTTTTACTGTAGTATTTTTTTTGCTGTTGTATAGTATTTGTTTTACTGTAGTATTTGTTTAGCTGTTGTATAGTATTTGTTTTGCTGTTGTATAGTATTTGTTTTACTGTAGTATTTGTTTAGCTGTTGTATAGTATTTGTTTTGCTGTTGTATAGTATTTGTTTTGCTGTTGTATAGTATTTGTTTTGCTGTTGTATAGTATTTGTTTTACTGTAGTATTTTTTTTGCTGTTGTATAGTATTTGTTTTGCTGTTGTATAGTATTTGTTTTACTGTAGTATTTGTTTTGCTGTTGTATAGTATTTGTTTTACTGTAGTATTTGTTTTGCTGTTGTATAGTATTTGTTTTGCTGTTGTATAGTATTTGTTTTACTGTAGTATTTGTTTTGCTGTTGTATAGTATTTGTTTTGCTGTTGTATAGTATTTGTTTTACTGTAGTATTTGTTTTGCTGTTGTATAGTATTTGTTTTACTGTAGTATTTGTTTTGCTGTTGTATAGTATTTGTTTTACTGTAGTATTTGTTTTGCTGTTGTATAGTATTTGTTTTGCTGTTGTATAGTATTTGTTTTGCTGTTGTATAGTATTTGTTTTGCTGTAGTATTTGTTTTGCTGTTGTATAGTATTTGTTTTACTGTAGTATTTGTTTAGCTGTTGTATAGTATTTGTTTTGCTGTTGTATAGTATTTGTTTTACTGTAGTATTTGTTTAGCTGTTGTATAGTATTTGTTTTGCTGTTGTATAGTATTTGTTTAGCTGTTGTATAGTATTTGTTTTGCTGTTGTATAGTATTTGTTTTACTGTAGTATTTGTTTTGCTGTTGATTAGTATTTGTTTTGCTGTTGTATAGTATTTGTTTAGCTGTTGTATAGTATTTGTTTTGCTGTTGTATAGTATTTGTTTTACTGTAGTATTTGTTTTGCTGTTGTACAGTATTTGTTTTGCTGTTGTATAGTATTTGTTTAGCTGTTGTATAGTATTTGTTTTGCTGTTGTATAGTATTTGTTTTACTGTAGTATTTGTTTTGCTGTTGTATAGTATTTGTTTTGCTGTTGTATAGTATTTGTTTTGCTGTTGTATAGTATTTGTTTTACTGTAGTATTTTTTTTGCTGTTGTATAGTATTTGTTTTGCTGTTGTATAGTATTTGTTTTGCTGTTGTATAGTATTTGTTTTACTGTAGTATTTTTTTTGCTGTTGTGTAGTATTTGTTTTGCTGTTGTATAGTATTTGTTTTGCTGTTGTGTAGTATTTGTTTTGCTGTTGTATAGTATTTGTTTTACTGTAGTATTTGTTTAGCTGTTGTATAGTATTTGTTTTGCTGTTGTGTAGTATTTGTTTTGCTGTTGTATAGTATTTGTTTTACTGTAGTATTTGTTTAGCTGTTGTATAGTATTTGTTTTGCTGTTGTATAGTATTTGTTTTACTGTAGTATTTGTTTTGCTGTTGTGTAGTATTTGTTTTGCTGTTGTGTAGTATTTGTTTTGCTGTTGTGTAGTATTTGTTTTACTGTAGTATTTGTTTTGCTGTTGTGTAGTATTTGTTTTACTGTAGTATTTGTTTTGCTGTTGTGTAGTATTTGTTTAGCTGTTGTATAGTATTTGTTTTGCTGTTGTATAGTATTTGTTTTACTGTAGTATTTGTTTTGCTGTTGTGTAGTATTTGTTTAGCTGTTGTATAGTATTTGTTTTGCTGTTGTGTAGTATTTGTTTTGCTGTTGTGTAGTATTTGTTTTGCTGTTGTATAGTATTTGTTTTGCTGTTCTTAATTTATGAATTCCCTGTGCGGCGTCCTTGAGTGCCAAGAAAGGCGTCTTTAAATAAAATGTATTATTATTATATTATATATTTTTTAAATTCTATGTATTTCCAGATATTATCACAGTATCTCGTGTGAGACACGTAATCATTTCCTTTAATGGGAAACTATTCCTCCATTTGTTGACTCTGTGAGACGCCCGACGACGGAGTGATAAATGTCTCGATTGCTCTTCATTACTTTATTAAACTCCGAGCTTTGGTCCACGTCAGGATCCAGTCCCCAGCGTTTCTGTCTTCATTACAGACTTCCGTTGCCTAGTTACAGCATTCATCTGCTGGGTTGTTGTGTGAGTGGATGCTAATTTAAGCCTCGTTCCCATTGGACAGAAGCCCCTCTAGCATCTGGCTTTGTCTTTATCGACATTCAGTCCCCGGAGAAATGATTATTTATGGTTATTTATGGACTCCATCTCTAATCGTTCATAGAATCAGGACACCCGGCTGGAGACCAGCTTAGCAACTTCTTAGACTCTCTTAGTAATTGTTTTGAGAAAAAAGTAACAGACGACAAATGATAATGATTTTCTGAGGAAGACAGTGTCCATTGTTGTCCAGCGAGCGTGAAGTCTTTCTCTCTTGCCTCGTTGGGAATTCGGTGGTATTAAATGACTGGTTATGAATATCTGTGGTGCTGTGGAGGTTTCTGTGCAGCAAGAGAGGAACTGTTGGAACGGAGACTTTGTTGAAACAAAGACAAACTGAATCAAGTTTTGGTCTTCGGTGGTTTTGTTCCCTGCAGAGAATAACCAAGTGACACGAACAGTTTTCACAACAATGCATCAGTTACGGTGTGACGACGTCTTGCAACAACAGCAGTCTCCTGCCTTATATCCCGTCCCCCCAGAGGAAAGAAGACCTTGTAGAAACAATGTAATCTCAGTAGAACAATGAATCTTCCCAGGCAGACACGTTGGAGCTGTTACGTCTTTCTGGATCCGTCCTCTGTGTCCAAGTTCTCTACTTAGCTGGAAAAGAACAATGTGTGTCTTTAGACCTGGGACCTGGGACGAACTGGGTCCTGGGACGAACTGGGTCCTGGGATGACCTGGGTCCTGGGACAACCTGGGTCCTGGGAGGACCTGGGACAACCTGGGTCTTGGGAGGACCTGGTATCTAGGACCTGGGTTCTGAGTTCACCTGGGTCCTGGGACCACCTGGGTCCACCTGGGTCCTGGGACCTGGGACCTGGGACCTGGTCCTGGGTGGACACAGAGAGAGATTCAGAAGTCATCCACCCTGCAAAGCATTGGGAATAATTATATGAATACTAATAACAATACATTGATATTATAGAAGGATATATGAACTCATGCTTAAATGTATTTTTCCGTTAGGACTCAGAGTAGCAGAGAAGCTAACGTGAAGGTCTGACGCCGGCTAACAACAGACTGGACTACATGACGAGTGTGCTAATTAGCGCGTAGCGTCATCTCGGACGTTTAGCGACTTTTAGAGCGTTAGCTTCTTTCCTTCAAACACGTTAACCACACGGTCGGCGCGCTCATCTCTGGCCTGATTCCCGTTGCTGAGACGCTTCCAGAATACACTGTAAATAACGGCTGTGATCTCTACGGATACGCTCCTCACCCGTTACCGTCACAGAAAGAAAATATCAAATGATATTTCCCCGTTATTTGCTCAGCTTTGTCCCAGACGGAAAATAAACATCAATGATAGCCTTACTTTGAGCTTTTTATCCGGCCCCAGGCAAACAGAAATATTACTCAATTATAGTCCCAGACAGCAAGAATAAACATCAATGATACTTTCAATTTAGCTATAACTGGCCCCAGGCCGCTGTGCACGTTTCCTGCAGTAGACCCTGTGCCCACTCAGAAACTCAGATCTGCATCACTCACCCGTGTCTGTTGGCTCCTTGACCGTGGGAGTCGTCACCGAGGGGCGCAGGGCAGCACCGGACCAACCTAGGGCCCCGTCCCGCAAAGGGGTGGACGGCTGTATACAGATTCTCCGGCCTTTGATCGAGCGCGGTCCTGGACTCCTCAGCTGTTGACTCCTGGGTTTCGGCACCAGAAAATGTGTCAGGTTCAGGACACTTTAACTTATTAAATCAAAGACGGTCAAGCAAGAAAACGAGACGCAGACGGTAGTTAGCAGTTAATAGACATTTGCAAAGGGGAAGAACGCACGTGAGCAACCTTTCTCCAGCATTGCTCTCAGGGAACTTCAACGTTTCTCTGCAGAGAGTCGTTATTTATTCAACACACACACACAGATTCACAGTTGTTGTTACAAGGAATGTTTTGTGTTGGCTACGCTAGGGGATGCAAGGTGCAGGCGCCTGGACAACATGTACTTTGAGTGACCTCGACCCTGAAGATATTTACATATCTTCAGCTGCACTAGAGAAACATAATTTGTTAAATGTGCATATAATGAGCATAAAAGTTAAACTACTTTAAGACACTACTACAAAAGAAATAAGACGAATAAAAGACTTTATAAAAATGAATTCTCTATCAGCCACTTTCACTCAATGGGGGGTTTTATAGCATTTGGAGAAAAAACACTTGGGAAAAGAACTTAAAAAAGAGAGAAAATGTCAACAAAAGTGGCAAAAATGTGAAAAGATGTCAAAAAAAGTAACAAAAATATCAAAAAAATGACAAATGTAAAAAAAAAAAGGTTTGGGGAAAAACCCACAAAAATTTCAAAAGGCTCAGAAAAAGTCGCCAAACGTTGAAAAAGTGACAAAATCATCGGAGGAAAGACACAGAAGGGTCGAAAAAGTCGTCATAACGTTGATAGAAGGGCTTTCATTTTAAATTTGGACTCGCCATGACGACAACACGGAGGTGAAGATGTTTCTTCTTCACTGGAAGTAATATCTGATGCGTGTGTGTTGCACGTTTGAGGGTGTATGCCTCCGCCTGTCTGATCCGCCGGGGGCTGATGTGATTGGTCCTCCACTGCAGGGCCCAGAAGGAAGGAAGCGCTCCATCGCTCCAGGCTCGGGGGGGACTCTGATGTACGAGTCAGTATTCATATCGACGTTGGCTTCATGTTTCCTCATTTGTTTCCTGATTTAACTCCAACACCAAACTGAGGCGTGTTTACAGACGCAAACACTCGCTGAGTAACGTGTAATATTTACTAGATGTCAGCGATCAGAGCTGCTGGAGAGCAGCAACGTGGAACCAACGCACCATGAAGTGTTTCCACAGGCTGAATGTGCATGAAGGGGGCAGCTCAGACGCAGCCTGGCAACCGCAGTCACGGGGAGAGGAACCATGGAAACCGGTCAGAATCAGGCGGGAAGACAGGCTGCGTAACGGAGAAGACACACACTGTAAGAAATGTAACGTATAATCTACAGTAACTTCCTGTAACGTTGTCCAGCAGGTTACTGTGAATTCTTTTTCACAGTAAAGGTACCGTACTTCCATTTACAGTATTTTATGTATTCATTGGAAAATACACAACAATTATACACAACATGAGATAAAAAGTAGAAATACAGCAGTTTACTGTAGTATTTACAGTACTATAGTGGATATATTGGGATTTTTTACAGTAATACTCAGACTACTGTGATTTCTACTGTAATACTCAGACTACTGTGATTTCTACTGTAATACTCAGACTACTGTGATTTCTACGTAATACTTAGACTACTATCATTTCTACTGTAATACTCAGACTACTGTGATTTCTACTGTAATACTTAGACTACTGTGATTCTACTGTAGTACTCAGACTACTGTGATTTCTACTGTAGTACTCAGACTACTGTGATTTCTACTGTAATACGTGGACTACTGTGATTTCTACTGTAATACCCAGACTACTGTGATTTCTACTGTAATACTTAGACTACTGTGATTTCTACTGTAGTACTCAGACTGCTGTGATTTCTACTGTAGTACTCAGACTACTGTGATTTCTACTGTAATACTTAGACGACTGTGATTTCTACTGTAATACCCAGACTACTGTGATTTCTACTGTAATACTCAGACTACTGTGATTTCTACTGTAATACTCAGACTACTGTGATTTCTACTGTAGTACTCAGACTACTGTGATTTCTACTGTAGTACTCAGACTACTGTGATTTCTACTGTAATACTCAGACTACTGTGATTTCTACTGTAATACTCAGACTACTGTGATTTCTACGTAATACTTAGACTACTATCATTTCTACTGTAATACTCAGACTACTGTGATTTCTACTGTAATACTTAGACTACTGTGATTCTACTGTAGTACTCAGACTACTGTGATTTCTACTGTAGTACTCAGACTACTGTGATTTCTACTGTAATACGTGGACTACTGTGATTTCTACTGTAATACCCAGACTACTGTGATTTCTACTGTAGTACTCAGACTGCTGTGATTTCTACTGTAGTACTCAGACTGCTGTGATTTCTACTGTAATACTTAGACGACTGTGATTTCTACTGTAATACCCAGACGACTGTGATTTCTACTGTAATACTCAGACTACTGTGATTTCTACTGTAATACTCAGACTACTGTGATTTCTACTGTAGTACTCAGACTACTGTGATTTCTACTGTAGTACTCAGACTACTGTGATTTCTACTGTAATACTCAGACTACTGTGATTTCTACTGTAGTACTCAGACTACTGTGATTTCTACTGTAGTACTCAGACTACTGTGATTTCTACTGTAATACTCAGACTACTGTGATTTCTACTGTAATACTCAGACTACTGTGATTTCTACTGTAATACTTAGACTACTGTGATTTCTACTGTAATACTCAGACTACTGTGATTTCTACTGTAATACTCAGACTACTGTGATTTCTACTGTAATACTCAGACTACTGTGATTTCTACTGTAATACTCAGACTACTGTGATTTCTACTGTAATACTCAGACTACTGTGATTTCTACTGTAATACTCAGACTACTGTGATTTCTACTGTAGTACTCAGACTACTGTGATTTCTACTGTAATACCCAGACTACTGTGATTTCTACTGTAATACTCAGACTACTGTGATTTCTACTGTAATACTCAGACTACTGTGATTTCTACTGTAATACTCAGACTACTGTGATTTCTACTGTAATACTCAGACTACTGTGATTTCTACTGTAATACTCAGACTACTGTGATTTCTACTGTAATACGCCTTTTCTTTGTCTTTTCGTGGCCTTTTGTTGCCTTTTTGTTTGAAATTTCAGGGACTCGAGTGTACAGCATGGGAGAATGTTTTGATATGTTATATCGACAAAATATGAAACGACAAAGGGGGAAAAGATGAGCCGGCGTCGTGTGTCTCTGCTGATGATGGACCTCTGGAGAATGATCATCTTAATCATCTTCAGGCAGATGAATAAGTCTGTGAGACACAAAGTCCAGGAAGATGCACTTGAGCATACGGAAGAAGAAATACAAGCTGAACAGATGCCTAACGCCCCCTGTGATTTCTACTGTAGTACTCAGACTACTGTGATTTCTACTGTAGTACTCAGACTACTGTGATTTCTACTGTAATACTCAGACTACTGTGATTTCTACTATAATACTCAGACTACTGTGATTTCTACTGTAATACTTAGACTACTGTGATTTCTACTGTAATACTCAGACTACTGTGATTTCTACTGTAATACTCAGACTACTGTGATTTCTACTGTAATACTCAGACTACTGTGATTTCTACTGTAATACTCAGACTACTGTGATTTCTACTGTAATACCCAGACTACTGTGATTTCTACTGTAATACTCAGACTACTGTGATTTCTACTGTAATACTCAGACTACTGTGATTTCTACTGTAATACTCAGACTACTGTGATTTCTACTGTAGTACGCCTTTTCTTTGTCTTTTCGTGGCCTTTTGTCGCCTTATTGTTGGCTTTTTGTTGCCTTTTTGTTTGAAATTTCAGGGACTCGAGTGTACAGCATGGGAGAATGTTTTGATATGTTATATCGACAAAATATGAAACGACAAAGGGGGAAAAGATGAGCCGGCGTCGTGTGTCTCTGCTGATGATGGACCTCTGGAGAATGATCATCTTAATCATCTTCAGGCAGATGAATAAGTCTGTGAGACACAAAGTCCAGGAAGATGCACTTGAGCATACGGAAGAAGAAATACAAGCTGAACAGATGCCTAACGCCCCCCGCCCCGGACTCTGAGTTTACAGCAGTGGAAGAAGGACTAAGTATCTCATATCTCAGACTCGCAATATAACTAATGACAAAGGGAAGACAAAGACCCGTCTGTTGTGTGTGGACCTGCAGAGGAGGACTACCTGATCCTTTATGGAGATTTCTGGGCGATTTCTAGAGTTTTAAGAAAGTCAAACGCAAAAACAAGCAGGTACACACAGACCCAACGTTGATTATATTAACAACTGACAAAAAGGTCCAGTAATGAATATTGGAGCCGATATGTTGGGTGAGATGTGAAGACATATGTTTCTGCCTGTATAGAGCGACCTGATTGGTTAACTAAGTTTGGGTTATTAAAGGTTATTGCGCCCGTAAGCGTGTGTGTGGGGGGGCTTATACACCGTCCCATACTAGCATCTGCTGGTGTCTGCTATCTGCTTTTATATGTTTAGCTGATTTAACTGTTCTATTATGTTTAATTTCTTATACTGCAACGTAACTTTTATTATTTTAATCTTTCCATATAAAGCCTTTGAATGGCCGGCTGCTGTAATGGGCGCTCCAGATAAAGCTGTATTATACACATGCATCCCATAAACCAGAAGCCACGACTCCCTTCCTCGCAGCAAAGTGACAGCTTGACCTTTTATTATAAAACCTGAGAGCAAAGTGCTGACTCGTGCTAATCTGAAGAAACTGGAGATGTTGGAGCAGGAAAATGACAAAGCAGTTTCAGAGCCCCCCCGCCTCCGCCAGAAACACCGCAGGTCACAGGTAATTATTGTTATCAGGAAATCAGGGTCTCAAGCTTTCATTTTCATTTTCATTTTCCTCTCCCTGTGTTTCCTCCTCACACGAGGACTGACGGAAAGAAAAAGCACCGGAAGAAATGTCGGCGCTGCTTTGCTCCCACTCGATCAGCTGTCCACTCAGCAGCTGTTGGAGGGACGCCACTTCAGCAGCGCTGTGATTGGGCAGATGGAGATCTGATGGAGTGTGTTCTCAGGTGCTGGTCAACATGTCTCATTTACACGTCACTCCCAACAAAGTGTGTATGTGCGCCTCAGGATCCAGGACTACGGGGATCTTAGGCTTCAAAAAGGCATCATTCAATAGAATTAGAATAGAGTAGATAATACTTTATTCATCCCACAACGGGGAAATTACCTCATTACAGCAGCAGTTTCTACAGGAAAAAAACACTAACAACAGATAATGTGCAAAAAGTACAGAATGATTATAAAGTGGCGTTATGTTATTATATAAAAGATATGTGGTAAAGTTAGGTGGCCATAGTACTAAATATCTTGCAATGTAAGTGAATAAGTTGACGTGAAATTAAATAGAATAACATGTAATTAAGTAATATATCAAAAGAAAGTCACCATAGTATAGATGATATTGAGTCTTCACTGTAAATAATATCTGAAATCTCCAGTTATTACTTCAGATTTTACAGTAACGCTACTGGAGATGATTTACAGTAGAATGCTGTAAAGGTACATTACAAACTATCACCATGACAACATCACAGTAGTATTAAGTATTACAGTTAAGGTAAGAAAACACAAGACTTTCACCAGGAAACAGGTGTTCATGTCCTGGAGAAGTTAAAGAGAAAACACAAGACTTTCACCAGGAAACAGGTGTTCATGTCCTGGAGAAGTTAAGGAGAAAACACAAGACTTTCACCAGGAAACAGGTGTTCATGTCCTGGAGAAGTTAAGGAGAAAACACAAGACTTTCACCAGGAAACAGGTGTTCATGTCCTGGAGAAGTTAAGGAGAAAACACAAGACTTTCACCAGGAAACAGGTGTTCATGTCCTGGAGAAGTTAAGGAGAAAACACAAGACTTTCACCAGGAAACAGGTGTTCATGTCCTGGAGAAGTTAAGGAGAAAACACAAGACTTTCACCAGGAAACAGGTGTTCATGTCCTGGAGAAGTTAAGGAGAAAACACAAGACTTTCACCAGGAAACAGGTGTTCATGTCCTGGAGAAGTTAAGGAGAAAACACAAGACTTTCACCAGGAAACAGGTGTTCATGTCCTGGAGAAGTTAAGGAGAAAACACAAGACTTTCACCAGGAAACAGGTGTTCATGTCCTGGAGAAGTTAAGGAGAAAACACAAGACTTTCACCAGGAAACAGGTGTTCATGTCCTGGAGAAGTTAAGGAGAAAACACAAGACTTTCTCCAGGAAACAGGTGTTCATGTCCTGGAGAAGTTAAGGAGAAAACACAAGACTTTCACCAGGAAACAGGTGTTCATGTCCTGGAGAAGTTAGGGAGAAAACACAAGACTTTCACCAGGAAACAGGTGTTCATGTCCTGGAGAAGTTAAGGAGAAAACACAAGACTTTCACCAGGAAACAGGTGTTCATGTCCTGGAGAAGTTAAGGAGAAAACACAAGACTTTCACCAGGAAACAGGTGTTCATGTCCTGGAGAAGTTAAGGAGAAAACACAAGACTTTCACCAGGAAACAGGTGTTCATGTCCTGGAGAAGTTAAGGAGAAAACACAAGACTTTCACCAGGAAACAGGTGTTCATGTCCTGGAGAAGTTAAGGAGAAAACACAAGACTTTCACCAGGAAACAGGTGTTCATGTCCTGGAGAAGTTAAGGAGAAAACACAAGACTTTCACCAGGAAACAGGTGTTCATGTCCTGGGGAAGTTAAGGAGAAAACACAAGACTTTCACCAGGAAACAGGTGTTCATGTCCTGGGGAAGTTAATAGGTTGTGAGCGTGTGTGTGTGTGTGTGTGTGTGTGTGTGTGTGTGTGTGTGTGTGTGTGTGTGTGTGTGTGGTGATTACTAACCACTGGGGATCAATAAACCGTATAAATCATTAATAATAATAATAATAATGACCCATGACACCAGATCAGGGGTGAGGGGTACCAGGGAGCTGAGTGCTTAATTATAATTAATAAATTAGACTGTATAATATCCCTGTCACTAAACACCTGGAGGCTTCATTGAGGGGTTAATTACCTCAGACACCATGTGACCCACGGGTCCCAGCCAATCACGGTGCTGCGTCAGCTACAACGTGTCTTCAGTGACCTCCAAACAGCCCGTTTGATTAGTCATGCCGTGGAGCTCAGGGCCGACTAGGACTCGTTAAGCGATGCAGGACTGGTCTCTTCTCCTGGACTCGACCTGCTGATTAGCAGAGATGTGTGCAGCGGGATGCAGATCAAGGAGGACCTGATGTCAGACGGAGGCTCGGGTGTCGTCGGGACCTGAAAACACGTCTTTGTGCGTCTGTGGAACTTTTGTTTAATCAATATTTTACAGCTCTGGGAGACACTGATCCATATTTTAATAATAATCAACAGATTAATGGATAATGGGAATAATCTGGTGGTTTCTGGCTGTTGAAGGTTTCCGTGTTGCACTAAATACTAAATGTGTGTGTGTGTGTGTGTGTGTGTGTGTGTGTGTGTGTGTGTGTGTGTGTGTAGGGGGGGGGGGTCGTTGTAAGTTGAGGGTCCTGAGATAACTTCTGGTATAATTAGATACTATAAATACAATTGAATTGCTTCTTGTGCAGATTTGATTGTTGCCTCATCTCTCTCTCTGTCTCTCTCTCTCTCTCTGTCTCTCTCTCTCTCTCTGTCTCTCTCTCTCTGTCTCTCTCTCTGTCTCTGTCTCTCTCTCTGTCTCTCTCTGTCTCTCTCTGTCTCTCTCTCTCTCTCTGTCTCTCTCTCTCTCTCTCTCTGTCTCTCTCTCTCTCTCTGTCTCTCTCTCTCTCTCTGTCTCTCTCTCTCTCTCTCTCTCTGTCTCTCTCTCTGTCTCTCTCTGTCTCTCTCTGTCTCTCTCTGTCTCTCTCTGTCTCTCTCTCTCTCTCTGTCTCTCTCTCTCTCTCTGTCTCTCTCTCTGTCTCTCTCTGTCTCTCTCTCTCTCTCTCTCTCTCTCTCTGTCTCTCTCTCTCTCTCTCTCTCTCTCTCTCTCTGTCTCTCTCTCTGTCTCTCTCTCTGTCTCTCTCTCTGTCTCTCTCTCTCTCTCTCTCTCTCTCTCTCTCTCTCTCTCTCTCTCTCTCTCTCTCTCTCTCTCTCTCTCTGTCTCTCTCTCTCTCTCTCTCTCTCTCTCTCTCTCTCTCTCTCTCTCTCTCTCTCTCTGTCTCTCTCTCTCTCTCTCTCTCTCTCTCTCTCTCTCTCTCTCTCTCTGTCTCTCTCTCTCTCTCTCTGTCTCTCTCTCTCTCTGTCTCTCTCTCTCTGTCTCTCTCTCTCTCTCTGTCTCTCTCTCTCTCTGTCTCTGTCTCTCTCTGTCTCTCTCTCTGTCTCTCTCTCTCTCTCTCTCTCTCTCTCTCTGTCTCTCTCTCTCTGTCTCTCTCTCTATCCGTTGAGGGACTTGGTCTCTACCCCCCCATCCATAATGAAACAGTGGCTGGTTTCTCCGGTGTGACGGCAGCTTCACCCGTCGGTTAATCTTTGATGTAAAGAGCTGCTGATGAACGAGGGAACCCTGCTTCCTACAGCAGGAAGAACTGGATCAGATGGAGGAGAAGTCAACCTGATATTACAGAGACATCTCAAAGGAAAACGCGTCCTCACAGACGGAGACACAAAGGGACAGAGAGACACAAAGAGACGCCTCAGACCAGAGGACGACCAGCATGTCACATGGAGGTGTTACTGCTCTATAATCTACAGGTAGAGCAGGTCTAGACCGCTCTATAATCTACAGATAGAGCAGGTCTACACCGCTCTATAATTTACAGATAGAGCAGGTCTACACCGCTCTATAATCTACAGATAGAGCAGGTCTAGACCGCTCTATGATCTACAGATAGAGCAGGTCTAGACCGCTCTATAATCTACAGATAGAGCAGGTCTAGACCGCTCTATAATTTACAGATAGAGCAGGTCTACACCGCTCTATAATCTACAGATAGAGCAGGTCTACTCCGCTCTATAATCTACAGATAGAGCAGGTCTAGACCGCTCTATAATCTACAGATAGAGCAGGTCTAGACCGCTCTATAATCTACAGGTAGAGCAGGTCTAGACCGCTCTATAATCTACAGATAGAGCAGGTGTAGACCGCTCTATAATTTACAGATAGAGCAGGTCTAGACCGCTCTATAATCTACAGGTAGAGCAGATCTAGACCGCTCTATAATCTACAGATAGAGCAGGTCTACACCGCTCTATAATTTACAGATAGAGCAGGTCTACACCGCTCTATAATTTACAGATAGAGCATGTCTAGACCGCTCTATAATCTACAGATAGAGCAGGTCTAGACCGCTCTATAATTTACAGATAGAGCAGGTCTACACCGCTCTATAATCTACAGATAGAGCAGGTCTACTCCGCTCTATAATCTACAGATAGAGCAGGTCTAGACCGCTCTATAATCTACAGATAGAGCAGGTCTAGACAGCTCTATAATCTACAGGTAGAGCAGGTCTAGACCGCTCTATAATCTACAGATAGAGCAGGTGTAGACCGCTCTATAATTTACAGATAGAGCAGGTGTAGACCGCTCTATAATATACAGGTAGAGCAGGTGTAGACCGCTCTATAATCTACAGGTAGAGCAGGTGTAGACCGCTCTATAATCTACAGATAGAGCAGGTGTAGACCGCTCTATAATCTACAGATAGAGCAGGTCTAGACCGCTCTATAATCTACACATAGAGCAGGTCTAGACCGCTCTATAATCTACAGATAGAGCAGGTCTAGACCGCTCTATAATCTACAGATAGAGCAGGTCTACACCGCTCTATAATCTACAGATAGAGCAGGTCTACACCGCTCTATATTCTACAGATAGAGCAGGTCTACACCGCTCTATAATCTACAGATAGAGCAGGTCTAGACCGCTCTATATTCTACAGATAGAGCAGGTCTACACCGCTCTATAATCTACAGATAGAGCAGGTCTACACCGCTCTATAATCTACAGATAGAGCAGGTCTACACCGCTCTATAATCTACAGATAGAGCAGGTCTACACCGCTCTATATTCTACAGATAGAGCAGGTCTACACCGTTCTATAATCTACAGATAGAGCAGGTCTAGACCGCTCTATATTCTACAGATAGAGCAGGTCTACACCGCTCTATAATCTACAGATAGAGCAGGTCTACACCGCTCTATATTCTACAGATAGAGCAGGTCTACACCGCTCTATAATCTACAGATAGAGCAGGTCTACACCGCTCTATATTCTACAGATAGAGCAGGTCTACACCGCTCTATAATCTACAGATAGAGCAGGTCTAGACCGCTCTATAATCTACAGATAGAGCAGGTCTACACCGCTCTATAATCTACAGATAGAGCAGGTCTACACCGCTCTATATTCTACAGATAGAGCAGGTCTACACCGCTCTATAATCTACAGATAGAGCAGGTCTAGACCGCTCTATAATCTACAGATAGAGCAGGTCTACACCGCTCTATAATCTACAGATAGAGCAGGTCTACACCGCTCTATAATCTACAGATAGAGCAGGTCTAGACCGCTCTATAATCTACAGATAGAGCAGGTCTACACCGCTCTATAATCTACAGATAGAG
>JABXJD010000703.1:105000-122500 GCA_013375575.1 Percina caprodes
TCTCCTTAACTTCTCCAGGACATGAACACCTGTTTCCTGGTGAAAGTCTTGTGTTTTCTCCTTAACTTCTCCAGGACATGAACACCTGTTTCCTGCAGAAAGTCTTGTGTTTTCTCCTCAACTTCTCCAGGACATGAACACCTGTTTCCTGGTGAAAGTCTTGTGTTTTCTCCTTAACTTCTCTCTCCAGGACATGAACACCTGTTTCCTGGTGAAAGTCTTGTGTTTTCTCCTTAACTTCTCCAGGACATGAACACCTGTTTCCTGGTGAAAGTCTTGTGTTTTCTCCTTAACTTCTCCAGGACATGAACACCTGTTTCCTGGTGAAAGTCTTGTGTTTTCTCCTTAACTTCTCCAGGACATGAACACATGTTTCCTGGTGAAAGTCTTGTGTTTTCTCCTTAACTTCTCCAGGACATGAACACCTGTTTCCTGGTGAAAGTCTTGTGTTTTCTCCTTAACTTCTCCAGGACATGACCACCTGTTTCCTGGTGAAAGTCTTGTGTTTTCTCCTTAACTTCTCCAGGACATGAACACCTGTTTCCTGGTGAAAGTCTTGTGTTTTCTCCTTAACTTCTCCAGGACATGAACACCTGTTTCCTGGTGAAAGTCTTGTGTTTTCTCCTTAACTTCTCCAGGACATGAACACCTGTTTCCTGGTGAAAGTCTTGTGTTTTCTCCTTAACTTCTCCAGGACATGAACACCTGTTTCCTGGTGAAAGTCTTGTGTTTTCTCCTTAACTTCTCCAGGACATGAACACCTGTTTCCTGGTGAAAGTCTTGTGTTTTCTCCTTAACTTCTCCAGGACATGAACACCTGTTTCCTGGTGAAAGTCTTGTGTTTTCTCCTTAACTTCTCCAGGACATGAACACCTGTTTCCTGGTGAAAGTCTTGTGTTTTCTCCTTAACTTCTCCAGGACATGACCACCTGTTTCCTGGTGAAAGTCTTGTGTTTTCTCCTTAACTTCTCCAGGACATGAACACCTGTTTCCTGGTGAAAGTCTTGTGTTTTCTCCTTAACTTCTCCAGGACATGAACACCTGTTTCCTGGTGAAAGTCTTGTGTTTTCTCCTTAACTTCTCCAGGACATGAACACCTGTTTCCTGGTGAAAGTCTTGTGTTTTCTCCTTAACTTCTCCAGGACATGAACACCTGTTTCCTGGTGAAAGTCTTGTGTTTTCTCCTTAACTTCTCCTGGACATGAAGAGTTAACTAAATGTATGAATGGTTCATAAGAACAAGCTGAGAGAAGACAGCTGATGGTCTAGCACGGAATAAACCTCAGTATTTAATAAAGGGAGAAAACAGGAGAGAGAAAGCTAGAAGAGAGAGAGAGAGAGAGAGAGAGAGAGAGACTGCCTGACTTTGTCCTCTGCATTGTTTGTTAATACTCATCAGTCATCCCTTCATTCATCCGTGCCCCCCCCCCCAGTGTCGATATATTCCCCCTAATTAATATGCAAATGTGCTGACATTTACCACGGAGTTGTGTTTACGCGTGTTGGCGTCTAATGACGGCACACATCCAACGCTACACCGCCCCACTCCTCCACACTCCCTCCCTCCCCCTCCCTCCACACTCCTCCCTCCTCCACACTCCCTCCTCCCTCCCCCCTCCCTCCACACTCCCCCTCCCTCCCCACTCCCTCCACACTCCCTCCCCTCCCTCCCCACTCCCTCCACACTCCCTCCCCCTCCCTCCCCACTCCCTCCCCCTCCCTCCACACTCCCTCCCCTCTCCCTTCCCTCCCCACTCCCTTCCCTCCCCACTCCCTCCACACTCCCTCCCCACACTCCCTCCCCACACTCCCCCCACTCCCTCCCCTACCCCCTCCCTCCACACTCCCTTCCCACTCCCTCCCCCCTCCCTCCCCAGTCCCTCCCCACTCCCTCCCCACTCCCTTCCTTCCCCACTCCCTCCCGAGTCCCTCCCCAGTTCCTCCCTCCACACTCCCTCCCCACACTCCCTTCCCTCCCCACTCCCTCCACACTCCCTCCCCACACTCCCTCCCCACACTCCCCCACTCCCTCCCCTACCCCCTCCCTCCACACTCCCTTCCCACTCCCTCCCCTCCCTCCCCAGTCCCTCCCCACTCCCTCCCCACTCCCTTCCTTCCCCACTCCCTCCCGAGTCCCTCCCCAGTTCCTCCCTCCACACTCCCTCCACACTCCCTCCCCACACTCCCTCCCCACACTCCCTCCCCACACTCCCCACTCCCTCCCCCTCCCTCCACACTCCCTTCCCACTCCCTCCCCCTCCCTCCCCAGTCCCTCCCCACTCCCTCCCCACTCCCTTCCTTCCCCACTCCCTCCCGAGTCCCTCCCCAGTTCCTCCCTCCACACTCCCTCCCCACACTCCCTCCCCACACTCCCTCCCCACACTCCCCCACTCCCTCCCCTACCCCCTCCCTCCACACTCCCTTCCCACTCCCTCCCCCCTCCCTCCCCAGTCCCTCCCCACTCCCTCCCCACACTCCCTTCCCTCCCCACTCCCTCCCCACTCCCTCCCCACTCCCTTCCTTCCCCACTCCCTCCCGAGTCCCTCCCCAGTTCCTCCCTCCACACTCCCTCCCCACACTCCCTCCCCACTCCCTCCCCCTCCCTCCACACTCCCTCCCCTCTCCCTTCCCTCCCCCTCCCTCCACACTCCCTCCCCTCCTCCCCACTCCCTCCACACTCCCTCCCCTCCCTCCCCACTCCTCCTCCCTCCACACTCCCTCCCCTCTCCCTTCCCTCCCCACTCCCTTCCCTCCCCACTCCTCCACCTCTCCCCACACTCCCTCCCCACACTCCCTCCCCACACTCCCCCACTCCCTCCCCTACCCCTCCCTCCACACTCCCTTCCCACTCCTCCCCCTCCCTCCCCAGTCCCTCCCCACTCCCTCCCCACTCCCTTCCTTCCCCACTCCCTCCCGAGTCCCTCCCCAGTTCCTCCCTCCACACTCCCTCCCCACACTCCCTTCCCTCCCCACTCCCTCCCCGTCCCCACTCCCTCCCGAGTTACTTCAGAATAATATGACTCAAGTAAAAGTACTGTTACTTTAGTAAAAGTACTGTTACTTCATGCTGAGAAGTCACATATACATATATAAAAACATGATATAGAACATTTGAGTGTTTTTTGGTGAATGAAGAATACTTTTGATATAATTATGATAAATAACGAGGTGGGCGGAGCCAACATGCAGCCATTAGAACACAAACACACACTTAGGTGCCTAATGGCGAACAAAGTAATGTGTGTGAGGAGTTAAGTGGTTTCCGCTAATTCATAACTCACGGCTCATAAAGCACCATCACAGCTTTTATCTCGCCATTTAGATCGCACGCCTCTTCCAACCCAGTCACACGTAGTAAATGTTCCAGTCATCCCGGTACATCACGGATATTATGAGAAACTTTGAAGGTAACACGTGGGATTAATCTTAATGTCGTAGAATGTTAACAATTAGTTACAAATAATGCATGCTGCTTATACAGGGAGGTGTGTTCAGGTGCATTCTGGTCTTACAGGGAGGTGTGTTCAGGTGCATTCTGGTCTTACAGGGAGGTGTGTTCAGGTGCATTCTGGGAGGGCTGGTCTTACAGGGAGGTGTGTTCAGGTGCATTCTGGTCTTACAGGGAGGTGTGTTCAGGTGCATTCTGGGAGGGCTGGTCTTACAGGGAGGTGTGTTCAAGTGCATTCTGGGCGTGCTGGTCTTACAGGGAGGTGTGTTCAGGTGCATTCTGGGAGGGCTGGTCTTACAGGGAGGTGTGTTCAAGTGCATTCTAGGCGTGCTGGTCTTACAGGGAGGTGTGTTCAGGTGCATTCTGGGCATGCTGGTGTTACAGGGAGGTGTGTTCAGGTGCATTCTGGGCGTGCTGGTCTTACAGGGAGGTGTGTTCAGGTGCATTCTGGGCGTGCTGGTCTTACAGGGAGGTGTGTTCAGGTGCATTCTGGGCGTGCTGGTCTTACAGGGAGGTGTGTTCAAGTGCATTCTGGGAGGGCTGGTCTTACAGGGAGGTGTGTTCAGGTGCATTCTGGGCGTGCTGGTCTTACTGGGAGGTGTGTTCAGGTGCATTCTGGGCGTGCTGGTCTTACAGGGAGGTGTGTTCAGGTGCATTCTGGGTGTGCTGGTCTTACAGGGAGGTGTGTTCAGGTGCATTCTGGGTGTGCTGGTCTTACAGGGAGGTGTGTTCAGGTGCATTCTGGGTGTGCCGGTCTTAGACTGCCGGAAGTTTGGGGTCCCCTACTGGAGCTGCAGTGGATCTACAGTCAATGTTTTTGACATCAACATTAGTTACGTGCCAGGGTGTCTTATGGTTGTGCAGCGCAGCTGCAGTGAGTGGATGTGTGCAGGTGTTTTCTGTCTCTAATCAGGGCCTGGGGTATCAGGGTTCTGGGTCTGGTACCTGTCATTGTTGTATCCTCCATTCCTATGGAGCATATTCTTCTTCAGTATCAGGGCCTGGGGTATCAGGGTTCTGGGTCTGGTACCTGTCATTGTTGTATCCTCCATTCCTATGGAGCATATTCTTCTTCAGTATCAGGGCCTGGGGTATCAGGGTTCTGGGTCTGGTACCTGTCATTGTTGTATCCTCCATTCCTATGGAGCATATTCTTCTTCAGTATCAGGGCCTGGGGTATCAGGGTTCTGGGTCTGGTACCTGTCATTGTTGTATCCTCCATTCCTATGGAGCATATTCTTCTTCAGTATCAGGGCCTGGGGTATCAGGGTTCTGGTACCTGTCATTGTTGTATCCTCCATTCCTATGGAGCATATTCTTCTTCAGTATCAGGGCCTGGGGTATCAGGGTTCTGGGTCTGGTACCTGTCATTGTTGTATCCTCCATTCCTATGGAGCATATTCTTCTTCAGTATCAGGGCCTGGGGTATCAGGGTTCTGGGTCTGGTACCTGTCATTGTTGTATCCTCCATTCCTATGGAGCATATTCTTCTTCAGTATCAGGGCCTGGGGTATCAGGGTCCTGGGTCTGGTACCTGTCATTGTTGTATCCTCCATTCCTATGGAGCATATTCTTCTTCAGTATCAGGGCCTGGGGTATCAGGGTTCTGGGTCTGGTACCTGTCATTGTTGTATCCTCCATTCCTATGGAGAATTTTTATAAAATAGCTGGAAAACTGACAAACAGAGTCGGCAGATTTGTCTCATGATGAACTCTGTTAGATAAATACAGAGTGTCTTTCTTCTTTGTCAAATAAAACACGTTGTTATATATTCTTGGGTTTTGACCCCCCCTCAGGTTTTCCTGTTTTGACCCCCTCAGGTTTTCCTGTTTTGACCCCCCCTCAAGTTTCCCTGTTTTGACCCCCCCTCAGGTTTCCCTGTTTTGACCCCCTCAGGTTTTCCTGTTTTGACCCCCCTCAGGTTTTCCGGTCATATCTGCAGCATCGCTGAGGGATGAAGGTGTGAGCGACAGCAGAACACACAATGGGAAAGAGAAGGAGATAAGCAGATAAAGAAAGGGTGTCCATGAGGAAGTGTGTGTGTGTGTGTGCGTGTGTGTGTGTGTGTGTGCGTGTGTGTGTGTGTGTGTGTGGGGCGGGGGCAGCATCCAGGGAGAGAAATTGAGACACATTAGAAAGAGATGGATAGGGCGGAAAAGTCTGATTGATGGAGTGTCTCTCAGGGCTCAGTTAAAGGGGAGGGGGGGTTGTGTGTGTGTGTGAGTGTGTGTGTGTGTGTGTGTGTGTGTGGGGTTGGGGGCTCCAGGCTACAGCCAAAGGAGCGTGTAATAACAGTTGAGGAATTTTAATGGCCAAACCCCACTGAGATATCTACCACAGCCTCTCTCTGTTACACTGTCTCTATCTGACAGTTCAGCGATGGGGAATGAGTCTCACCGCACCCCCACACCTCCGTACCCCTTTACACCTCCGTACCCCACCCCCACACCTCCCTAACCCTCCCACACCTCCCTACCCCCCCACACCTCCCTATCCCACCCTCACGTACTATCTATAAGCTCAGTCCATCTATATAAGACCAGTCTATCTATATAAGACCAGTCCATCTATATAAGACCAGTCCATCTATATAAGATCAGTCCATCTATATAAGACCAGTTCATCTATATGAGACCAGTCCATCTATATAAGACCAGTCCATCTATATAAGACCAGTCCATCTATATAAGACCAGTCCATCTATATAAGACCAGTCTATCTATATAAGACCAGTCCATCTATATAAGACCAGTCCATCTATATAAGATCAGTCCATCTATATAAGACCAGTCCATCTATATAAGATCAGTCCATCTATATAAGACCAGTCCATCTATATAAGACCAGTCCATCTATATAAGACCAGTCCATCTATATAAGACCAGTCCATTTAAGTGCATTGCTGGTTTTCTTGCTTTTATCTGGCAGGAAAATTAAAACAATGAATAGATTTTTTTAGGAGTAGTAAGTCAAAAACAACCGATTTCATCTTCTGCATCTTCTACATTTTAAATCTGTCTCACTTGACTCCCTTCTCGGTCTCTTTATCTCCTTTTCTTTGTCCCTGTCTGTTTGTTTCTTCCCCTTCTCCCTCCATCCCAGAGGGAATGGGTTCATGTCACACTGAGACTGGATGACACCCTGTTCCTGCTAATGAGAAGGCCTGGCTGCCTTCAGCAACCACACACACGTAGGAGGCGTCCGTACTGCAGGATTTCATTAGCTGAACATCCTGACACCTGCTCGCTATCGATTCCCAGCTCCGTGTCCGCTGGTTAATCAGCAGCTCCTTCCATCCTCCTTCCATCCTTCCATCCTCCTTCCATCCTTCCATCCTTCCATCCTTCCATCCTCCTTCCATCCTTCCATCCTTTATTCTTTATTCTGGGCTTTTGTCATAAGAAAACACAGCGATGAAAATGAGAGCCGAGAGAACAGGGAGCACCCAAATCTGGCTTCCTCCAAACTTATACTTCATTTTTATTTCTATTTATTTATTTTTATTCATTTATTAGGTTTCCTAGCACGAAGTGCAAGGAAACCATTGTTTATGTAGGGAGTATTATTATTATTATAATTATTATAATTATTATAATTATTATTATTATTATAATTATTATAATTATTATAATTATTATTATTATTATAATTATTATAATTATTATAATTATTATTATTATTATTATTATTATTATTAGTATTATTATTATGGACCGTTGCTCTCATTTTTGAGGGTTTTATCATGTGGGAAACTCACAGAAACTTGCACACATGTCAGACCTATGAGAAATCACAAAGCTCTGTAGTGATTGGTCTCGGGCGATGCCGGGGGCTCCATAGCGCCCCCTAACGGGCTCCATAGCGCCCCCTAACGGGCTCCATAGCGGCCCTAACAGGCTCCATAGCGCCCCCTAACGGGCTCCATTGCGCCCCCTAACGGGCTCCATAGCGCCCCCTAACAGGCTCCATAGCGCCCCCTAACGGGCTCCATAGCGGCCCTAACAGGCTCCATAGCGCCCCCTAACGGGCTCCATTGCGCCCCCTAACTGGCTCCATAGCGCCCCCTAACGGGCTCCATAGCGCCCCCTGACTGGCTCCATAGCGCCCCCTAACTGGCTCCATAGCGCCCCCTAACGGGCTCCATAGCGCCCCCTAACAGGCTCCATAGCGCCCCCTGACGGGCTCCATAGCGCCCCCTAACTGGCCCCATAGCGCCCCCTAACGGGCTCCATAGCGCCCCCTAACTGGCTCCATAGCGCCCCCTAACGGGCTCCATAGCGCCCCCTAAAGTAACGATTTATAACTGTAACTTTGGCGGGAACATGCATAGCATCTTGAACTCTATCAAGCCATTTTTAGAAGAAAAAAATGTGTAGAGATTATTATTATTATTATTATTATTATTATTATTATTATTATTATTATTATTATTAGTATTATTATTATTAATCTGGACCGTTTTACCAGACTGTTCTTTAGCATGTGGGCGTTCATCTTCCTGCTAAACCAATCAGAATCATACCCAAATGACAAGGGCCAATCACAGAGTCACAACCCTCCACCTCCCCTTCCACCTCACCAAGTTCAGGAACGCCGTTTTCTGGCACTTTTCTTCACTTTTCAGCCCTGGATCACAATAAATAAACACAATTCCTGTTGTAATGAATTCACATTCATTGTGACTTACATTTTGTACGATGGCTCCCCATTAAATACAGATTTTTTAAAGACTAAATTGCTTCCAACAATGCACCGTGCACATGTGCCTCCCTGTTCCCCTGTTCCCTCTGAGCTGTTGGGATGATGTGATTGCGTCAGACGTCTTCCAGCCTTCCCAGACGTCAGTGATGAACGGTTCTGGCATCAGCCAAAGAGCCAGAGCTTTCTTTTAGCACCTCGTTATTCTAATTCAGTGCTCAACAATAAAGCACAGAGAAATCCATGACACCCCCCCCCCAGTCCTCTACTCCAGCTGACTGGTACAGAGTCTCCTTCGGGCTGGTCTTCGGGCTCCTTTGTCACCACCGCCGGTGTCTACACTCCATTGGGGGGGTTATGATGGTTCTCTACCCGTATATAGACATACGAATTATTCATATAATTGAAAAAAAAAGTGACAGTGGGTTAGCGGACCGCTAACGTTAGCCCCAGTGACAGTGGGTTAGCGGACCGCTAACGTTTGCCCCAGTGACAGTGGGTTAGCGGACCGCTAACGTTTGCCCCAGTGACAGTGGGTTAGCGGACCGCTAACGTTAGCCCCAGTGACTGTGGGTTAGCGGACCGCTAACGTTAGCCCCAGTGACAGTGGGTTAGCGGACCGCTAACGTTAGCCCCAGTGACTGTGGGTTAGCGGACCGCTAACGTTAGCCCCAGTGACTGTGGGTTAGCGGACCGCTAACGTTTGGTCTGTCAGCACCAACAGGCTTCAACAGGGCAAGTTATAAATGTGTTTTTAGCCTCTGAACATGTTCAAAATGTCATTAAAAGTGCCCCCCCCCCCCCGTGTGTAGTGATTCCTCCGTGCTAACTCTAGCAGGAGGATAACTCGGGGGAGGCAGCACCCATTGGGTTCATTTGTCTCTACTGACAGACCTTCACATTAAAAAAAACAGAGCTACATGTTGAAATGGACCAGTATTCTCCTTTAAATGTGTTGGTGGACTTGGCACTACCGGACCCATCTAAAAATGTGGAAGTAAGCACCCCCCTACATGTATTTTATTGCTGAGCCAGTTGATGAGCTGAGCCAGAGACCGGCTCAACCTCCACAGTGTAATTACTCTAAACAGCTCTCATGATTTTTACATCACCTCTTCTCCACCTAAGCAGCTCTCCAACAGCAAAACCAAACAGCTTTACAGACTCTTTAACTCCCATTTCTTTACTTTGCATGTCTTCTTTGTGGAACCCACAGGCTACAGGCTACCCACAGAGAAGGAGCTGCTGGGATTTATGTGTTCCCTTGACCATCTGTTGGTTTGTTAAAATCTGACGATCCAGAAATGAGCTTTTTATTCATGTTCAGCTGTGTCTCATAACAGCTTGAGCTGAATGTCTGCAAGTGAAGTTAAAAGTGTAATAATTCCAGCTGAAGGTGTAAAATGCAAAGGTAAATTAAACTATCACAGGGGATTGGACCAGAAACTCCTGCTTACGATATAAACTGCACTAGGGTTGGGTACCGAAACCTAGTCTCTTTGTGGTCCCCTAATACTGTATCTGAAGTCTCTTTATATAGACCTTAGTGGTCCCTAATACTATATCTGAAGTCTCTTTTATATAGACCTTAGTGGTCCCCTAATACTGTATCTGAAGTCTCTTTATATAGACCTTAGTGGTCCCTAATACTGTATCTGAAGTCTCTTTATATAGACCTTAGTGGTCCCTAATACTGTATCTGAAGTCTCTTTATATAGACCTTAGTGGTCCCTAATACTGTATCTGAAGTCTCTTTATATAGACCTTAGTGGTCCCTAATACTGGATCTGAAGTCTCTTTATATAGACCTTAGTGGTCCCTAATACTGGATCTGAAGTCTCTTTATATAGACCTTAGTGGTCCCTAATACTGTATCTGAAGTCTCTTTATATAGACCTTAGTGGTCCCTAATACTGTATCTGAAGTCTCTTTATATAGACCTTAGTGGTCCCTAATACTGTATCTGAAGTCTCTTTATATAGACCTTAGTGGTCCCTAATACTGGATCTGAAGTCTCTTTATATAGACCTTAGTTGTCCCTAATACTGTATCTGAAGTCTCTTTTATATAGACCTTAGTGGTCCCTAATACTGTATCTGAAGTCTCTTTATATAGACCTTAGTTGTCCCTAATACTGTATCTGAAGTCTCTTTATATAGACCTTAGTGGTCCCCTAATACTGTATCTGAAGTCTCTTTATATAGACCTTAGTGGTCCCTAATACTGTATCTGAAGTCTCTTTATATAGACCTTAGTTGTCCCTAATACTGTATCTGAAGTCTCTTTATATAGACCTTAGTGGTCCCCTAATACTGTATCTGAAGTCTCTTTATATAGACCTTAGTGGTCCCTAATACTGTATCTGAAGTCTCTTTATATAGACCTTAGTGGTCCCTAATACTGTATCTGAAGTCTGTTTCCCAAAATTCAGCCTCATATTCAATTCAAATTAAACTCATATTAATGTTGAAAATCCTCATAAAGTGACATTTATATTTCCCCTTATGACCTCGGCAATACACAAGCATGTGTTTAATGTCAACAAATGTAGTTTTTCTAAGTATTGCTTTTGCACCGGCGTCATAAAATCTCCACCTGATATCCAACATGAACCTGCAGCGATAATTGATGTGGCATCATAACGCTTGATACTGCAAGGAGAGGAAATAATGATCTCTATAAATACTCAGTGTGACTCCAGCCCACGAATGTTTGAAGACATGCAGCGTTCCCGCCCCGCCCCCATGCATGCACCCGCTTCCATAACAACTCCCTGCCCACCACTCTCATGCATTCACTGTATTGTCTGTAAAACGGACGCCCACACGCACAAACACATCATTATGTCACTTATCTCACAGAGGTTGAATAAACAGATTATTTCCTCCCACACACACATACGAGCAACACATGCTACTTGTCATACCTGTTCACAAACCCTCGGCTTTTATTATAAAAACACATTAATGTCCCCATGTTCAGTTTATGGGTGGGTGTGTCAGGCGTCCTAATGCATTATGGGATCTACACTAACGAGCACAAGCCGTCACTCTAAAGCACAGATCAATACGCTCAATGTGTGAACCCCAGGAGCCGTTCAATGATCGCCCGCAGACACACACCATTTAATAAGAGATGTTGCACACTCACAGTGGGCAGTCCATTTTTATTATCATAAACCTTTAAAAGCTTCTCAATTGTCATTTACTTTCCGGCTTCTGTGCTTTTATGGCTGTTTAGGCTGTCGCTGAGTGCTTTATGAAGACAAACGAGCGTCGTAAAAATGTGTTAAGGTGCCCTCGTCACTCTTGTTGCCGTTGACGATTGTAATGGCGCTGCGGAGACACACTGCTGTGATGCGTCCTGCAGAACACACATTAGTCACGTCAACGCCGTGTGCTGAGGCAGGCACAGCAAGAAAAGTAGAAAAGAGGAGTTATTCTGATGTGTGTGTGTGTGTGTGTGTGTGTGTGTGTCCACAGGTCATATATCATCATGTCACATATCTCGCAGATATAACCCAGATATCTCCCAGATATCTCCCAGATATCACCCAGATATCCCCCAGATATCACCCAGATATCATTCAGATATCACCCAGATATCATTCAGATATCTCCCAGATATCACCCAGATATCCCCCAGATATCACCCAGATATCACCCAGATATCACCCAGATATCTCCCAGATATCACCCAGATATCTCCCAGATATCACCCAGATATCTCCCAGATATCTCCCAGATATCACTCAGATATCACCCAGATATCACTCAGATATCACCCAGATATCTCCCAGATATCACCCAGATATCACCCAGATATCACTCAGATATCACCCAGATATCACCCAGATATCACCCAGATATCTCCCAGATATCACCCAGATATCACCCAGATATCACCCAGATATCTCCCAGATATCACCCAGATATCTCCCAGATATCTCCCAGATATCACTCAGATATCATTCAGATATCACCCAGATATCTCCCAGATATCTCCCAGATATCACCCAGATATCACCCAGATATCCCCCAGATATCACCCAGATATCACCCAGATATCACCCAGATATCACCCAGATATCTCCCAGATATCTCCCAGATATCTCCCAGATATCACCCAGATATCACCCAGATATCACCCAGATATCCCCCAGATATCACCCAGATATCACCCAGATATCACCCAGATATCACCCAGATATCTCCCAGATATCTCCCAGATATCACCCAGATATCTCCCAGATATCACCCAGATATCACCCAGATATCACCCAGATATCTCCCAGATATCACTCAGATATCTCCCAGATATCTCCCAGATATCACCCAGATATCTCCCAGATATCACCCAGATATCACCCAGATATCTCCCAGATATCACCCAGATATCACCCAGATATCACCCAGATATCTCCCAGATATCACCCAGATATCTCCCAGATATCTCCCAGATATCACTCAGATATCACCCAGATATCTCCCAGATATCACCCAGATATCACCCAGATATGACCCAGATATCTAACTACTGTATTTGTACTTTTTATCTTATGTCGTGTGTAATTGTTGTGTATTTTCCAATGAATACATGAAATACTGTAAATGGAAGTACGGTACCTTTCCTGGAAGAAGAATTCACAGGAAGTTGTTGGACAACGTTACAGGAAGTTACTGTAGATTATACGTTAAATGTATTACAGTGCAACAAACGTCAAATCTGAATATTTAAAACGTGCTTTTCTAATGCGGATGATGTTGAATTTACATTCCAGGAGCTCCTGAAACTGTGATGTTCCCGACGTATTCAGCATCCAGTTGGTCGCTTCAGGTCGGCCCGTTAGGGACTCCATGAGGAAAGGATCCCGTCACTCACACCAGCGGGTTCCCTGTGGGACTCCTGCTGACTCCAGAGGGAATGTGGTTCAAAGACTTATTTAGTATCACAGAGAGAATCTCCTGCAACAGCACGTAGAGTCATTTAACCCTTGTGTTGTCTTCCCGTCAACAGTGGAAAAAACATAGGCCGACCGTTTTTTTCAACATTGTTTTACGCGTTTCCCAACCATTGGTCAATTTTTCCAACATTTTTGCTGCTTATTTCAACATTCCCATATTTGTTATTTAATAAAAAACTCTGAAAACAGGTCAAATTTGACCGTAGGACAACATGAGGGTGAATGCAGGCGTGTGGAGGATCTAACGAGGCCGGTACCTGCTGATCCACCGAGCCGTATGAGACTGGAGGGATGCAAAACAGTCCTGCAGCTGAAGGTTAAAGGGGGGCAGCATGTCAGGTCTACACAGGGGGGGGTCGGAGTGGGGGTGGAAAGGGGACTACTAGGGCCCAAAAAGATGCTAGAATGAGGGTAGGGGCCCATAGAGGATGCCTTCCTACAGGGGCCGGCGTCGATTCAATTCAATGTATTTATATTATCAATTCATAACCAGAGTTATTTCAAGAAACTTTACAGATAGAGCAGGTCTACACCGCTCTATAATCTACAGATAGAGCAGGTCTACACCGCTCTATAATCTACAGATAGAGCAGGTCTACACCGCTCTATAATCTACAGACAGAGCAGGTCTAGACCGCTCTATAATCTACAGATAGAGCAGGTCTAGACCGCTCTATAATCTACAGATAGAGCAGGTCTAGACCGCTCTATAATTTACAGATAGAGCAGGTCTAGACCGCTCTATAATCTACAGATAGAGCAGGTCTACACCGCTCTATAATCTACAGACAGAGCAGGTCTAGACCGCTCTATAATTTACAGATAGAGCAGGTCTAAACCGCTCTATAATCTACAGATAGAGCAGGTCTAGACCACTCTATAATCTACAGACAGAGATATTATAATTTCTGTTTTTTCAACACTTTTAATACAGACCCAGGCTCTTGGTAGGTGGAGTCTTTCGGGGTGCTCGGGGGGGGGGTACAGTGGCAATAACAATCCCAGTAAAGATAATGGGACAGTGTCTACCAGTGGTAGTCGTAGTAGTTCATGTCATAGCTTTCAGATGTCCCATACGGTTTGGGAGTTAAAGGGTTAAACGTGTTTGTTCTGCCATAGCGCCACCTAGTGGTGGACGGGGGTCAGCTGCTGCGTCTGAGGTCTTTGTGGAGTTGTGGACCAGTCCTGAAAATGGCACACCGCCACCATGCACGGTTCAGGCTGCAGCGGGGGTTCTACGTGGAGAAGAATAATGAAGAAGAAGAAGAAGAAGAAGAAGAAGCAGAAGAAGAAGAAGAAGAAGAATCCTCCACAGGGTTCCTCGGCCCTGCAGCGGGTGCAGCGGGTGCAGCGGGTGCAGCGGGTGCAGCGGGTGCAGCGGAGCATCGGTGGACGGAGCGGGGGTGCAGCCGCGTTCAGGCGTAACATCGTTAATGAAAAACCAGAGTTTTCATGTTAGAGCACATGAATCAATACTATAAATAAAATTTAATATTATCGGTATTGTTGTAAAAAATTAAATTAAATGCAGAATTGTGTATTTTTTGTCACGTTGTTGATATTTTTCAGTGTCTCAGAGAGAGAAACCACAAGCACGGCTGAGCATAACAACAGACATTACTGCACAGGAAGTTTAATACGAGATATTAACCAAAGCCTTCCAGCACAAAATCTGTCAAACGTTGGACATCAAACTGCACAGAAATGCTCCCCCGATGAATAAGAGCCCTGCAACATATTTCCGTGCGTTACTTTATAGAAATCTCCTTTCCATCACTTTGTGTTTGTTGATGTGGTTTTTTACAGACTTCCACACACACTGCACCATCTTTTCACTGCTGTGGTAGCTTAGCAACAGTTGCTGTGCTCGGGAGGGGTGTGCCAGCAAGCCCCCACACACACACACAGACACACACAGAGCATTATATACAGCAGGTTGGGCAGATGATGAAGAGCAGGAGTGGAGCTGTGGGGGCAGGAAGGGTTTCACACAGAAAACCAGAATCCACAGTTTCTGTGAAGAGGACAGTGTTGGGATGTCACAAATTACATTTAGTACTTCCAGTTTTACTACCTAATATTTCTACTTTACTACATTCCAGAGGGGAAGACTGTTCTTTTTACACCACTGCATTTACCTGACAGCTCCAGCTGTTAGCTGCCTTGCAGAATGTGATGCTCTGTTAAAAATGAATCAGGGTTTTAGAAGTGGACTCAAAGAAGTCTCCAGTTTCTCTCCATTCAGAGAACTGGATCATCGGTGTTAACCCGACTCATTGTGAAGCTGCATCAAGGGTCCAAAATTAGCATCATAAAATATGCAAGTGGCTGGTAGGTTTGCAGCCATAAAAGCAGCGGCTCCCTGTCGAACGGCAGGTAAGATGTGAACATTAACTCGCCCTCGGCTGGTGGAGAGAAATGATCATTTGGGGAGCTTGGCTGCGTCTCTCGGGGGGGCTTCTTGTCCTCTTTTCCTCGGACCACATGACTGACGAGGGATCCACTGAAGGACAGAAAACAGGAAGAGACGGAGACCGAGCCAATCAGGACGCGGACAACTCTGCTTGGAAGATCTGGAAAATCAGAGAACTGAGCGCTGTCATACAAATACACAATATACACACATACACATACACATATACACATATACACATACATACATACATATATACATACATAAATACACATGTGCAAATATACACATACACACATACACACATACATTTATACACATTTACAAATATACACATATACACATACACACACATACACACATACATACACACATACATATATACAAATATACACACACACATATACACATACACATACGCACATACATATATACACGCATACATATGTATATATACACACATACAGTAAATAGATACACATATATGTATGTGTATGTACAGTATGTGCATATCATGTGTATATGTGTGTATATATATATATATATATATATATATATATATATATATATATATATGTGTGTACAATATGTACAGTACGTGTATATATGTGTATATGTGTGTATTTTGTACTTGCTCCAGCCTTCGGTACCTGTGTGTAGAGACGGCGTTCTACACACATCAACACGTACATTATTAATGAGGCGTGAGGTTGTTGTGTTTTGTTGACTACTGCAGAAAATTAAACATTATTAAAGATTTATCACACATAGATAAATCATTGAATGGGATTTTATACCAACACACTCCACTCCTGAAACCAGAAACCAGACTGCAGTGTGTCTGGACCAACATAGTCCACATCCAGTGACTGGTTCCTGTGTTACTAATACTGGATTACATGATAGGAAAGTCTGGACCAACAGAGTCCACATCCAGGGTCTGGAAGAAAAACCTTCAAGCTAACATATCGGTGTCCATATTCAATTCAATTCAATTCAATTTTATTTATAGTATCAATTCATAACAAGAGTTATCTCGAGACACTTTACAGATAGAGCAGGTCTAGACCAGATAGAGTAGGTCTAGACCAGATAGAGTAGGTCTAGACCAGATAGAGCAGGTCTAGACTACACTCCAGAATTTACAAGGACCCAACAGTTCTAGTAGTTTCCTCCAGAGCAAGCAACAGTGCGACAGTGGCGAGGAAAAACTTCCTTTTAGGAAGAAACCTCGGACAGACCCAGACCCAGACCCAGACCCAGACCCAGGCTCGTGGTGGGCGGTGTCTGACGACCGGTTGGGGTTAGAATGAAGAGTGGCAATAACAGCCACAGAAAAGATAACAGTTTGTAGTAGTTCTTTGTAGTAGTTCATGGCTTAGCAGGGAATTGTGCGGCATTACAAGGCACAGCAGGACGTAGCAGGATGAACACGGCATCGCAGGACGTGTAGACACCCTTCACAGTTATTGGCCACATCCGGACTCCGGGAGCCCCACGTGTGTGTTCGTCCAATCATGTGCATCCATAGCGGTTGTAGGCGGGTGTAGCCTGTTTTCGGTGCTTGTCATTGGCCAAAGTGAAGAGAAACAGATAACTGCGTGTGGTTAGCCCACTAGCATGCAATGCTGCAGGGTAATCCCTCTGGGCCCCCTGTGGTCCTCCTGAGTACCCCTATGGGGACACGCACCCCCTGTGGTCCTCCTCCTGCGATGTCAAGGCTGCAATGTCGTGGCTGCGATGTCGTGGCTGCAATGTCGTGGCTGCGATGTCGTGGCTGCGATGATGTCGTGGCTGCGATGTCGTGGCTGCAATGTCGTGGCTGCGATGTCGTGGCTGCGATGATGTCGTGGCTGCGATGTCGTGGCTGCGATGATGTCGTGGCTGCGATGTCGTGGCTGCGATGTCGTGGCTACGATGATGTCGTGGCTACGATGATGTCGTGGCTACGATGATGTCGTGGCTGCGATGTCGTGG
>JABXJD010000703.1:127500-130000 GCA_013375575.1 Percina caprodes
TTGTATTATATTCTAACAGCTGTATACTATTATCTCTGTATGATATGATGTCTAACAGCTGTATACTACTATCTCTGTATGATATGATGTCTAACAGCTGTATACTACTATCTCTGTATGATATGATGTCTAACAGCTGTATACTACTATCTCTGTATGATATGATGTCTAACAGCTGTATTCTACTATCTCTGGATGATGATATGATGTCTAACAGCTGTATACTACTATCTCTGGATGATGATATGATGTCTAACAGCTGTATACTACTATCTCTGGATGATGATATGATGTCTAACAGCTGTATACTACTATCTCTGGATGATGATATGATGTCTAACAGCTGTATACTACTATCTCTGTATGATATGATGTCTAACAGCTGTATACTACTATCTCTGTATGATATGATGTCTAACAGCTGTATACTACTATCTCTGTATGATATGATGTCTAACAGCTGTATACTACTATCTCTGTATGATGATATGATGTCTAACAGCTGTATACTACTATCTCTGTATGATATGATGTCTAACAGCTGTATACTACTATCTCTGTATGATATGATGTCTAACAGCTGTATACTACTATCTCTGTATGATGATATGATGTCTAACAGCTGTATACTACTATCTCTGTATGATGATATGATGTCTAACAGCTGTATACTACTATCTCTGTATGATGATATGATGTCTAACAGCTGTATACTACTACAGTATCTCTGTATTGTTATGGTTTGGTGTTCCCCTGAGTGTCGGTATGTTCTGTTTCCTGTTTTATTTTGAAGTCAGTTTTTTGTCTCATCCAGTATTTAGTTCTACTTCCTGTGTCTTCCCTCTCCTGTGATTACCTGATGTTTTCCACCTGCTTCCCAGCCCTCTGGTCACCTGCCTCTCGTTACCTCGTTACCTCGTTACCTCATCACCTCGGTACCTCGTTACCTCGTTACCTCGTTACCTCGTTACCTCATCACCTCGTCACCTCGTTACCTCGTTACCTCATCTCCTCGTTACCTCGTTACCTCATCACCTCGGTACCTCGGTACCTCGTTACCTCATCACCTCGTTACCTCGTGTATTTAGTGTCTGTGCTTCCCCATCAGAGCGTGTTGTTGGTCCGTCTGTTCCAGAAGACGTTCCCCTCGGTCGTTCCCCTCGGTCGTTCCCGTTCCCTGGGTTTCCCCGTAAGTTCTTCCCTGTTTTTGCTTTCTGTCTCAGACGATTTTTGGATTCTGGACTTGTTTTTGGACGGCGGTTTTGCCTTTTTGTTTGGTTGTTGTGAACTTTTCGTTGCAATAAACTCTGGACTATACCTCATTCTGCCTGCCTGCCTCTTCCTGCGTTTGGGTCCTCACGTCCCTACACATCTCATGTATGATGATATCTCTATCACCTTACTAGTTTTATACTTTTTGGAATTCATGGTCAATAACCATCATTTATATAGAATTATACCCAATATTGGAGTTAAAAGCAGAAATTATGAATTATTTTGACTAGTAGTTAAGATCAGAGGAATGAAAGAGCGTTGGAAGGATCCATTTTATGGTAATTTGGTTAAAAAGAAACTCAGATTTCAGATATAGACATTTATTAAAGGGTCAGATCTGACCCGAGGACACCGGGAGGGTTAACGTAGGTTTTCTTCCGGGCTTTACTACGTGCTATCAGATCGTTGATAAACTCCTGGACTTCCCGATCCCGATACCAATGTTTCAGGCAGTATCGGAGGCGATATTTACCAGAGATTCAGCCTATTTTTAGTCTGATTCAGTGAATTTCTAACGCGGCGTCCATCTGGTGGCTGCTCGATGACGGACGGAGTTTTCTTGGACTAGTCTCAGTCACCAGAAACACCCGGAGTCCAAATTGAATTGAGTTGTACCCTCGATTGAAGTGTAGATATGAGCAAAGCAGTGTGCAATCTTCTTTAATGTTCCTACCTTTTTCTCTCCTTGACAGGATAATGAAGCGAAGGCCTGACAGTCGGAGATATAATCACCTACAACTGACGGAGGAAGCACCCACACGCCGGGGAAGGAAAGTTCAATGAAAGTAGTTTTCCATGATCTGAGACGCATTTCACAGGGATTCATTATACTCTGAAAGGGCAACGCGATCTGTGAAGTATTTCTGTTCTCTTCTGTTGTCAAAACTGCTGAAAACCTTTTCTGTGTGCTCAGCCATGCGTTCCCATGGATTATATTCTTTTTTATCTTGATTAATTTCAAGTTTGTTTCCAATAACTTCCAGGTAGAAACCTCCAGTACGAACATCTTAATGTCTCTGAGCAAACGGGGACAATCGCCGTCTCGTTCATCTCAAATGCAGGTTGAATACGTTCAGATGTCAACACTGAAACACTTTTTAATGAAGCGTAATTTACAAAGCCGTCGCATCGCACATCACCATAGCAACCGGCACGTGTCATCTGTCAGATACAGATCCGTCAGTCTCCATAGGATAACATGGGCCCTTAACCCCCAGCCCGTCAG
>JABXJD010000703.1:140000-180000 GCA_013375575.1 Percina caprodes
GTGGAGTGAGATGTGAGGTGAGATAGAGGCGTCTATTTGTTTTATCAGCGAGATATGGAACCCGGTCCCATGACACATAGTTAGAGCTGCGTCACGAGTCCTGTTTATTGCTGATTTCCTTTGCTGCTAACTCCAGGAGGACGTGCAAAAGAGAAGGAGAAATAGGTCAGCCCATAGTCACCAAAGTTAATATTGGAAGTTTTTTTCCCAAGCGTTTCAATCAGGAGACACGGTGCAGATATGCAAATGAGATTTATTGTACAGCTCAATAAAATGTACCAAGTCTTTGGAGATCAGACTCCATCGTTATTAGTAGCTCATATATGGAGTTAGAGAGCGTCTTATTCAATTTTATAGCATTAGGAGAAAAGAATTGAAGTGTTTTTGAAATAGTATTGAGAGTAAAAGTTGACATATTCCAGTCTGTGATTATCATCAACATCCATTCCTTTAATTTTAGTCTCAATAATTCCTAATTTCTGCTTTTCTAACTCAAACATTATTTATTGTTGAATTTATGGTCAATAAACCTCATTTATAGGAAATTATACCTATTGTTTGTCGGTGTTAATGCGATGCCGTGTTCATCCTGCTACGTCCTGCTACGTCCTGCTATGTCCTGCTATGTCCTGCTACGTCCTGCTACGTCCTGCTATGTCCTGCTATGTCCTGCTGGGCCTTGTAATGCTGCACAGTGTCCTGCTATGCCATGAACTACTACAAAGAACTACTACAAACTACTATTTTTTGTGACTGTTATTGCCACTCTTCATTCTAACCCAAACCGGTCGTCAGACACCGCCTACCAAGAGTCTGGGTCTGGGCCTGGGTCTGGGTCCGGGTCTGGGTCTGGGTCTGGGTCTGTCCGAGGTTTCTGCCTAAAAGGGAGTTTTTCCTCGCCACTGTCACACTGTTGCTTGCTCTGGAGGGAACTACTAGAACTGTTGGGTCCTTGTAAGTTGTAGAGTGGGGTCTAGACCTGCTCTATCTGGTCTAGACCTGCTCTATCTGGTCTAGACATACTCTATCTGGTCTTGAACTGCTCTATCTGGAAAGTGTCTCGAGATGACTCTTGTTATGAATTGATACTATAAATTAAATTGAAATTGAAACACTGATATAGGACAACATGAGGGCAACATGAGGACAACATGAGGACGACATGAGGTCAACATGAAGACGACATGAGGACGACATGACGGCAACATGAAGACGACATGAGGACGACATGAAGACAACATGAGGACAACATGAGGACGAAATGGGAGCAACATGAAGACAACATGAGGACGACATGAAGACAACATGAGGACATGAGGACGACATGGGAGCAACATGAAGACGACATGAGGACGACATGAAGACAACATGAGGACAACATGAGGACAACATGAGGACAACATGAGGGCGACATGAGGACAACATGAGGACGACATGAAGACAACATGAAGATAACATGAGGAAAACATGGGGACAACATGAGGACAACATGAAGACAACATGAGGACGACATGAAGACAACATGAGGACAACATGAGGACAACATGAGGACAACATGTGGGAAACATGAAGACAACATGAGGACGACATGAAGACAACATGAGGACAACATGAGGGCAACATGAGGACAACATGAGGACAACATGAGGACAACATGAGTTCTACAGCCGCCGCTCCGTGAGACGTGGATCAGGAGCACGGCGTCTCTGTCCTACAGCCGTTCCCACCGAAGCACCGAAGTCAAATGGGACCCGGGGACAACAAGTTTCTAGGACAACATAAGGTTGAAAAAGTGACAAATGTTGGAAAAAAAATACAAAACATTCTTTTTTTAAATGCTGAAAAAATGACAAAAATATTGGAAGAAATAACAAAAAATCTGAAAAAGTGAAAACTAAAACATAAATAATAATGAGACAAAAGAATGGGAATAAAATTGACTAGACAGAAAACACAGCTGCAGACTTTCTAAATCAGAAGTTTGACAAAATAACGTTAAAATATGACAAATGTGGAAAAAACTACAAAAACGTTATTTTTTGAGATGCTGAAAAGGTGACAAATGTTAAAAATGTGAATAAAACATTGTACTACTGTACTATAATACACTGTACTATAACTGTACTGTACTATACTACACTGTACTGTAACTGTACTGTACTATACTACACTGTACTGTAACTTTACTGTACTATACAACACTGTACTGTAACTGTACTGTACTATAATACACTGTACTATAACTGTACTGTACTATAATACACTGTACTGTAACTTTACTGTACTATAATACACTGTACTGTAACTGTACTGTACTATACAACGCTGTACTGTAACTGTACTGTACTATAATACACTGTACTGTAACTGTACTGTATTATAATACACTGTACTGTAACTGTACTGTATTATAATACACTGTACTGTAACTGTACTGTACTATACAACGCTGTACTGTAACTGTACTGTACTATACAACACTGTACTGTAACTTTACTGTACTATAATACACTGTACTGTAACTGTACTGTACTATACAACACTGTACTGTAACTGCACTGTACTATACAACACTGTACTGTAACTGTACTGTACTATACTACACTGTACTATAACTGAACTGTACTATACTACACTGTACTGTAACTGTACTGTACTATAATACACTGTACTATAACTGTACTGTACTATACAACACTGTACTGTAACTGTACTGTACTATACTACACTGTACTATAACTGTACTGTACTATACAACACTGTACTGTAACTGTACTGTACTATACTACACTGTACTGTAACTTTACTGTACTATACAACACTGTACTGTAACTGTACTGTACTATAATACACTGTACTGTAACTGTACTGTACTATACAACACTGTACTGTAACTGTACTGTACTATAATACACTGTACTGTAACTGTACTGTACTATAATACACTGTACTATAACTGTACTGTACTATACAACACTGTACTGTAACTGTACTGTACTATAATACACTGTACTATAACTGTACTGTACTATACAACACTGTACTGTAACTGTACTGTACTATAATACACTGTACTATAACTGTACTGTATTATACTACACTGTACTATAACTTTACTGTACTATACTACACTGTACTATAACTGTACTGTACTATAATACACGGTACTATAACTGTACTGTACTATACTATACTGTACTATACTTTACTATACTGTACTGTACTATAACTATACTATACTGTACTACACCGTGCTATACTATACTATAACTATACAGTACTGTACTGTACTATAACTATACTATACTACACTATACTGTACTATCCTATATTGTACTATAACTATACTATAACTACACCATACTATACTGTACTGTACTGTACTATAACTATACTATACTACACTATACTGTACTATCCTATATTGTACTATAACTATACTATAACTACACCATACTATACTGTACTGTACTGTACTATAACTATACTATACTACACTATACTGTATTATCCTATATTGTACTATAACTATACTATAACTACACCATACTATACTGTACTGTACTGTACTATAACTATACTATAATACACTATACTGTAGTATCCTATATTGTACTATAACTATACTATAACTATACTTTAACTACACCATACTATACTATAACTGTACTGTACTATAAGCATGGATGTGTGCTAAGTGGTTGTGTGTATTTGGGAATAAGCTGACAGACCGTCGGCAGGAATACGACGCCGAACGGGAGCAGAGCTCGCCGGTAACCATAGCAACCTGGGTTAAGGTGACTCTCATTGTTGCCTGGGTAATGATCTGAATAGCTTCAGAGGGTCGGGCTGCATCCATCGGGGGGTTGTGGACGTATTGATGTGTACACACAGTAATGAAACTCAGATTGGTCTGTCGACAGCGGGGGCAGGCTCCGGGGTTAGAGGCAACGAGTATTTACACAATGATGGAGCCCTTGAGCAGGAAACTGGATCCTCTTATGTGGAGGGCAGCTCCCAAATATACATCAGGTACAAGCGATACTTCCCAGTCTGAAAAGTGAGCTGAGAGCTGTGTTCTCTAAAATAAAACATCCTGTTGATTTTCAAAATAAAATACCCCATGCTCACGGCGGATTATATTTCCCTGCACTATTCAATTCAATTTTATTTATAGTATCAATTAATAACAAGAGTTTTCTCAAAATACTTTATAGGTAGAGCAGGTCTAGACCTCTCTATAATCTACAGATAGAGCAGGTCTAGACCACTCTATAATTTACAGATAGAGCATCTCTAGCCCACTCTATAATTTAGTGATAGAGCAGGTCTAGACCATTGAGCCCTGGGACCATAGGGCCCTGGGACCATAGAGCTCTGGGACCATTGGGCCCTGGGACCATAGGGCCGTGGGACCATAGGGCCCTGGGACCATTGGGCCCTGGGACCATAGGGTCCTGGGACTATTGGGCACTGGGACCATAGGGCTCTGGGACCATTGGGCCCTGGGACCATAGAGCTCTGGGACCATAGGATCCTTGGACCATAGGGTCCTGGGACCATTGGGCCCTGGGACCTTAGGATCCTGGGACCATAGGGCCCTAGGATGAAATGACGCTGCTGTGTCCAATAACAACGGGGAGTACACTAGTATGACTGACCACGCCTCAGATTGATGCGAGAATGCCTTCAACAAACGTTTCACAATGATTCCTTTCTGTCATCCTACGAGATAAAATCACCATCTGTGTTTACGGTGAAGAGATAAGCTCGTCTGTTCTTTCAATATTTCGTAAGTTGGGGATTTCTTCTGCATCTTGAACCCATCTACTCAATCTGAGTAAGAAGCACCGTGACGTTTACCGGCAGCTGTTTTATGTGAGATTAAGATCTAGATCTACACATATTGGATGTGGTCATGTTCTGTGGTAAAGAAATGACGGAGGGTTGGGGGTCAGGTGTAAGAAACGGGCAGCAGAGAGCTCTTTATGTGGGAGTGTTGCATACTGACTGTTGTCTCGCACAGCCAACCGTATGTCCACAGCGCTGCGGAGTCCAGGTCTGAATACATATATTACATAAAGATAACTGGGGACACCACACAGTAAGGTGAGCTGCTTAAATCAGCTGATACATTGAAACACCTCATTATCTCCACGGTTACACCTCATTATTTCCATGGTTACACCTCATTATCTCTCACCAGAGTATCTGTGTGTGGACTTCATCCAGACATGTCCCACCAATCAGTCCCAGAACCTCCCAGTTAGAGAGGACACGTCAATGTCAATGTCAATGTCATATTTATTTGTATAGCACATTTCCAAGGCCGAGGCCTACCAAAGTACTTCACAGTAAAAAAGAACAAAAAAACAGATACAATAGAAGACACAACAAATAACAAATACCAAGAAGATAGAATACAACATTCATCAAGGTGACTCCCCTGAGCCAAACGCTATTTCAAATAAATAAGTCTTCAGCAGTGATTTAAAAGTGGACCAGCTTCTAGCAGTCCGCACAGCTACAGGCAATGAGTTCACCAGAGTTGGAGTAGCCACTGAAAAGGCTCGATCACCTCACCTCGATCTAGGAACCTCTAGGACCATCAGACTGGCTAAACGGAGGTCTCTGGAGGGCCTATGCAGCCTGACATGGTACTCTGGGGCAAGCCCATTGATACATTTAATACATAACACCCACATACACAAGTCCCACCAATCAGTCCCAGAACCTCCCAGTTAGAGAGGACAAGTCCCACCAATCAGTCCAAGAACCTCCCAGTTAGAGAGGACAAGTCCCACCAATCAGTCCAAGAACCTCCCAGTTGAAGAGGACACGTCCCACCAATCAGTCCCAGAACCTGCCAGTTAGAGAGGACACGTCCCACCAATCAGTCCAAGAACCTCCCAGTTGAAGAGGACACGTCCCACCAATCAGTCCCAGAACCTCCCAGTTAGAGAGGACACGTCCCACCAATCAGTCCAAGAACCTCCCAGTTAGAGAGGACACGTCCCACCAATCAGTCCCAGAACCTCCCAGTTAGAGAGGACACACCCTCAACATATTCTTTATTAACCCTTGTGTTGTCTCCCGGGTCAAAAACAGACCAAAATTTTAAATTTTCGTCCCTTTTTCAGACTTTTCTTTAGTCTCCACTGCCACCATCTTACTAGTTTTATACTTTCTGGAATTCATGGTCAATAACCCTCATTTATATAGAATTATACCTAATATTAACCCTCATTTATATAGAATTATACCTGATAATAACCCTCATTTATATAGAATTATACCTAATATTAACCCTCATTTATATAGAATTATACCTGATAATAACCCTCATTTATATAGAATTATACCTAATATTAACCCTCATTTATATAGAATTATACCTCATATTAACCCTCATTCATATAAAATTATACCTAATATTAACCCTCATTTATATAGAATTATACCTGATATTAACCCTCATTTAAATAGAATTATACCTGATATTAACCCTCATTTATATAGAATTATACCTAATATTAGAGTTAAAAAAGCAGAAATTATGAATTATTTTGACTAATAGTTAAGATCAGAGGAATGAAAGAGCGTTGGAAGGATCCATTGTTAGTAATTTGGTTAAAAAGAAACTAATATTTCAGATATAGATATTTTTTAAAGGGGTCAGATCTTTCCAGTCCTTCCCTGAAAGAACCTGCACCTTCTGCTAGAAGACATGAGGACTGAGGTTACAGCTTGGGACAGAACATTATCATGGAGAAGTCAGACAGCTGCAGCCAGAGGCAGGACACGCCGGGTTGTTTATCCTGCAGACAGAGACACACACACACACACACACACACACACACACACACGTATAACAATCCAAAGGTCCTTGGTCTTCCCGGTTCTGGTACACGAAGCACTCAACGCGGCGCTACCTTGACATGAGCAGCGAGCTGGAGAGAAAAACATGACTTCACCTCGTTGGTTTGATTCACTCGCCACAAAAAATAGAGACATTCTGTAAAATATGTAGAAGTGTATAACCATGTCGGTCCTGCTTGGCACCTCATATATATATATATATATATATATATATATATATATATATATATATATATATATATATATATATGAGGTGCCCAGAGGACTCCCCAGACAAATGGGTCGGAAATTTACTTTGGTGCCTTACTGTATTTCTCCTTCTCTTTTAAACGTCCCCGTCCTCTGTCTCTGTGATGGCGTTCTGACCTCCGTCTGATTTCTGAGAACTATGGTTACCTGGTCCTCAGATCTCTGCAGGGTAAATCCAGACAGCTAGCTAGACTATCTGTCCAATCTGAGGACTATGGTTACCTGGTCCTCAGGTCTCTGCAGGGTAAATCCAGACAGCTAGCTAGACTATCTGTCCAATCTGAGTCTCTGTTGACTAAAACTACTTCTGAACGTAGACGTTCCACCAAAACAACTTCCTTCTTGAGACTCTTTAGCAGCGGCACCGTGGCTCCGTCCGGCGCTTAGCCCTGCCCACGATGATTGTGATTGGTTTAAAGAAATCCCAATAAACCAGAGCAGGTTGTTCTCCCATCTTGATCTTTCCACCATATACTGGGGGATATAGAAACAGCACAGTATTGCAATATTTTCAGTGGCAATACTGCATCAATACACAGGCGTTAAGTATGGATATTTTATTATATATTATATATTTGATGGTCAGTTTGTCCCATTTTAAAGCAATAAAATTTAAATATGTGAGATGAAAAAACAGAGAAAAGTTTCTTTCTAACAGATTAGAAGTTGGAAAAAAGGTTATAAATTACAATATCTCGCAGAATATTGCAATATGTTGAAAATCGCAATAATATCATATAGTGGCTGAAGTATCGTGATGATACCGTATCGGGGGGCATCTGGTGACCCCCGTATTATTTTAGATGTTAAAGGCACTTTGCAGTCGACTAACGACGAAGTTCTCCCGCTTTAAAGAACCGAGGAATCAAAGCTTCACAACGAAGAGCTCATGTCTTCTTCATGGAGCCGTACAGTGAGGAAAATGCCAACGCAGGAAATAAGGAGCCTAAATTGAGATTAAATTATTGTAAACAAACCCCCGTGGTATTCTTGGTCTGCTTCAATATGTTTTCTTTCCTCAAATAAATAAAGTGGAATTATTCATGGAAAGCAAATCAACAAAAGGCTTTTTCAGAGCTGGAACGTATTCAGGCGTCCGCCCCGTGTTCAGTCCCCATGTCAGTCCACGAGCACCATCACAGGGAATATTCACAGGACCCCCGTTCAATAACAGGCATCAGTAAAACATATGGCTTCGAAATCAGAAAGATTGAAGTTATTCATGTTCTGAGTTGGAGGAAAATATGATAAATCAAATGAAATGCAGATGGTAAAGTTCCACAATGGGATCATTTAGTTGAGTTGGTCCCCCCCCCCTTACCCTTTGTAAAATCACATGTCCAATTTAAAGTGTTGTTCACTGTAAATTCACAGCAAACTGCTGGCTACATCACATTTACAGTAAAAATTAAAATATACAGGATGTTATTGTGATTATGTACAGCAAAATAATGTAATAATGTAATTATACTACTGTAAAAAAAAGCAAAATACTGCTTTATTACAGTAAATATGTGTGCCTGGCTGCTGTGATGTTACAGTATAGAGCTGTAGATGTATTGTAATTAACTGTGAAATAGTACTGTAAATTACTGTGAAAGTAACGCAATTAGTTGCAGCAATTTGCTATGAATTTACAGTGAAAACATGTACAGTGTACACACTACTTCACGACACACACTCGCTTGATGGGCTCCTGGGCCTAGACCCATATGGATGGATGGATGGATGGATGGATGGATGGATGGATGGATGGATGGATGGATGGATGGATGGATGGATAGATGGATAGATAGATAGTACTGATAGTACTGGTAGATAAGTGTACAAGAGATAGCAAACTGTATTCTACAATAATTGCACATGAATTAGTCAATTGCCCAAATGAAAAATGATGCACATATGAAATAATAATGGGATATATTTCACAGAGTCAACAGTGTTCGTTGTCCAGTCTGACGGCCGCTGGAAGGAAAGATCTTTGGTGTCCCTCCTTCACACAGTGGGGGGGCAGCCTGTCCAAATACCATGCTTCAACAACTCTGAAATATGCAATAAGAGCTCCATAATCTCCAGTTCAGCATGAATAGAAACCTTTTAGGGAGAAAGATGGTCGCCCCGAGCGTTCTTACGTCTTTCCCTCGTCAAAGTCACTTTCATACACTCATCAGACATGTTAATGTCCACGTGCATATAGGAACACTCATACGTAGATTGTTAGATGGTATAGATCAGTTCTGCTGACATTTTGGTGATGATCAGACACGTAAACTACCGCGAAAAGACCGGAAAGTGCGTGAGGTCGGAAGTGTCCGGATGTGGCCGATAGCAGCGAGGGGTGTGGACACAGCGACTAGTGTCAGCGTGGTTGGTGTTTCTTCTACTCTTCTGTCCTCATTGGAGTGTGATGAAAGAACTATTGTATAAATATTTCATGCATTGACATTCAAGAAGACAAATCCCTCAAAAACGGGTCATTTTATATAAAATGGACTTGGCACAGTCGGACACGCCTGCATTGTGTATTAGGATTTGTTCGGCTTTAGATGAACTGCACACTCGCTGGAAGAAAGCCGGCGATGTCCTGAAATAAACCCTCAACAATAAACAGTCTGCTCGTTCTCTTTTAAAGAGCCAGACGGGGTAATGAGGCGGAGGACGAGCTGGCATCAGTCAGGCTCCTTCTACAGGGCCGGGCTGCTTAACTGGAGAGAGAAAGTTCAACATGGTGCAGAAAGAAAGAAGGAAAACACTCCCAAGGGTGCAATGCAAGCACGGTTAACTTTGTTAATGAGCTTCTCTGTTTTTGGAACAATGTGTTGGTTGTTAGAGGCAGGGACTGTTACCCCCGGTGTCCTCGGGTCAAATCAGACCCTTTAAAAAAATGTCTATATCTGAAATATGAGTTTCTTTTTAACCAAATTACCATAAAATGGATTCCTTCCAACGCTCTTTTATTCCTCTGATCTTAACTATTAGTCAAAATAATTCATCATTTCTGCTTTTTAACTCTAATATTAGGTATAATTCTATATAAATGAGGGTTATTGACCATGAATGTCAAATTTTGGTCCGTTTTTGACCCGGGGGTAAACTCTGGTTGCAGCTTTGACTCAAAGTCTTCAGCTTTTGTTCTGCAGCAGTGATTCCCAACAACCAGGGGATCTTATACCACAGGGGGCAGTTCTGCAGCTGACGGGAGACGGGGGGCAAACATGTAGAGCTGGGGTGTCAAATGTAACTTCCCTAAGGGCCACATTAGAAAATGAGAATCACATCAAGGGCCAGACAGTTTATTGCTGTTATGTCATGGGAAAAGTCCAATATCTTTGACTGTATTATTGCATGTCTCATATTGTCTTCTCACTCAGTTTGGTTGGCAAAAATGTCGAATAAAACGCTAAAAACGTAAAGAAAAAGTGTCAAAAATGTCAAAAAAATGAATAAAATCATTGTGAGAAGTGACTAAAAGCAGGTGGGCCAAAATGTAATGTGAACCTGAATGTATGTAAAGGTACTTTAGTGTCACATACACATACATGTAGTGAAATTCACTGGGCAGCCAATCACAGCTCCTGGGGACCAACTCCAGATCTGAGCCAGTGCCTTGCTCAAGGGCTCTGACTGGAGAACCTGGTACATGTTTCTGATGGAGGGGCCGGATGAAAATTAGCAAGGGGCCGGATTTGGTGCCCAGGCCTTAAGTTTGACACGTGTGATGTAGACATGTGCACAACGGATCACGTCCACACCGAACTTCCTGTCGTCAGATGTTGTGGGCGGGGCTAAGTTCAGCTCCCATCCAGGCTATTACTCTGTTTTTATTTATGTATTATCTGCTCGGCACAATTCATAACTCTTATGACTACACGAGTGACGCAAAGGACACTCAGAGATCCGGGTTGAGGGTCCAGACTGAGACACGTGTAGAAATCTCATTTCACACGACCCCCAAATGTGGTTTGGATCTGATTGTAACCAACAGTATTGCGTGTCCAGATTCTCTGAAATAAATCTGCTTTCTTTCAAATTTCATTTCTTTGCAGGTATGCAAATGAGGTTTATTGTAGCTCATTAAAATGTACAAAGTCTTTGGAGATCAGACTCCATCGTTATACGAATCTTTCATCTCTCTCTCTCTTTGTATATATATATATATATGGAGGGTTGAACTCTTTGCCTTCAACGACAGCTGATAGCAAAGGGAGAAACAGATTTAACCCTTGTGTTGTCTTCCCGTCAACCATGAAACCAGAGGTTCGTATTCTTCGGACAAAGGTTTGCGATCTTCGGACAGAGGTTTGTGTTCTTCAGATAGAGGTTTGTGTTCTTCGGACGGAGGTTCGTGTTCTTCGGACAGAGGTTCGTATTATTCGGACGGAGGTTTGTGTTCTTCGAACAAATGTTCGTGTTCTTTGGACAGAGGTTCGTATTCTTCGGATGGAGGTTTGTGTTTTCGGACAAAGGTTTATGTTCTTCGGACAGTCGGTTCGTATTCTTCGAACAGAGGTTCGTATTCTTCGGACGGAGGTTTGTCTTCTTCGGACAGTCGGTTTGTATTCTTTGGACAAAGATTTGTGTTCTTCAGACAGAGGTTCGTGGTCTTTGGACAAAGATTTGTGTTCTTCAGACAGAGGTTCATATTCTTCGGACGGAGGTTCGTGTTCTTCGGACAGTCGGTTCATGTTCTTCAGACAGAGGTTTGTGTTCTTCGGACGGAGGTTCGTGATCTTCGGACAGAGGTTCGTATTCTTTGGACAAAGGTTCATGTTCTTCGGACAGAGGTTCGTTTTCTTTGGACAAAGGTTCATGTTCTTCGGACAGAGGTTAGTTTTCTTCGGACAAAGGTTTGTGTTCTTCGGACAGAGATTCGTATTCTTTGGACAAAGGTTCGTATTCTTTGGACAGAGGTTCTTGTTCTTAGGACAGTCGGTTCATATTCTTCAGACAGAGGTTCGTGTTCTTCGAACAGAGGTTTGTGTTCTTCATACAGAGGTTCGTATTCTTTGGATGGAGGTTCATATTCTTCAGACAGAGGTTCATATTCTTTGGACGGAGGTTCATATTCTTCAGACAGAGGTTCGTATTCTTTGGACAAAGGTTCATGTTCTTTGGACAGAGGTTCGTATTCTTTGGACAGAGGTTCATATTCTTCGGACAGAGGTTCCTATTCTTCGGAAGGAGGTTTATGTTCTTCGGACGGAGGTTCGTATTCTTCGGACAAAGATTTGTGTTCTTCAGACAGAGGTTCGTATTGTTCGGACGGAGGTTCGTATTCTTCGTACAAAGGTTTCTGTTCTTCGGACCGAGGTTGGTATTCTTCGGACGGAGGTTCATGTTCTTCGTACAAAGTTTTGTGTTCTTCAGACAGAGGTTCGTATTGTTCGGACAGAGGTTCGTATTCTTCGTACAAAGGTTTCTGTTCTTCGGACAGAGGTTCGTATTCTTCGGACGGAGGTTCGTATTCTTCGGACAGAGGTTCGTATTCTTCGGACAGAGATTAGTATTCTTCGGAAGGAGGATAGTTTTCTTCGGACAGAGATTCGTATTCTTCAGACAGAGCTTCGTGTTCTTGGGGCAGAGGTTCGTATTCTTTGGACAAAGGTTCATGTTCTTCGGACAGAGGTTCGTATTCTTCGGACAAAGGTTTCTGTTCTTCGGACGGAGGTTCCTATTCTTCGGACGGAGGTTCGTGTTCTTGGGACAGAGGTTCGTATTCTTTGGACAAAAGTTCATGTTCTTCGGACAGAGATTCGTATTCTTCGGACAGAGGTTCGTATTCTTCGGAAGGAGGTTCGTGTTCTGCGAACGGAGGTTGGTATTCTTCGGAAAAAGATTTGTGTTCTTCAAACAGAGGTTCGTATTCTTCGGACAGAGGTTTGTGTTCTTCGAACAGATGTTTGTATTCTTCGGACGGAGGTTTGTGTTCTTCGGACAAAGGTTTGTGTTCTTTGGACGGAGGTTAGTTTTCTTCCGACAGAGATTCGTATTCTTCAGACGTAGGTTCGTGTTCTTCGATCAGATGTTTGTATTCTTTGGACGGAGGTTCGTATTCTTCGGACAGAGGTTTGTGTTCTTCATAAAGAGGTTCGTATTCTTTGGATGGAGGATCATATTCTTCAGACAGAGGTTCGTATTCTTTGGACAAAGGTTCATGTTCTTCGGACAAAGTTTTGTGTTCTTCAGACAGAGGTTCGTATTCTTCGTACGGAGGTTTGTATTCTTCGGACAGAGGTTCGTATTCTTCGGAAGGAGGTTCGTATTCTTCGGACAGAGGTTCCGATTCTTCGGACTGAGGTTTCGTGTTCTTGGGACAGAGGTTCGTATTCTTTGGACAAAAGTTCATGTTCTTCGGACAGAGGTTCGTATTCTTCGGACAGAGGTTTGTATTCTTCGGACAGAGGTTTATGTTCTTTGGACGGAGGTTAGTTTTCTTCCGACAGAGATTCGTATTCTTCGTACGTAGGTTCGTGTTCTTCGAACAGAGGTTTGTATTCTTTGGACAGAGGTTCGTCTTCTTCGGCCGGAGGTTCGTATTCTTCGGACAAAGATTTGTGTTCTTCAGACAGAGGTTCGTATTCTTCGGACGGAGGTTCGTATTCTTCGGACAAAGTTTTGTGTTCTTCAGACATAGGTTCGTATTCTTCGGATCGAGGTTCGTATTCTTCGGACAGAGGTTCATATTCTTCGGACGGAGGTTCGTATTCTTCAGACAGAGTTTCGTATTCTTCGGACAGAGGTTTGTATTCTTCGGACAGAGGTTCGTATTCTTCGGACAAAGGTTCATGTTCTTCGGACAGAGGTTTGTTTTCTTTGGACAAAGGTTCATGTTCTTCGGACAGAGGTTAGTTTTCTTTGGACAAAGGTTTGTGTTCTTTGGACGGAGGATAGTTTTCTTCGGACAGAGATTCGTATTCTTCGGACAGAGGTTTGTGTTCTTCGGACAGTCGGTTCATATTCTTCGGACAGAGGTTAGTTTTCTTTGGACAAAGGTTTGTGTTCTTTGGACGGAGGATAGTTTTCTTCGGACAGAGATTCGTGTTATTCGACCAAAGATTTGTGTTCTTCGGACAGAGGTTCGTATTCTTTGGACGGAGGTTCATATTCTTCAGACAGAGGTTCGTATTCTTTGGACAAAGGTTCATGTTCTTCGGACAGAGGTTTGTATTCTTTGGACAGAGGTTCATATTCTTCGGACAGAGGTTCGTATTCTTCGGAAGGAGGTTCGTGTTCTTCGGACGGAGGTTCGTATTCTTCGGACAAAGATTTGTGTTCTTCAGACAGAGGTTCGTATTCTTCGGACGGAGGTTCCTATTCTTCGGACTGAGGTTCGTGTTCTTGGGACAGAGGTTCGTATTCTTTGGAAAAAAAGTTCATGTTCTTTGGACAGAGTTTCGTATTCTTCGGACAGAGTTTCGTATTCTTCGGAAGGAGTTTTGTGTTCTGCGGAAGGAGGTTGGTATTCTTCGGACAAAGATTTGTGTTCTTCAGAAAAAGGTTCGGATTCTTCGGACAAAGATTTGTGTTCTTCAGAAAAAGGTTCGGATTCTTCGGACAGAGGTTTGTATTCTTCATACAGAGGTTCGTATTCTTTGGATGGAGGTTCATATTCTTTAGACAGATTTACGTATTCTTTGGACGGAGGTTCATATTCTTCAGATAGAGGTTCGTATTCTTCGGATGGAGGTTCATGTTCTTCGGACAAAGGTTTGTGTTCTTTGGACGGAGGTTAGTTTTCTTCGGACAGAGGTTTGTATTCTTCGGACGGAGGTTCGTGTTATTCGGACAAAGGTTCATGTTCTTCGGCCGGAGGTTCGTATTCTTCGGAAGGAGGTTCGTGTTCTTCAGAAAGAGATTCGTATTCTTTGGATGGAGGTTCTTTTTCTTCAAACAGGTTTGTATTATTCGGACGGAGGTTCATGATCTTCGGACAGAGGTTCGTATTCTTTGGACAAAGGTTCATGTTCTTCGGACAGAGGTTCGTTTTCTTTGGACAAAGGTTCATGTTCTTCGGACAGAGGTTAGTTTTCTTCGGACAAAGGTTTGTGTTCTTCGGACAGAGATTCGTATTCTTTGGACAAAGGTTCGTATTCTTTGGACAGAGGTTCTTGTTCTTAGGACAGTCGGTTCATATTCTTCAGACAGAGGTTCGTGTTCTTCGAACAGAGGTTTGTGTTCTTCATACAGAGGTTCGTATTCTTTGGATGGAGGTTCATATTCTTCAGACAGAGGTTCATATTCTTTGGACGGAGGTTCATATTCTTCAGACAGAGGTTCGTATTCTTTGGACAAAGGTTCATGTTCTTTGGACAGAGGTTCGTATTCTTTGACAGAGGTTCATATTCTTCGGACAGAGGTTCCTATTCTTCGGAAGGAGGTTTATGTTCTTCGGACGGAGGTTCGTATTCTTCGGACAAAGATTTGTGTTCTTCAGACAGAGGTTCGTATTCTTCGGACGGAGGTTCGTATTCTTCGGACAAAGGTTTCTGTTCTTCGGACAGAGGTTCGTATTCTTCGGACGGAGGTTCATGTTCTTCGGACAAAGTTTTGTGTTCTTCAGACAGAGGTTCGTATTCTTCGGACAGAGGTTCGTATTCTTCGGACAAAGGTTTCTGTTCTTCGGACAGAGGTTCGTATTCTTCGGACGGAGGTTCGTATTCTTGACAGAGGTTCGTATTCTTCGACAGAGGTTTGTATTCTTCGGAAGGAGGTTAGTTTTCTTCGACAGAGGTTCGTATTCTTCAGACAGAGCTTCGTGTTCTTGGGACAGAGGTTCGTATTCTTTGGACAAAGGTTCATGTTCTTCGGACAGAGGTTCGTATTCTTCGACAAAGGTTTCTGTTCTTCTGACGGAGGTTCCTATTCTTCGGACGGAGGTTCGTGTTCTTGGGACAGAGGTTCGTATTCTTGGACAAAAGTTCATGTTCTTCGACAGAGTTCGTATTCTTCGGACAGAGGTTCGTATTCTTCGGAAGGAGGTTCGTGTTCTTCGAACGGAGGTTGGTATTCTTCGGAAAGATTTGTGTTCTTCAGACAGAGGTTCGTATTCTTCGACAGAGGTTTGTGTTCTTCGACAGATGTTTGTATTCTCGGACGGAGGTTTGTGTTCTTCGGACAAAGGTTTGTGTTCTTTGGACGGAGGTTAGTTTTCTTCCGACAGAGGTTCGTATTCTTCAGGACGAGGTTCGTTCTTGATCAGATGTTTGTATTCTTGGACGGAGGTTCGTATTCTTCGGACAGAGGTTTGTGTTCTTCATAAAGAGGTTCGTATTCTTTGGACGGAGGTTCATATTCTTCAGACAGAGGTTCGTATTCTTTGGACAAAGGTTCATGTTCTTCGGACAAAGTTTTGTGTTCTTCAGACAGAGGTTCGTATTCTTCGTACGGAGGTTTGTATTCTTCGGACAGAGGTTCGTATTCTTCGGAAGGAGGTTCGTATTCTTCGGACAGAGGTTCCGATTCTTCGGACTGAGGTTTCGTGTTCTTGGGACAGAGGTTCGTATTCTTTGGACAAAAGTTCATGTTCTTCGGACAGAGGTTCGTATTCTTCGGACAGAGGTTTGTATTCTTCGGACAGAGGTTTATGTTCTTTGGACGGAGGTTAGTTTTCTTCCGACAGAGATTCGTATTCAAGTCAAGTCAAGTCAAGTCAAGTCAAGTTTATTTCATCCATAAAAATGGAAATTACAGTGCTCACACTCGCCATCCCCCCCTACATTTTCTTTTTTTTTTTTTTTTTTTTTTTTTTTTTTTCATTCTTCGTACGTAGGTTCGTGTTCTTCGAACAGAGGTTTGTATTCTTTGGACAGAGGTTCGTCTTCTTCGGCCGGAGGTTCGTATTCTTCGGACAAAGATTTGTGTTCTTCAGACAGAGGTTCGTATTCTTCGGACGGAGGTTCGTATTCTTCGGACAAAGTTTTGTGTTCTTCAGACAGAGGTTCGTATTCTTCGGACGAGGTTCGTATTCTTCGACAGAGGTTCATATTCTTCGGACGGAGGTTCGTATTCTTCAGACAGAGTTTCGTATTCTTCGGACAGAGGTTTGTATTCTTCGACAGAGGTTCGATTCTTCGGACAAAGGTTCATGTTCTTCGACAGAGGTTTGTTTTCGGACAAAGGTTCGTGTTCTTCGACAGAGGTTAGTTTTCTTTGGACAAAGGTTTGTGTTCTTTGGACGGAGGTTAGTTTTCTTCGGACAGAGATTTGTATTCTTCGACAGAGGTTTGTGTTCTTCGACAGTCGGTTCATATTCTTCGGACAGAGGTTAGTTTTCTTTGGACAAAGGTTTGTGTTCTCTTGGACGGAGGATAGTTTTCTTGACAGAGATTCGTTATTCGACCAAAGATTTGTGTTCTTCGGACAGAGGTTCGTATTCTTTGGACGGAGGTTCATATTCTTCAGACAGAGGTTCGTATTCTTTGGACAAAGGTTCATGTTCTTCGGACAGAGGTTTGTATTCTTTGGACAGAGGTTCATATTCTTCGGACAGAGGTTCGTATTCTTCGGAAGGAGGTTCGTGTTCTTCGGACGGAGGTTCGTATTCTTCGGACAAAGATTTGTGTTCTTCAGACAGAGGTTCGTATTCTTCGGACGGAGGTTCCTATTCTTCGGACTGAGGTTCGTGTTCTTGGGACAGAGGTTCGTATTCTTTGGAAAAAAAGTTCATGTTCTTTGGACAGAGTTTCGTATTCTTCGGACAGAGTTTCGTATTCTTCGGACAGAGGTTCGTATTCTTCGGAAGGAGGTTCGTGTTCTGCGAACGGAGGTTGGTATTCTTCGGAAAAAGATTTGTGTTCTTCAAACAGAGGTTCGTATTCTTCGGACAGAGGTTTGTGTTCTTCGAACAGATGTTTGTATTCTTCGGACGGAGGTTTGTGTTCTTCGGACAAAGGTTTGTGTTCTTTGGACGGAGGTTAGTTTTCTTCCGACAGAGATTCGTATTCTTCAGACGTAGGTTCGTGTTCTTCGATCAGATGTTTGTATTCTTTGGACGGAGGTTCGTATTCTTCGGACAGAGGTTTGTGTTCTTCATAAAGAGGTTCGTATTCTTTGGATGGAGGATCATATTCTTCAGACAGAGGTTCGTATTCTTTGGACAAAGGTTCATGTTCTTCGGACAAAGTTTTGTGTTCTTCAGACAGAGGTTCGTATTCTTCGTACGGAGGTTTGTATTCTTCGGACAGAGGTTCGTATTCTTCGGAAGGAGGTTCGTATTCTTCGGACAGAGGTTCCGATTCTTCGGACTGAGGTTTCGTTCTTGGGACAGAGGTTCGTATTCTTTGACAAAAGTTCGTTCTTCTTTGACAGAGGTTCGTATTCTTCGACAGAGGTTTGTATTCTTCGGACAGAGGTTTATGTTCTTTGGACGGAGGTTAGTTTTCTTCCGACAGAGATTCGTATTCTTCGTACGTAGGTTCGTGTTCTTCGAACAGAGGTTTGTATTCATTGGACAGAGGTTCGTCTTCTTCGGCCGGAGGTTCGTATTCTTCGGACAAAGATTTGTGTTCTTCAGACAGAGGTTCATGTTCTTCAGACAGAGGATCGTGTTCTTCAGTCGGTTCGTGTTCTTCAGTCGGTTCGTGTTCTTCGGACAAAGATTTGTGTTCTTCAGACAGATGTTCGTATTCTTCGGATGGAGGTTCGTATTCTTCGGACAAAGGTTCGTATTCTTCGAACAGAGGTTCATATTCTTCGGACAGAGGTTCGTATTCTTCGGAAGGAGGTTCGTGTTCTGCGGACGGAGGTTCGTGTTCTTCGTACAGATGTTTGCATTCTTTGGACGGAGGTTCGTATTCTTCGGACAGAGGTTTGTGTTCTTCATAAAGAGGTTCGTATTCTTTGGATGGAGGTTTTTATTCTTCGGACAGAGGTTCGTATTCTTCGGAAGGAGGTTCGTATTCTTCGGACAGAGGTTCCGATTCTTCGGACTGAGGTTTCGTGTTCTTGGGACAGAGGTTCGTATTCTTTGGACAAAAGTTCATGTTCTTCGGACAGAGGTTCGTATTCTTCGGACAGAGGTTCGTATTCTTCGGAAGGAGGTTTGTGTTCTTCGAACAGATGTTTGTATTCTTCGGACGGAGGTTTGTGTTCTACGGACAAAGGTTTGTGTTCTTTGGACGGAGGTTAGTTTTCTTCGGACAGAGATTTATATTCTTCGGACGTAGGTTTGTGTTCTTCGAACAGAGGTTCGTGTTCTTCAGACAGAGGTTCGTGTTCTTCAGTCGGTTTGTGTTCTTCGGACAAAGATTTGTGTTCTTCAGACAGATGTTCGTATTCTTCGGATGGAGGTTCGTATTCTTCGAACAAAGGTTCGTATTCTTCGAAAAGAGGTTCATATTCTTCGGACAGAGGTTCGTATTCTTCGGAAGGAGGTTCGTGTTCTTTGGATGGAGGTTCGTGTTCTTGGGACAGAGGTTCGTATTCTTCGGACAAAGGTTCATGTTCTTCGGACAGAGGTTCGTTTTCTTTGGACAAAGGTTCATGTTCTTCGGACAGAGGTTAGTTTTTTTCAGACAGAGGTTCGTATTCTTCGGACGGAGGTTCGTATTCTTCGGAAGGAGGTTTGTGTTCTTCGGACGGAGGTTCGTATTCTTCGTACAAAGGTTTCTGTTCTTCGGACCGAGGTTCGTATTCTTCGGACGGAGGTTTGTATTCTTCGGACAAAGTTTTGTGTTCTTCAGACAGAGGTTCGTATTCTTCGGACGGAGGTTCGTATTCTTCGGACAGAGGTTCGTATTCTTCAGACAGAGCTTCGTGTTCTTGGGACAGAGGTTCGTATTCTTTGGACAAAGGTTCATGTTCTTCGGACAGAGGTTCGTATTCTTCGGACAAAGGTTTCTGTTCTTCGGACGGAGGTTCCTATTCTTCGGACGGAGGTTCGTGTTCTTGGGACAGAGGTTCGTATTCTTTGGACAAAAGTTCATGATCTTCATACAGAGGTTCGTATTCTTTGGATGGAGGATCATATTCTTCAGACAGAGGTTCGTATTCTTTGGACGGAGGTTCATATTCTTCAGACAGAGGTTCGTATTCTTTGGTCAAAGGTTCATGTTCTTCGAACAGAGGTTCGTATTCTTTGGACAGATGTTCATATTCTTCGGACAGAGGTTCGTATTCTTTGGAAGGAGGTTCGTGTTCTTCGGACGGAGGTTCGTATTCTTCGTACAAAGGTTTCTGTTCTTCGGACCGAGGTTCGTATTCTTCGGACGGAGGTTCGTATTCTTCGGACAGAAGTTCGTATTCTTTGGACAAAGGTTCATGTTCTTCGGACGGAGGTTCGTATTCTTCGGACAAACGTTTCTGTTCTTCGGACGGATGTTCCTATTCTTTGGACGGAGGTTCATGTTCTTTGGACAGAGGTTCGTATTCCTCGGACAGAGGTTCATATTCTTCGGACGGAGGTTCGTATTCTTCAGAAGGAGTTTCGTGTTCTTTGGACAGAGGTTCGTATTCTTCGGACGGAGGTTCGTGTTCTTCGGACAAAGGTTTGTGTTCTTTGGACGGAGGTTAGTTTTCTTCGGACAGTCGGTTCATGTTCTTCAGACAGAGGTTTGTGTTCATCGGACAAAGATTTGTGTTCTTCAAACAGAGGTTCGTATTTTTTGGACGGAGATTCGTGTTCTTCATACAGAGGTTCGTATTCTTTGGATGGAGGTTCATATTCTTCAAACAGAGGTTCCTATTCTTCGGACGGATGTTCGTGTTCTTGGGACAGAGGTTCGTATTCTTTGGACAAAGGTTCATGTTCTTCGGACAGAGGTTCATATTCTTCGAAGAGGTTTGTATTCTTCAGACAGAGTTTCGTATTCTTCGGAAGGAGGTTCGTGTTCTTTGGACGGAGGTTCGTGTTCTTGGGACAGAGGTTTGTATTCTTCGGACGGAGGTTCTGTTTTTTCAGACAGAGGTTCTGTGTTCTTCGGACAAAGATTTGTGTTCTTCAGACAGAGGTTCGTGTTCTTCAGACAGAGGTTCGTGTTCTTCGGACAAAGATTTGTGTTCTTCAGACAGAGGTTTGTGTTCTTCGGACAAAGTTTCGTATTCTTCAGACAGAGGTTTGTGTTCTTCACACAGAGGTTCGTGTTCTTCGGACAAAGATTTATGTTCTTCAGAAAAAGGTTCGTATTCTTCGGACGGAGGTTCGTGTTCTTGGGACAGAGGTTTGTATTCTTCGGACGGAGGTTCGTGTTCTTCAGACAGAGGTTCGTGTTCTTCGGACAAAGATTTGTGTTCTTCAGACAGAGGTTCGTGTTCTTCAGACAGAGGTTTGTGTTCATCGGACAAAGATTTGTGTTCTTCGAACAGAGGTTCGTATTTTTTGGACGGAGATTCGTTCTTCATACAGAGGTTCGTATTCTTTGGATGGAGGTTCATATTCTTCAAACAGAGGTTCCTATTCTTCGGACGGATGTTCGTGTTCTTGGGACAGAGGTTCGTATTCTTTGGACAAAGGTTCATGTTCTTCGGACAGAGGTTCATATTCTTCGAAGAGGTTTGTATTCTTCAGACAGAGTTTCGTATTCTTCGGAAGGAGGTTCGTGTTCTTTGGACGGAGGTTCGTGTTCTTGGGACAGAGGTTTTGTATTCTTCGGACGGAGGTTCGTGTTCTTCAGACAGAGGTTCGTGTTCTTCGGACAAAGATTTGTGTTCTTCAGACAGAGGTTCGTGTTCTTCAGACAGAGGTTCGTGTTCTTCGGACAAAGATTTGTGTTCTTCAGACAGAGGTTCGTGTTCTTCGGACAAAGTTTCGTATTCTTCAGACAGAGGTTCGTGTTCTTCACACAGAGGTTCGTGTTCTTCGGACAAAGATTTATGTTCTTCAGAAAAAGGTTCGTATTCTTCGGACGGAGGTTTGTGTTCTTCAGACAAAGGTTCATGTTCTTCGGACAGAGGTTCGTATTCTTTGGACAAAGGTTCATGTTGTTCGTAGAGAGGTTTGTATTCTTCGGACGGAGGTTCGTATTCTTCGAACAGAGGTTTGTGTTCTTTGGACGGAGGTTAGTTTTCTTTGGACAGAGGTTCGTATTCTTCGGACGGAGGTTCGTGTTCTTCGGACAGAGGTTCGTATTCTTTGGACGGAGGTTCATATTCTTCAGACAGAGGTTCATGTTGTTGGGACAAAGGTTCGTATTCTTTGGACAAAGGTTCATGTTCTTAGGACAGAGGTTCGTATTCTTCAGACAGAGGTTCGTGTTCTTGGGACAGAGGTTCGTATTCTTTGGACAAAGGTTCATGTTCTTCGGACAGAGGTTCGTATTCTTCGGACAGAGGTTCGTATTCTTCGGAAGGAGGCTCGTGTTCTTTGGACGGAGGTTTCTGTTCTTCGGACGGAGGTTCGTATTCTTCGGACAGAGGTTCGTATTCTTCGGACAGAGATTCGTATTCTTCGGAAGGAAGTTTGTGTTCTTCGGACAGAGGTTCGTATTCTTTGGACGGAGGTTCATATTCTTCAGACAGAGGTTTGTGTTGTTGGGACAAAGGTTCGTATTCTTTGGACAAAGTTTCATGTTCTTCGGACAGAGGTTCGTATTCTTCGGACAGAGATTCGTATTCTTTGGACAGAGATTCGTATTCTTCGGACGGAGTTTCGTGTTCTTGGGAGAGAGGTTCGTATTCTTTGGACAAAGGTTCATGTTCTTCGGACAGAGGTTCGTTTTCTTTGGAAAAAGGTTCATGTTCTTCAGACAGAGGTTCGTGTTCTTCGGACAAAGTTTCGTATTCTTCAGACAGAGGTTCGTGTTCTTCACACAGAGGTTCGTGTTCTTCGGACAAAGATTTATGTTCTTCAGAAAAAGGTTCTTATTCTTCGGACGGAGGTTTGTGTTCTTCAGACAAAGGTTCATGTTCTTCGGACAGAAGTTCGTATTCTTTAGACAAAGGTTCATGTTCTTCGGACAGAGGTTCGTATTCTTTGGACAAAGGTTCATGTTGTTCGAAGAGAGGTTTGTATTCTTCGGACGGAGGTTCGTATTCTTCGAACAGAGGTTTGTGTTCTTTGGACGGAGGTTAGTTTTCTTCGGACAGAGGTTCATATTCTTCGGACGGAGGTTCGTGTTCTTCGGACAGAGGTTCGTATTCTTTGGACGGAGGTTCATATTCTTCAGACAGAGGTTCGTGTTGCTGGGACAAAGGTTCGTATTCTTCGGAAGGAGGCTCGTGTTCTTCTGACGGAGGTTTCTGTTCTTCGGACGGAGGTTCCTATTCTTCGGACGGAGGTTCGTATTCTTCGGAAGGAAGTTTGTGTTCTTCGGACAGAGGTTCGTATTCTTTGGACGGAGGTTCATATTCTTCAGACAGAGGTTTGTGTTGTTGGGACAAAGGTTCGTATTCTTTGGACAAGGGTTCATGTTCTTCGGACAGAGGTTCGTATTCTTCGGACAGAGGTTCGTATTCTTTGGACAGAGATTCGTATTCTTCGGACGGAGTTTCGTATTCTTTGGACAAAGGTTTGTATTCTTCGGACGGAGGTTTGTATTCTTCGAACAGAGGTTTATTCTTCGGACGGAGGTTCGTATTCTTCGGACAAAGGTTCATGTTCTTCGGACAGAGGTTCGTATTCTTCGGACAGAGGTTTGAATTCTTCGGACAGAGGTTTGTGTTCTTCGGACAAAGGTTTGTATTCTTCGGACGGAGGTTTGTATTCTTCGGACGGAGGTTCGTATTCTTCGAACAGAGGTTCGTATTCTTCGGACAGAGGTTTGTATTCTTCGGACAGAGGTTTGTGTTCTTCGGACAAAAGTTTGTATTCTTCGGACGGAGGTTTGTATTCTTCGGACGGAGGTTTGTATTCTTCGAACAGAGGTTTGTATTCTTGGGACGGAGGTTCGTTTTCTTCGGACGGAGGTTCGTATTTTTCAGACAGAGGTTCGTGTTCTTGGGACAGAGGTTCGTATTCTTTGGACAAAGGTTCATGTTCTTCGGACAGAGGTTCGTATTCTTCGGACAGAGGTTCGTATTCTTCGGAAGGAGGCTTGTGTTCTTCGGACGGAGGTTTCTGTTCTTCGGACGGAGGTTCCTATTCTTCGGACGGAGGTTCGTATTCTTCGGACAGAGGTTCGTATTCTTCGGACAGAGATTCGTATTCTTCGGAAGGAAGTTTGTGTTCTTCAGACAGAGGTTCGTGTTCTTCGGACAAAGTTTCGTATTCTTCAGACAGAGGTTCGTGTTCTTCAGAGGAGGTTCGTGGTTCTTCGGACAAAGATTTATGTTCTTCAGAAAGGTCGTATTCTTCGGACGGAGGTTTGTGTTCTTCAGACAAAGGTTCATGTTCTTCGGACAGAAGTTCGTATTCTTTGGACAGAGGTTCGTATTCTTCGGAAGGAGGCTCGTGTTCTTCGGACGGAGGTTTCTGTTCTTCGGACGGAGGTTCCTATTCTTCGGACGGAGGTTCGATTCTTCGACAGAGGTTCGTATTCTTCGACAGAGATTCGTATTCTTCAGAAGGAAGTTTGTGTTCTTCGGACAGAGGTGCGTATTCTTTAGACGGAGGTTCATATTCTTCAGACAGAGGTTTGTGTTGTTGGGACAAAGGTTCGTATTCTTTGGACAAAGTTTCATGTTCTTCGGACAGAGGTTCGTATTCTTCGGACAGAGATTCGTATTCTTTGGACAGAGATTCGTATTCTTCGGACGGAGTTTCGTGTTCTTGGGACAGAGGTTCGTATTCTTTGGACAAAGGTTCATGTTCTTCGGACAGAGGTTCGTATTCTTCGGACAAAGGTTTCTGTTCTTCGGACGGAGGTTCCTATTCTTCGGACGGAGGTTCGTTCTTGGACAGAGGTTCGTATTCTTTGGACAAAGTTCATGATCTTCATACAGAGGTTCGTATTCTTGGATGGAGGATCATATTCTTCAGACAGAGGTTCGTATTCTTTGGACGGAGGTTCATTCTTCAGACAGAGGTTCGTATTCTTTGGTCAAAGGTTCATGTTCTTCGACAGAGGTTCGTATTCTTTGGACAGATGTTCATATTCTTCGACAGAGGTTCGTATTCTTTGGAAGGAGGTTCGTGTTCTTCGACGGAGGTTCGTATTCTTCGACAAAGGTTTCTGTTCTTCGGACCGAGGTTCGTATTCTTCGGACGGAGGTTCGATTCTTCGACAGAAGTTCGATTCTTTGGACAAAGGTTCTGTTCTTCGGACGAGGTTCGATTCTTCGACAAACGCTTCTGTTCTTCGGACGGATGTTCTATTCTTGGACGGAGGTTCATGTTCTTTGGACAGAGGTTCGTATTCCTCGGACAGAGGTTCATATTCTTCGGACGGAGGTTCGTATTCTTCAGAAGGAGTTTCGTGTTCTTTGGACAGAGGTTCGTATTCTTCGGACGGAGGTTCGTGTTCTTCGGACAAAGGTTTGTGTTCTTTGGACGGAGGTTAGTTTTCTTCGGACAGTCGGTTCATGTTCTTCAGACAGAGGTTTGTGTTCATCGGACAAAGATTTGTGTTCTTCAAACAGAGGTTCGTATTTTTTGGATGGAGATTCGTGTTCTTCATACAGAGGTTCGTATTCTTTGGATGGAGGTTCATATTCTTCAAACAGAGGTTCCTATTCTTCGGACGGATGTTCGTGTTCTTGGGACAGAGGTTCGTATTCTTTGGACAAAGGTTCATGTTCTTCGGACAGAGGTTCATATTCTTCGAAGAGGTTTGTATTCTTCAGACAGAGTTTCGTATTCTTCGGAAGGAGGTTCGTGTTCTTTGGACGGAGGTTCGTGTTCTTGGGACAGAGGTTTGTATTCTTCGGACGGAGGTTCGTGTTTTTCAGACAGAGGTTCGTGTTCTTCGGACAAAGATTTGTGTTCTTCAGACAGAGGTTCGTGTTCTTCAGACAGAGGTTCGTGTTCTTCGGACAAAGATTTGTGTTCTTCAGACAGAGGTTTGTGTTCTTCGGACAAAGTTTCGTATTCTTCAGACAGAGGTTTGTGTTCTTCACACAGAGGTTCGTGTTCTTCGGACAAAGATTTATGTTCTTCAGAAAAAGGTTCGTATTCTTCGGACGGAGGTTCGTGTTCTTGGGACAGAGGTTTGTATTCTTCGGACGGAGGTTCGTGTTCTTCAGACAGAGGTTCGTGTTCTTCGGACAAAGATTTGTGTTCTTCAGACAGAGGTTCGTGTTCTTCAGACAGAGGTTCGTGTTCTTCGGACAAAGATTTATGTTCTTCAGAAAAAGGTTCGTATTCTTCGGACGGAGGTTTGTGTTCTTCAGACAAAGGTTCATGTTCTTCGGACAGAGGTTCGTATTCTTTGGACAAAGGTTCATGTTGTTCGTAGAGAGGTTTGTATTCTTCGGACGGAGGTTCGTATTCTTCGAACAGAGGTTTGTGTTCTTTGGACGGAGGTTAGTTTTCTTTGGACAGAGGTTCGTATTCTTCGGACGGAGGTTCGTGTTCTTCGGACAGAGGTTCGTATTCTTTGGACGGAGGTTCATATTCTTCAGACAGAGGTTCATGTTGTTGGGACAAAGGTTCGTATTCTTTGGACAAAGGTTCATGTTCTTAGGACAGAGGTTCGTATTCTTCAGACAGAGGTTCGTGTTCTTGGGACAGAGGTTCGTATTCTTTGGACAAAGGTTCATGTTCTTCGGACAGAGGTTCGTATTCTTCGGACAGAGGTTCGTATTCTTCGGAAGGAGGCTCGTGTTCTTTGGACGGAGGTTTCTGTTCTTCGGACGGAGGTTCGTATTCTTCGGACAGAGGTTCGTATTCTTCGGACAGAGATTCGTATTCTTCGGAAGGAAGTTTGTGTTCTTCGGACAGAGGTTCGTATTCTTTGGACGGAGGTTCATATTCTTCAGACAGAGGTTTGTGTTGTTGGGACAAAGGTTCGTATTCTTTGGACAAAGTTTCATGTTCTTCGGACAGAGGTTCGTATTCTTCGGACAGAGATTCGTATTCTTTGGACAGAGATTCGTATTCTTCGGACGGAGTTTCGTGTTCTTGGGAGAGAGGTTCGTATTCTTTGGACAAAGGTTCATGTTCTTCGGACAGAGGTTCGTTTTCTTTGGAAAGGTTCATGTTCTTCAGACAGAGGTTCGTGGTTCTTGACAAAGTTTCGTATTCTTCAGACAGAGGTTCGTGTTCTTCACACAGAGGTTCGTGTTCTTCGGACAAAGATTTATGTTCTTCAGAAAAAGGTTCTTATTCTTCGGACGGAGGTTTGTGTTCTTCAGACAAAGGTTCATGTTCTTCGGACAGAAGTTCGTATTCTTTAGACAAAGGTTCATGTTCTTCGGACAGAGGTTCGTATTCTTTGGACAAAGGTTCATGTTGTTCGAAGAGAGGTTTGTATTCTTCGGACGGAGGTTCGTATTCTTCGAACAGAGGTTTGTGTTCTTTGGACGGAGGTTAGTTTTCTTCGGACAGAGGTTCATATTCTTCGGACGGAGGTTCGTGTTCTTCGGACAGAGGTTCGTATTCTTTGGACGGAGGTTCATATTCTTCAGACAGAGGTTCGTGTTGCTGGGACAAAGGTTCGTATTCTTCGGAAGGAGGCTCGTGTTCTTCTGACGGAGGTTTCTGTTCTTCGGACGGAGGTTCCTATTCTTCGGACGGAGGTTCGTATTCTTCGGAAGGAAGTTTGTGTTCTTCGGACAGAGGTTCGTATTCTTTGGACGGAGGTTCATATTCTTCAGACAGAGGTTTGTGTTGTTGGGACAAAGGTTCGTATTCTTTGGACAAGGGTTCATGTTCTTCGGACAGAGGTTCGTATTCTTCGGACAGAGGTTCGTATTCTTTGGACAGAGATTCGTATTCTTCGGACGGAGTTTCGTATTCTTTGGACAAAGGTTTGTATTCTTCGGACGGAGGTTTGTATTCTTCGAACAGAGGTTTATTCTTCGGACGGAGGTTCGTATTCTTCGGACAAAGGTTCATGTTCTTCGGACAGAGGTTCGTATTCTTCGGACAGAGGTTTGAATTCTTCGACAGAGGTTTGTGTTCTTCGGACAAAGGTTTGTATTCTTCGACGGAGGTTTGTATTCTTCGGACGGAGGTTTGTATTCTTCAACAGAGGTTCGTATTCTTCGACAGAGGTTTGTATTCTTCGACAGAGGTTTGTGTTCTTCGACAAAAGTTTGTATTCTTCGGACGGAGGTTTGTATTCTTCGGACGGAGGTTTGTATTCTTCGAACAGAGGTTTGTATTCTTGGGACGGAGGTTCGTTTTCTTCGGACGGAGGTTCGTATTTTTCAGACAGAGGTTCGTGTTCTTGGGACAGAGGTTCGATTCTTGACAAAGGTCTGTGTTCTTCGACAGAGGTTCGTATTCTTCGGACAGAGGTTCGTATTCTTCGGAAGGAGGCTTGTGTTCTTCGGACGGAGGTTTCTGTTCTTCGGACGGAGGTTCCTATTCTTCGGACGGAGGTTCGTATTCTTCGGACAGAGGTTCGTATTCTTCGGACAGAGATTCGTATTCTTCGGAAGGAAGTTTGTGTTCTTCAGACAGAGGTTCGTGTTCTTCGGACAAAGTTTCGTATTCTTCAGACAGAGGTTCGTGTTCTTCACACAGAGGTTCGTGTTCTTCGGACAAAGATTTATGTTCTTCAGAAAAAGGTTCGTATTCTTCGGACGGAGGTTTGTGTTCTTCAGACAAAGGTTCATGTTCTTCGGACAGAAGTTCGTATTCTTTGGACAGAGGTTCGTATTCTTCGGAAGGAGGCTCGTGTTCTTCGGACGGAGGTTTCTGTTCTTCGGACGGAGGTTCCTATTCTTCGGACGGAGGTTCGTATTCTTCGGACAGAGGTTCGTATTCTTCGGACAGAGATTCGTATTCTTCAGAAGGAAGTTTGTGTTCTTCGGACAGAGGTGCGTATTCTTTGGACGGAGGTTCATATTCTTCAGACAGAGGTTTGTGTTGTTGGGACAAAGGTTCGTATTCTTTGGACAAAGTTTCATGTTCTTCGGACAGAGGTTCGTATTCTTCGGACAGAGATTCGTATTCTTTGGACAGAGATTCGTATTCTTCGGACGGAGTTTCGTGTTCTTGGGACAGAGGTTCGTATTCTTTGGACAAAGGTTCATGTTCTTCGGACAGAGGTTCGTTTTCTTTGGAAAAAGGTTCATGTTCTTCAGACAGAGGTTCGTGTTCTTCGGACAAAGTTTCGTATTCTTCAGACAGAGGTTCGTGTTCTTCACACAGAGGTTCGTGTTCTTCGGACAAAGATTTATGTTCTTCAGAAAAAGGTTCGTATTCTTCGGACGGAGGTTTGTGTTCTTCAGACAAAGGTTCATGTTCTTCGACAGAAGTTCGTATTCTTTGACAAAGGTTCATGTTCGGACAGAGGTTCGTATTCTTTGACAAAGGTTCATGTTGTTCGAAGAGAGGTTCGTATTCTTTGACGGAGGTTCATTCTTCAGACAGAGGTTCGTGTTGTTGGGACAAAGGTTCGTATTCTTCGGAAGGAGGCTCGTGTTCTTCTGACAGAGGTTTCTGTTCTTCGGACGGAGGTTCCTATTCTTCGGACGGAGGTTCGTATTCTTCGGACAGAGGTTCGTATTCTTCGGACAGAGATTCGTATTCTTCAGAAGGAAGTTTGTGTTCTTCGGACAGAGGTGCGTATTCTTTGGACGGAGGTTCATATTCTTCAGACAGAGGTTTGTGTTGTTGGGACAAAGGTTCGTATTCTTTGGACAAAGTTTCATGTTCTTCGGACAGAGGTTCGTATTCTTCGGACAGAGATTCTATTCTCTTTGACAGAGATTCGTATTCTTCGGACGGAGTTTCGTGTTCTTGGACAGAGGTTCGTATTCTTTGGACAAAGGTTCATGTTCTTCGACAGAGGTTCTGTTTTTGGAAAAGGTTCATGTTCTTCAGACAGAGGTTCGTTCTTCTTCGACAAAGTTTCGTGATTCTTCAGACAGAGGTTCGTGTTCTTCACACAGAGGTTCGTGTTCTTCGGACAAAGATTTATGTTCTTCAGAGAAAGGTTCGTATTCTTCGGACGGAGGTTTGTGTTCTTCAGACAAAGGTTCATGTTCTTCGGACAGAAGTTCGTATTCTTTGGACAAAGGTTCATGTTCTTCGGACAGAGGTTCGTATTCTTTGGACAAAGGTTCATGTTGTTCGAAGAGAGGTTCGTATTCTTTGGACGGAGGTTCATATTCTTCAGACAGAGGTTCGTGTTGTTGGGACAAAGGTTCGTATTCTTCGGAAGGAGGCTCGTGTTCTTCTGACAGAGGTTTCTGTTCTTCGGACGGAGGTTCCTATTCTTCGGACGGAGGTTCGTATTCTTCGGACAGAGGTTCGTATTCTTCGGACAGAGATTCGTATTCTTCGGAAGGAAGTTTGTGTTCTTCGGACAGAGGTTCGTATTCTTGGACGGAGGTTCATTCTTCAGACAGAGGTTTGTGTTGTTGGGACAAAGGTTCGTATTCTTTGGACAAAGTTTCATGTTCTTCGGACAGAGGTTCGTATTCTTCGGACAGAGATTCGTATTCTTTGGACAGAGATTCGTATTCTTCGGACGGAGTTTGCTTGGACAGAGGTTCGTATTCTTGGACAACGGTTCATGTTCTTCGGACAGAGGTTCTGCTTTCTTGAAAAGGTTCATGTTCTTCAGAAAGAGGTTCGTGTTCTTCGGACTAAGTTTCGTATTCTTCAGACAGAGGTTTGTGTTCTTCACACAGAGGTTCGTGTTCTTCGGACAAAGATTTATGTTCTTCAGAAAAAGGTTCGTATTCTTCGGACGGAGGTTTGTGTTCTTCAGACAAAGGTTCATGTTCTTCGGACAGAAGTTTGTATTCTTTGGACAAAGGTTCATGTTCTTCGGACAGAGGTTCGTATTCTTTGGACAAAGGTTCATGTTGTTCGAAGAGAGGTTCGTATTCTTTGGACGGAGGTTCATATTCTTCAGACAGAGGTTCGTGTTGTTGGGACAAAGGTTCGTATTCTTCGGAAGGAGGCTTGTGTTCTTCTGACAGAGGTTTCTGTTCTTCGGACGGAAGTTCCTATTCTTCGGACGGAGGTTCGTATTCTTCGGACAGAGGTTCGTATTCTTCGGACAGAGATTCGTATTCTTCGGAAGGAAGTTTGTGTTCTTCGGACAGAGGTTCGTATTCTTTGGACGGAGGTTCATATTCTTCAGACAGAGGTTTGTGTTGTTGGGACAAAGGTTTGTGTTCTTTGGACGGAGGTTCGTGTTCTTCGGACAGAGGTTCGTATTCTTCGGACAGAGGTTCTTGTTCTTCGGACAGTCGGTTCATGTTCTTCAGACAGAGGTTTGTGTTCTTCACACAGAGGTTCGTGTTCTTCGGACAAAGATTTATGTTCTTCAGAAAAAGGTTCGTATTCTTCGGACGGAGGTTTATGTTCTTCGGACAGAAGTTCATATTCTTAGGACAAAGGTTCATGTTCTTCGGACAGAGGTTCGTATTCTTTGAACAAAGGTTCATGTTCTTCGGACAGAGGTTCGTATTCTTCGGACAGAGGTTTATTCTTCGGACGGAGGTTCGTATTCTTTGGACAAAGGTTTGTGTTCTTCGAACAGAGGTTTGTATTCTTCGGACGGAGGTTCGTATTCTTCGGACAAAGGTTCATGTTCTTCGGACAGAGGTTCGTATTCTTCGGACAGAGGTTTGTATTCTTCGGACAGAGGTTTGTGTTCTTCGGACAAAGGTTTGTATTCTTCGGACGTAGGTTTGTATTCTTCGGACGGAGGTTTGTATTCTTCGAACAGAGGTTCGTATTCTTCGGACAGAAGTTCGTATTCTTCGGACAGAGGTTTGTGTTCTTCGGACAAAGGTTTGTATTCTTCGGACGGAGGTTTGTATTCTTCGGACGGAGGTTTGTATTCTTCGAACAGAGGTTTGTGTTCTTCGGACAAAGGTTTGTGTTCTTCGAACAGAGGTTTGTATTCTTCGGACGGAGGTTCGTTTTCTTTGGATGGAGGTTCGTGTTTTTCAAACAGAGGTTTGTATTCTTCGGACGGAGGTTCGTGTTCTTCGGACAGACGTTCATATTCTTCGGACGGAGGTTCGTGTTCTTCGGACAAAGGTTTGTGTTCTTTGAACGGAGGATAGTTTTCTTCGGACAGACTTTCATATTCTTCGGACGGAGGTTCGTGTTCTTCGGACAAAGGTTTCTGTTCTTTGAACGGAGGATAGTTTTCTTCGGACAAAGATTCGTATTCTTCGGACGGAGGTTCGTGTTCTTCGAACAGAGGTTTGTATTCTTCGGACGGAGGTTCGTATTCTTCGAACAGAGGTTTGTGTTCTTTGGACGGAGGTTTGTGTTCTTCGGACAGAGGTTCGTATTCTTCGGATGGAGGTTCATATTCTTCGGACAGATGTTCGTATTCTTCGGACGTAGGTTCGTATTCTTCGGACAAAGGTATTTATTCTTTGGACAAAGGTTCATGTTCTTCGGACAGAGGTTTGTATTCTTCGGACAGTGTTTTGTGTTCTTCGGACAGAGGTTCGTATTCTTTGGTCAAAGGTTCATGTTCTTCGGACAGAGGTTCGTATTCTTTGGTCAAAGGTTCATGTTCTTCAGACAGAGATTTGTATTCTTCGGACCGAGGTTTGTGTTCTTCGGACAGAGGTTTGTGTTCTTCGGACAAAGGTTTGTGTTCTTCGGACAGAGGTCTGTGTTCTTTGGACAGAGGTTTTTTGTTCTTTGGACAAAGATTTGTGTTCTTCGGACAGAGGTTTGTGTTCTTTGGACAGAGGTTTGTGTTCTTTGGACAAAGATTTGTGTTCTTCAGACAGAGGTTTGTATTCTTCGGACAGAGGTTTGTGTTCTTTGGACAAAGGTTCATGTTCTTCGGACAGAGGTTTTTTGTTCTTTGGACAAAGATTTGTGTTCTTCGGACAGAGGTTTGTGTTCTTTGGACAGAGGTTTGTGTTCTTTGGACAAAGATTTGTGTTCTTCAGACAGAGGTTTGTATTCTTCGGACAGAGGTTTGTGTTCTTTGGACAAAGGTTCATGTTCTTCGGACAGAGGTTTGTGTTCTTCCGACAGAGGTTCGTATTCTTCGGACGGAGGTTTTTGTTCTTCGGACGGAGGTTCGTATTCTTCGGACGGAGGTTTGTGTTCTTCGGACAGAGGTTTGTATTCTTCGGACGGAGGTTTCTGTTCTTCGGACGGAGGTTCGTATTCTTCGGACGGAGGTTTGTGTTCTTCGGACAGAGGTTTGTATTCTTTCGACAAAGGTTCATGTTCTTCGGACAGAGGTTCGTTTTCTTTGGAGAGTCGGTTCGTGTTCTTCGGACAAAGATTTGTTTTCTTCAGAAAAAGGTTTTTTTATTCTTCGGACAGAGGTTTGGGTTCTTCATACATAGGTTCGTATTCTTTGGATGGAGGTTCATATTCTTCAGACAGAGGTTCGTATTCTTTGGATGGAGGTTCATATTCTTCAGACAGAGGTTCGTATTCTTTGGATGGAGGTTCATATTCTTCAGACAGAGGTTCGTGTTCTTCATTCGGTTCGAGGTTTGTGTTCTTCGGACAAAGCTTCATGCATTTTCTTGCACATTGACAACATTTGTTGCTCCACATTCATAAGCAAACCACCCCGTCCGATATTTTTAACAAAGGACTGAACCTGTGTCCTAAAAACAGTTCGTAGACAACACCCCCAACCCGCCTGCTTCAAAGAGCCAGACAGCATAATGAATGTGGAAGTCATGTGAGAGAGTCATATCCTCCAAAATAAGAGCGAGGAAGATTCAACCAAGGTTCATGTTCTTTTACAGAGGTTTGTATTCTTCGGCAGGATTGGAACTGAAGAACCGAGTCGGGGGTCACATTCTTCAGCAGATTTTGTGTTCTTTTCAATTGTGATTAAAAAAAACTGAAAATGGGTCAAATTTGAAAGTTTCTCATCTGATTTTCCTCTTCTGAATAAATGAAATCTCATCTGCGAGCTGCTCTAGTTTTACGGAGTCAAATGATTCGACGTTGCTTCATGATAAACCCTCTCTTTGTCAAGCCATTAGCGTTTTAAATGAAGATGCCTGTGCTTCCCGAGGTGCGTGGGGGGGGCAGAAGCATAAGAGCGTAAACATGTTTTTGTTCTCACTCGTTGTCACATGCTAATGAGAGCGCGAGAGCTGTTACATAAGCGGCGTACACAACTCTCCCAAGCTGCACACGCTCGTTAGAGCTCTGAGATATTCATGTGGATGTTAACTCGGGGGGGCATGGTGGGGGGTAAACTGGATTAAAACAGAAAGCAGTTTAACAAATGATGCCCCGAAAACATTTCCTTCCCCTTGTTAAAGCTGACGAGAAGAGAAACTGGTAGAGATGCATTTTTATATTTTATATTGCTATTAAAATTATTATTAAAAATATTATTTATATTAGTTTTACTATTATTATTATTATTATTATTATTATTATTATTATTATTATGAAGGCAAATACATTTCCTTTTTGAAGAGCTTAACATATTCAAAAACTCACCAAAATTGCAGGTTGCATCAAGTCTGAAAATGTATTTTAATGTTTTCCCCATAAAGACGGCTCGCTAGCGCCCCCTACAGGTCTAACAGGTCTGACCCCCCTACAGGTCTAACCAACCCCCCTACAGGTCTGACCCCCTACAGGTCTAACCAACCCCCCTACAGGTCTAACCCCCCTACAGGTCTAACCCCACTGGTGTCCTCGGTCAAATTTGACACGTTTTAGAAAAAGTTTCTATATCAGAACTACGAACAGAACGTTGAAAAAGTGACAAATGTAAAAAAAAAACTACAAAAATATTCATTTGAAAGACCATTTGAAAAAGTGACAAAAAACATTTAAAAAAATGTTAAAAAATTGACTAAAATGTAATAAAAAAATGTCAAAAATTTACATTTTTTTTAAAAATTCAACAAAAAAATATTTTTTAAACTCTGAAAAAGTGACAAAAAAACATTAAAATATTGGAAAAAGCGACAAAAAATAGTTAAATTGACTGAAAACATAATTGAAAAAACTTTAAAAAAGTGACAATAAATGTGAATATTATTGACGAAAAACATCTAGAAAAGTGTAGAAAAAGAACAAAATGTTGAAATTTCCTCCCAGAAGCACCGAGCTGCTGCCGGTCGACAGGAAGACGACACGAGGAAGATGGAGCCCTGCAGCACGCTTAACGTAGACTCCCGAAAACCGGTCCCTGCACGAGTGCATAATGCCCAGAAAGATATGTGAACTGGCTGCTGCATGCCCCCCAAACCCGTGAGATCCAGGCGCTGGGACAGCGGCTGCAGAGAGAAGAGAGGATGACGTGTGTGATGAAGGGATCATGTTGAGCCTCATGTGGTCCTGATGAATGCTGCTCCATGTTGGCTCATGTTGTCATGTTGTCCTCATGTTGCCCTACATGTTGTCCTCAGTGGCTCAGTCCTATGTTTGCTCCAGGGTCACCGTTTAATGTTGCTTTGAACTTGTCCTCATGTTGTCCTCATGTTGCCCTCATGTTGCTCTTCATGTTGTCTTCATGTTGCCCTCATGTTGTTCTCATGTTGTCCTCATGTTGCCCACATGTTGTCCTCATGTTGTGCTCATGTTGTCCTCATGTTGCTTTAATTTTGTCCTCATGTTGTCCTCATGTTGCCCTCATGTTGTCTTCATGTTGTCCTCATGTTGTCCTCATGTTTCCCACATGTTGTCCTCATGTTGTCCTCATGTTGCCCTCATGTTGTCCTCATGTTGTCCTCATGTTGCCTTCATGTTGTCCTCATGTTGCCTTCATGTTGTCCTCATGTTGCTTTAATTTTGTCCTCATGTTGTCCTCATGTTGCCCTCATGTTGTCTTCATGTTGTCTTCATGTTGTCCTCATGTTGCCCTCATGTTGTCCTCATGTTGTCCTCATGTTGTCCTCATGTTTCCCACATGTTGTCCTCATGTTGTCCTCATGTTGCTCTCATGTTGTCTTCATGTTGTCTTCATGTTGTCCTCATGTTGCCCTCATGTTGTCCTCATGTTGTCCTCATGTTGTCCTCATGTTGCCTTAATGTTGTCTTCATGTTGTCCTCATGTTGTCCTCATGTTGTCCTCATGTTGCCTTAATGTTGTCCTCATGTTGTCCTCATGTTGCGTTAATGTTGTCCTCATGTTGTCCTCATGTTGCCCACATGTTGTCCTCATGTTGTCCTCATGTTGCCTTAATGTTGTCCTCATGTTGTCCTCATGTTGCCCTCATGTTGTCCTCATGTTGTCCTCATGTTGTCCTCATGTAGTTAAAAACATTTAAGTGTATATTGATTTTCAGTTTTGACGGGAGACGACACGAGGGTCAGGGACCAACCGTCTCTACTAGGACACTATTAAGATGGAGGTGGGGTCATTTGTTGTCATCAGGTTATAATTCATGTTAAAATCACTATGGAAACATCATAAGGGTCAAATCCAGAATAATGTTCTGTTAGGGTTTTGTCTTGTTGTCTCATCCCTTCCTTGTGTTCTCAGTTTTTTCCCGTCCTTTGTTCCTGTCTGTCTTGTCTGTTTTGTGTGGGCATGGTTCTGCAGGCTCTCCTCTGGCAGCTCCACACCTGTGGCTCGTCAGTCATTACTCTGATATATACTCTGGTTCTGCCTCTCACTCTTCACCAGTTCGTCAGTTTACCAAACCTGGTATTATGTTCCGGCCTCTTGATAGTTTGCCAAGTGTTTTGTTGCTGTTCTAACTTTCCGTTCTCGTTCCGCCGTTGCCATCCCTGTCTGTCTGTCTGCCTGCCTGTCTGCCTGCCTGTCTGTCTGTCTGCCTGCCTGCCTGCCTGTGTCTGTCTGCCTGTCTGTCTGCCTGTCTGCCTGCCTGCCTGTCTGCCTGTCTGTCTGCCTGCTGTCTGCCTGTCTGCCTGTCTGCCTGTCTGCCTGTCTGCCTGCCTGCCTGCCTGCCTGCCTGTCTGCCTGCCTGTCTGTCTGCCTGTCTGCCTGCCTGCCTGCCTGCCTGCTCTGCCTGCCTGCCTGCCTGTCTGTCTGCCTGTCTGCCTGTCTGCCTGCCTGCCTGCCTGCCTGTCTGTCTGCCTGTCTGCCTGCCTGCCTGTCTGTCTGCCTGCCTGCCTGCCTGCCTGCCTGCCTGCCTGCCTGCCTGCCTGTCTGTCTGTCTGCCTGTCTGCCTGCCTGCCTGCCTGCCTGCCTGTCTGCCTGCCTGCCTGCCTGCCTGCCTGTCTGCCTGCCAGCCTGCCTGCCTGCCTGTCTGCCTGTCTGTCTGTCTGCCTGTCTGCCTGTCTGCCTGTTCGCCCTGACCTCTCCTCTACATGTCATCACGTTGGCTCACCCTGTGCAATCAATAAATCTGCCTAATCACTTCACTCCTGTGCATCCTAACATGTTCAGGAAGACATGTTAATCTCAGGAAATAAGGTAAGGTGCTGATTTCAGGGAGAAAACATGGAAGTGGGACCATTTTTCTTCTTGGAAAATAGGAAATGGGTTAATTTGACCTGAATATAATACGAGGATCGACAAAATGTTGTAGAAATTAAATTAAATTAACAATAACATGTTGCACAGCAGACTTTTCTGGGTGACTGTACACAACTCCACTTCTCAGCATGGAACAGATGCAAAAATGTGTTCAGATGCCAGAAAATGAGACGGAGTTAATGGGGGTCTGTGGACAGAACGGCCAGTGAGCAACGTTCAGCAGCCAATGACGTCCCCCGGTGGTCTGAGGCCCATTGGGGTTGCTATGGTTACAGAGGAAAAGATCTCAAAAGATCCGGATATCTGGAGAACAGATAGAGTCTGGACCTGGAACATGGACCTCTCTCTGTCTCTGTCTGTCTGTCTCTCTGTCTGTCTGTCTGTCTCTCTGTCTGTCTGTCTGTCTCTGTCTGTCTGTCTGTCTCTGTCTGTCTGTCTCTCTCTGTTCATCCAACCCGATCTCATATCCTATGAACCAACTTTGTTGTTATTTAGAAGAATTCCTCATGAGAGAAACTACACACTGTTGCTTAAAGTAGTACACAACAAAGGACATGAACACCTGTTTCCTGGAGAAAGTCTTGTGTTTTCTCCTTAACTTCTCCAGGACATGAACACCTGTTTCCTGGTGAAAGTCTTGTGTTTTCTCCTTAACTTCTCCAGGACATGAACACCTGTTTCCTGGTGACAGTCTGTGTTTTCTCCTTAACTTCTCCAGGACATGAACACCTGTTTCCTGGTGACAGTCTTGTGTTTTCTCCTTAACTTCTCCAGGACATGAACACCTGTTTCCTGGAGAAAGTCTTGTGTTTTCTCCTTAACTTCTCCAGGACATGAACACCTGTTTCCTGGTGAAAGTCTTGTGTTTTCTCCTTAACTTCTCCAGGACATGAACACCTGTTTCCTGGTGAGTCTTGTGTTTTCTCCTTAACTTCTCCAGGACATGAACACCTGTTTCCTGAGAAAGTCTTGTGTTTTCTCCTTAACTTCTCCAGGACATGAACACCTGTCTGGAGAAAGTCTTGTGTTTTCTCCTTAACTTCTCAAGGAACACCTGTTTCTGGTGAAAGTCTTGTGTTTTCCTTAACTTCTCCAGGACATGAACACCTGTTTCCTGGTGAAAGTCTTGTGTTTTCTCCTTAACTTCTCCAGGACATGAACACCTGTTTCCGGTGAAAGTCTTGTGTTTTCCTTAACTTCCAGGACATGAACACCTGTTTCTGGTGAAAGTCTTGTGTTTTCTCCTTAACTTCTCCAGGACATGAACACCTGTTTCCTGGTGAAAGTCTTGTGTTTTCTCCTTAACTTCTCCAGGACATGAACACCTGTTTCCTGGTGACAGTCGTGTGTTTTCTCCTTAACTTCTCCAGGACATGAACACCTGTTTCCTGGTGACAGTCTTGTGTTTTCTCCTTAACTTCTCCAGGACATGAACACCTGTTTCCTGAGAAAGTCTTGTGTTTTCTCCTTAACTTCTCCAGGACATGAACACCTGTTTCCTGGTGAAAGTCTTGTGTTTTCTCCTTAACTTCTCCAGGACATGAACACCTGTTTCCTGGTGAAAGTCTTGTGTTTTCTCCTTATTCTCCAGGACATGAACACCTGTTTCCTGAGAAAGTCTTGTGTTTTCTCCTTAACTTCTCCAGGACATGAACACCTGTTTCTGGAGAAAGTCTTGTGTTTTCTCCTTAACTTCTCAAGGACATCAACACCTGTTTCCTGGTGAAAGTCTTGTGTTTTCTCCTTAACTTCTCCAGGACATGAACACCTCTCATACATATTACAGAGCTTAACTTTTTCATACATGGCTTCATGAGAACAGGCTGGTTTATTTCACACACTCAGCCTATTATTATTATTATTACACTGAGGACTGTCGGGATGACAGCAGACCCCACCCCCACACCTCTCCCGTCTGCTTCTCAGAGACAGCTTGGCTATTATATTATTTAAATTCCAGATGCGTCTGTCGGGCTGTCGTTGATTAATTGCCCGTATCCCTGAATTCCGTAACCCTGAGCCTCGACAGGGACCTTTATTTCTCCTCGCAGTGACAGATGGACAATGATGCACAAATTGGATTGGTGTGCCTTTGTCGTTGTTATATGACGCTAAAGGAGACCACCAGCGTGTCATATGACGCTAAAGGAGACCACCAAGCGTGTTATATGATGCTAAAGGAGACGACTGCTGTTATATGACGCTAAAGGAGACGACCAAGCGTGTTATATGATGCTAAAGGAGACGACGCTGCATATAGACGCTAAAGGAGACCACCAAGCGTGTTATATGACGCAAAAGGAGACCACCAAGCGTGTTATATGACGCTAAAGGAGACCACCAAGCGTGTTATATGATGCTAAAGAGACGAAGCGTTTATATAGCCAAAGGAGACGGCGTGTTATATGATGCTAAAGGAGACCACCAAGCGTGTTATATGATAAAGGAAATCACCAAGCGTGTTATATGACGCTAAAGGAGACCAAGTGTGTTATATGACGCTAAAGGAGACAACCAAGCGT
>JABXJD010000703.1:185000-192888 GCA_013375575.1 Percina caprodes
TGGGAGGAGGTCTCGGGGAAGACCCAGGACTAGGTGGAGGGACATCCAGCTGGGAGGAGACCTTGTGGAAGAACCAGGACTAGGTGGAGGGATGTCCAGCTGGGAGGAGGCCTCGGGGAACACCCAGGACTAGGTGGAGGGACGTCCAGCTCGGAGGAGGCCTCGGGGCAGACCCAGGATTAGGTGGAGGGACGTCCAGCTGGGAGGAGGCCTCGGGGAAGACCCAGGACTAGGTGGAGGGACGTCCAGCTGGGAGGAGGCCTTGGGAAAGACCCAGGACTAGGTGGAGGGACGTCCAGCTGGGAGGAGGCCTTGGGGAAGACCCAGGACTAGGTGGAGGGACATCCAGCTGGGAGGAGGCCTCGGGGAAGACCCAGGGCTAGGTGGAGGGACGTCCAGCTGGGAGGAGGCCTCGGGAAGACCCAGGACTAGTAGTCAAATTCTTTTTCTCTTCTCTTTTGTTATTTTGCTATATAAGCAGATATAGTCGTAATTATTTTCTGTTCATGTCATGAATGGTTTTAATATTGTGTGATTACATGTGGTTTGGACCCAGGAAGACCAGCTGGTCTAGACGCCTAGATGATCCTTGGAATAAAAACAAATACTACATCACACAGCGTTGAGCCAGTATCCGTGACAACCTTCCCACCCCTCGCCAGTACCGAGGATGTGAGATGACTGTGGGCTCAGCAGCCATCTGCTTCCTGCTTCCAGGGACGCCGTCCACGACGGACCCCCTGGATGGAAACTAGGAAGGCAGACGGGATGAGGTCCAGTTGATTTAATGAACTGGAATTGTTTATTCTTCTCCTAGATTGATCATTAAGTTAGGAAATGATTTTTTCTTGCTTTTCATTTGTTTTAAACATGCAAACCCTGCCCCCCCCCCCAGAAACTAATTGTTGTTTCTACCAGATGTTCATCATCAGAGAAACAAGCTGTAATGTTACCCTATAGGACAGATGTTCATCATCAGGTAGAAACAAGCTGTAATGTTACCCTACAGGACAGATGTTCAGCATCAGGAGAAACAAGCTGTAATGTTACCCTACAGGACAGATGTTCATCATCAGGTAGAAACAAGTAATGTTACCCTACAGGACAGATGTTCATCATCAGGTAGAAACAAGCTGTAATGTTACCCTACAGGACAGATGTTCATCATCAGGAGAAACAAGCTGTAATGTTACCCTACAGGACAGATGTTCATCAGGTAGAAACAAGCTGTAATGTTACCCTACAGGACAGATGTTCATCATCAGGTAGAAACAAGCTGTAATGTTACCCTACAGGACAGATGTTCATCATCAGGTAGAAACAAGCTGTAATGTTACCCTACAGGACAGATGTTCATCATCAGGTAGAAACAAGCTGTAATTTTACCCTACAGGACAGATGTTCATCATCAGGTAGAAACAAGCTGTAATGTTACCCTACAGGACAGATGTTCATCATCAGGTAGAAACAAGCTGTAATGTTACCCTACAGGACAGATGTTCATCATCAGGAGAAACAAGCTGTAATGTTACCCTACAGGACAGATGTTCATCATCAGGTAGAAACAAGCTGTAATGTTACCCTACAGGACAGATGTTCATCATCAGGTAGAAACAAGCTGTAATGTTACCCTACAGGACAGATGTTCATCATCAGGTAGAAACAAGCTGTAATGTTACCCTACAGGACAGATGTTCATCATCAGGTAGAAACAAGCTGTAATGTTACCCTACAGGACAGATGTTCAGGTCAGGTAGAAAGCTGTAATGTTATCTACAGGACAGATGTTCATCATCAGGGAGAAACAAGCTGTAATGTTACCCTACAGGATTTTGTATAGAGCAGCATATCTCCACCAGACTCCATGTAAATAATCACTACTTTAAGCGTGTATAGAGCAGCATATCTCCACCAGACTCCATGTAAATAATCACTACTTTTAGCGTGTATAGAGCAGCATATCTCTACATGTAAATGGGTGAATTAAGAGTTAATTCCAACCAGACCAGAGTGATGATTGTTGGAACAGTGGAAAGATGAACCAAGACGGCTTTTGGTAGTTTTATTTAGTTTCTGTCCACTTTGAATGAAGTGGGTTTAATGATGATAAAATTACTGATTATTTAAATGGAGTCTGGAATCAATAGTCAATTGATTGGCCAATAGAGAGACGGGAGATCATTTGATTGGACCACTTGTTTGTCTTTCATGTGAATAGTGGCCATTCACATTTTGGTCTTTGGCTGAGACGGTGGCTTAAGCTTAATTTCCATTTAGACTAATCATCATCCATAGATACCAGGGGTGGGAGTCTCTTGGTACTTTACGATTTGACAACAATATTATTATGTACATTTCCAGGCGTGATTTAAAAAAAATATATATATTTAAATGGGAGTTTATTAGATTTTGACATATTTGTCAAACACAAGTTGTAATGAAATATTTTGTCTACTGAGGATTTTATTTTGCTTCAGCCTTAAACGTGCAGCTTCACTCTCAGTGATCTTCCACGTCAGAGGCCGAGTCGTGTTTAACCCTCCTGTTGTCCTCGGGTCAAATCTTTACAAAAAGTTTCCATATCAAAAAAGAACATAGAAAAAAGTGACAAATGTTGAAAAAAATACTAAAAAGCAGGAAAAAAAATCAACAAAAACGCTGAAAAAGTGACCAAAAAACATAAAAAAATAGGAAAAAGCGACAAAGAAATTGTTTAAAAATATTGACTAAAACATAACTTAAAAAAACGTCAAAAAAGTGACAAAAAATAGGAATAAAATTGACAAAAACTTTGAGAAAAAGGACAAAAACTGTCAAATTTCAACCCAGAAAAACAAAGTTGCAGCTCAACGGGAAGACGACACGAGGGTTAAAGGTGGAGAACAGGAAACATGAGGTGGTCACATGTCATGTGATAAAGCAGATCACCAGCCTTCATGTGTTTTACATAATTACTCTGTCCCCACACGGAGGTCTAGACACAAGAGACCAATGAGCATCAGAGGAACTGGGTCTCTCAGAGTCTTCTGGTCCTGCAGCGGTCAGCTGATCTGTTTCTGGGAGACCTTCAAAACCCTTATTTCTGAGACACTTCTACTAGTTTGATCCATTCTGATCTAGTCCTGCAGCGAGTGTCCTTCATGAGAGCAGCGAGCTGAGCCTTTAGCGTTGGAGGGACCCGTCCACGGTGTTATGACAGTTTGGTTGAAGGAAAACCAAATCTGTTATATAGAAACTATGAAAATGGGTCAAATCTGTCCCTTTAATAAATGTCTATATCTGAAATCTGAGTTTCTTTTTAACCAAATTACCATAAAATGGATCCTTCCAACGCTCTTTCATTCCTCTCATCTTAACTATTAGTCACAATAATTCATAATTTCTGCTTTTTTAGCTCTAATATTAGGTATAATTCTATATAAATGAGGGTTATTGACCATGAACATCAGAGGAACTGGGTCTCTCATAGTCTTCTGGTCCTGCAGCGGTCAGCTGATCTGTTTCTGGGAGACAGTTACCTTTTAAAACCCTGATTTGTGAGACACTTCTACTAGTTTGACCCATTCTGATCTCTGTAGTCCTGCAGCCGAGTGTCCTTCATGCTGACTCTGCTCCGAGACCTCCCTGAGAATAGTTACCCTGCTCTTGTCCTCGGGTCAAATCTGTCCCATTTTGAAAAGTGTCTTTCAACCACATCTTCAGAACAATAACACAAATTGTTCCACACAACAAGTAAAATAAATGATCCGCCCACTACTTTCTTAAAATGTGGATGTTTTATTCAATTTTATAGCATTCAAAAAACTTTTCCATGAAAGACTGTTGAACAAAGTGACTAAAATGTCGAAAAAAGCTTCAAAAACGTGGAGAAACCCACAAAAACGTAAAAGATGAAGAAGAAAACTTGACAAAAACATCCGGAAAAAGCAGCAAAGAGTTAGACCCAAACGTTGAAGAAAGGTTTCAGTTTTGACCCAGAAAACTAAAAGTTTGATGTCGACAACACAAGGGTTAAATACATGTTTCATGCACGAAGGCCTGGACGCATGTTCAGTAACATCAGTACGCACCGAAATACTTAAAATAAAGAAGTGAGTACGACATTTCCTACTAGATTCATGTTCAGCCAAAACAAAACATAGCAACACAGAAAGAGAAATCACCGTGGCAACAATAGCTCTATAATCTACAGGTAGAGCAGGTCTAGACCGCTCTATAATCTACAGATAGAGCAGGTCTAGACCGCTCTATAATTTACAGATAGAGCAGGTCTAGACCGCTCTATAATCTACAGATAGAGCAGGTCTAGACCGCTCTATAATCTACAGATAGAGCAGGTCTAGACCGCTCTATAATCTACAGATAGAGCAGGTCTAGACCGCTCTATAATCTACATATAGAGCAGGTCTAGACCACTCTATAATTTACAGGTAGAGCAGGTCTACAGGACCCAACAGTTCTAGTAGTTCCCTCCAGAGCAAGCAACAGTGTGACAGTGGAGAGGAAAACTTCCCTTTAGGGAGAAACCAGGGACAGACCCAGACCCAGACCCAGGCTCTGGGTAGATGGAGTCTGACGTGGCGGTTGGGGTTGAAATGAAGAGGGACAATAACTAAATTTCTAGTATTAAAAGTAGTCTGAGTAATAGTAGTAGTTCATGGCATAGCAGGGCACTGCACACCCACCAGACCAGAGGAACCATGCCTCAGAGCACAGACACAGTTTCTAGGAGACATGTGGAGAGGTTGAGATTGAACGTGTCCCTGAAGTCACCTGGGGGTGAGAGGGTGGAGCCTCAAACAGGAAGTAGAAACATGGCTGACCCTGCAGTGCTTGGCTGAGAGCTGAAAGACTGGAGGGAAGAAAGGTAGGACCAGGACTCTGGTGGGGTTGCTGGCTTGGAGGAGGTCATGAAGGGTGTTGTTGTGATGGTTGTACAGCTTTGTACTTAGCTTAGCATGTTAGCTGGTGATGTTAGAGACAGGAGTCAGTGTAGCTGCTTCGACGGCTGTGTTGGCTGTGTTGTTGTGTTGTTGTGTGGCTGTGTTGCTGTTGTAGTGCTGGCTGTGTAGCTGTGTTGCTGTGTTGTTGTGTTGTTGTGTTGCTGTGTTGCTGTGTTGTTGTGTTGGCTGTGTTGCTGTGTTGCTGTGTTGTAGTGTTGTTGTGCTGCTGTGTTGCTGTGTTGTTGTGTTGTTGTGTTGCTGTGTAGCTGTGTTGCTGTGTGTTGTTGTGTTGCTGTGTTGTTGTAGTGATGGCTGTGTTGCTGTGTTGTTGCTGTGTTGTTGCTGTGTTGTTGTGGTGGTTGTGTTGCTGTGTTGCTGTGTTGTTGCTGTGTGTTGTTGTGTTGTTGTGTTGCTGTGTTGTGTAGTTGTGTTGCTGTGTAGCTGTGTTGTTGTGTTGCTGTGCTGCTGTGTTGCTGTGTAGCTGTGTTGTGTAGCTGTGTTGCTGTATTGTTGTTGTGTTGCTGTGTTGCTGTGTTGCTGTATTGTTGCTGTGTTGCTGTGTTGTTGTGTTGCTGTGTTGCTGTGTTGCTGTGTTGTTGTTGTGTTGCTTGTGCTGTGTTGTGTTGCTGTGTTGCTGTGTTGTGTGCTGTGTAGCTGTGTTGTTGTGTTGCTGTGTAGCTGTTGCTGTGTAGCTGTGTTGCTGTATTGTTGTTGTGTTGCTGTGTAGCTGTGTTGCTGTGTTGCTGTAGCTGTGTTGTTGTGTTGCTGTGTTGCTGTGTTGTTGTGTGATGGCTGTGTTGTTGCTGTGTTGTTGTGTTGAGCTTTCTTGGTGTTGTTGACACTGACACACAACTTCACCATAGGCCGAGGACCATATATACAAACTATATATATATATATATATATATATATATATATATATATATATATATATACAGTATATATTTTCTGCCTTAGTAGAAACTGATTTAAATTTGTGCATTTTGTTTCTTGTTCACTCTCCTTCCTACACACACACACACACACACACAGACAGAGACAAATAACATAAAAATATTTGATCACGATAAGCTGCTGATGACGGGTAACATTTCACTGGAACTGAATCTAACCACGCATGCAACCAGCGCCTGTGGTCGAGCTAACGTTAGCCACACACACACACACACACACACACACAGACAGAGAGCTGATGCTGCAAAGTTTCCTCTGATTATGAGATAAAGAAGTCATGGTTGGTAAAAACAGAAAAAGAGCCGATGGGGGGGTAGAGTGTATCTGAGCTACATGATTGACAGTGGTGTCACCCACGGCAACAACATCACTATCACGGTTTGTCCTTCAATAAATGAGGGACATATTGCTGCGAGACCTGGAGGAACAGTGGACCTGCCATGTGGGGACCAGCTGGTCTTCAGGACGTCCAGTGGTTCAAACTGGACTCTGGATATGGGCAGGGGACATGGAGCAGAGTTTTGGGGGACAAGACGACATCAGGAGATGGACGATGTTAGAGGAAGATACCAAGTGGTGGATGATCTAGAGTGATGTTGTTGTGTTCTCCACCTGTTAGCTAGTGATGTTGTTGTGTTCTCCACCTGTTAGCTAGTGATGTTGTTGTGTTCTCCACCTGTTAGCTAGTGATGTTGTTGTGTTCTCCACCTGTTAGCTAGTGATGTTGTTGTGTTCTCCACCTGTTAGCTAGTGATGTTGTTGTGTTCTCCACCTGTTAGCTAGCTCCACCTGTTGCTGTGTTGTGTTCCACCTGTTAGCTAGTGATGTTGTTGTGTTCTTCACCTGTTAGCTAGTGATGTTGTTGTGTTCTCCACCTGTTAGCTAGTGATGTTGTTGTGTTCTCCACCTGTTAGCTAGTGATGTTGTTGTGTTCTTCACCTGTTAGCTAGTGATGTTGTTGTGTTCTCCACCTGTTAGCTAGTGATGTTGTTGTGTTCTTCACCTGTTAGCTAGTGATGTTGTTGTGTTCTCCACCTGTTAGTTAGTGGTGTTGTTGTGTTCTCCACCTGTTAGCTAGTGATGTTGTTGTGTTCTCCACCTGTTAGCTAGTGATGTTGTTGTGTTCTTCACCTGTTAGCTAGTGATGTTGTTGTGTTCTCCACCTGTTAGCTAGTGATGTTGTTGTGTTCTCCACCTGTTAGCTAGTGATGTTGTTGTGTTCTTCACCTGTTAGCTAGTGATGTTGTTGTGTTCTTCACCTGTTAGCTAGTGATGTTGTTGTGTCCTTCACCTGTTAGCTAGTGATGTTGTTGTGTCCTCACCTGTTAGCTAGTGATGTTGTTGTGTTCTCCACCTGTTAGCTAGTGATGTTGTTGTGTTCTTCCACCTGTTGGTAGCTAGTGATGTTGTTGTGTTCTCCACCTGTTAGCTAGTGATGTTGTTGTGTTCTCCACCTGTTAGCTAGTGATGTTGTTGTGTTCTCCACCTGTTAGCTAGTGATGTTGTTGTGTTCTCCACCTGTTAGCTAGTGATGTTGTTGTGTTCTTCACCTGTTAGCTAGTGATGTTGTTGTTGTGTTCTTCACCTGTTAGCTAGTGATGTTGTTGTGTTCTCCACCTGTTAGCTAGTGATGTTGTTGTGTTCTCCACCTGTTAGCTAGTGATGTTGTTGTGTTCTCCACCTGTTAGCTAGTGATGTTGTTGTGTTCTCCACCTGTTAGCTAGTGATGTTGTGTTCTTCACCTGTTAGCTAGTGGTGTTGTTGTGTTCTTCACCTGTTAGCTAGTGATGTTGTTGTGTTCTCCACCTGTTAGCTAGTGATGTTGTTGTGTTCTCCACCTGTTAGCTAGTGATGTTGTTGTGTTCTTCACCTGTTAGCTAGTGATGTTGTTGTGTTCTTCACCTGTTAGCTAGTGATGTTGTTGTGTTCTCCACCTGTTAGCTAGTGATGTTGTTGTGTCCTTTCACCCGTTAGCTAGTGATGTTGTTGTG